>OAMR01000285.1:1237587-1261722 GCA_900205405.1 Echinochloa crus-galli | reverse complement strand
CGGCTGGGCATGCGGTGCGACGGCGCGACGTGCGATGGGCACGGCTGGCGGCTAGCGGCGGCGGCCAGTGGAAGGCGGCGCGAGGGGCACGCGAGCTGCGTGCCGGGGGCGTAGAAGGTCGTGCGCGGGGCGGCGACTACGGGCCGACGAGCACGACCGCACGCGGCGGTGGAGGCGCGCGGGATGCCGTACTGCGGCGGTGGAGGCGTGCGGCGCGACGAGCGCCCGAGTGGGCCGGAGGTCGGCGGTCTCAGCGTGGAGATTGCCGGTGCGGCAGGAGGTCGACGAGATGCCGCACGCAGTGGTGCGGCAGAGGCCGTGGTGGCGCCGGCGTGAAGACAACGACTTGGTGACAGAGCTCGGCGGCGGCTTGGTGTGGTGCTCTGACCGCGGCGTTCTCCAGCTGGGACGGCAGCAGTGGTCGGCCGGGTCGGCTACGACGAACGCGTGCAGCAGGGCTCAGCACTCCGGGCGAAAGCCCTTGGCGGCGGCGCCTTCGGGCGTCGCTTTCCCTATTGAGGGCGTCATTCAGGAGTTAGAACCCTGCTGCACGAGTCTCTGGGTGAAAACTCGGTCCAGCTCCTGGGCGAGCGACGGCGGCACCTATGGGCGTCGTGACCTCCTTGGAGGCGTCGTCTCCAGAGACACCGTCGCTCGATGGCTCGACCGGCCTACTACTGCGATTGCTCCGGCCAGTGGTAACAAATCTGTCGGAGGGTATGCGTACATGGGGGTTGTCTACCTCACGCCAAGACGCCCGCTCTACGGTCGGGGGCCGACGGTCTTCATTCGGATGTTGTTGGTTGTGTGCAGCGTTCAGCGGCGCCTGGTGTTGCATGGCAACCTCCAGTGCGGTGCGGGACATCGTTGAAGGACGGCGCTTGCGGAAACGACAACTGGTGAGGACTTGGCCTGTTGCGATCGCGGCGGGGTGCTCAGCACAGCTGAACTCTCCTGGTGCGAAACAACGTTGGAAGACAGCGCGGGCGACATCTTCGGTTTTCTGACCCGATGGTGGTGTCTTGTGTGAGAGGGAAAGCAACGTGATGATTCGAACCACGGCGGTGGTCTGGAGGTCAGAGACAGTTCCCGGGGGAGCGGGGCACCTCTTCTTGCTTCCTCGACGGCAATCCTTGAGTCGAGTCCAGAGCGTGGTGCCGTGTGGCGGGGTTGAGGCCCCCGCACACGAGAGCGAGACGTGCTGAGTGGCGGGTTGGAGGTCCCCGCGCACGCGAGAGACGGCGGAAGTGGCGAGGCCCCCGTGCGTTGAGTTGCTTCGGACTCGGTGGTTTCTTGCCGTCGGGCGGTTGGTTGGGTGCAGCAGCACGGCGGCAGTCGGTCCTCCACAGCGGTGGCCCTCTAGGTGTGGTGGTGTCTGCCCCTCCGGCTCCTTTATCGACGCCGGTTTTGCTTCAGTGGTTCGATACTCGCAGGTGTGCGGGTGTAGGTGGAAGCCGCGGCTGTGTTTGTCCCTTTGTCGTTGTGAGTTGTGTGTGGTCGTGTTGATGTCCCAATCCAACCGGTCACCATGTGTAGTCGAGCGGTAACCCGTGTTGATGTCCCAATCCAACCGGGCGAGTTTGTTTTTCTTTTCTTTTCTGTTTCCTGCCTACGGCCTGCCAGGGCCGTAGTCTTGTATTTTTTCTGCTATATTAATAGAAACGCACTCGTCGAGTGTTGTTCGTTCAAAAAAAGAGTTAAGCCCAACAAATGATATAAATCCGACTCTTGTGTTGCCTCTTTCCCCATCCAGCATTAGCTGGTATCCTGATTCTGCATCCTTTTACACAATAGATACTAAGGATGATGAACCCAACATGCTGCCAGATGCCATCTGCAGCGAGGAAACTCAGGAAGTCAAAGGCTAAAACACACCAGAGCATCTATATTGTGAGATCCTAAAATAATGTAAAATTTGGAACCTGTATTATGTAATGCAGTTGGTTACCTGATCCTGCTTGCACATATTCCCTCGCCGACAACCTTGTCTGTCATGGGGAAGCCAAAGCAAAGGTTTTCTAGCGAACATCAACTGGACACCAGTTACAGAAGTTAAAATGTTGAGCCTATAATGTCCTTGAGTCCATTCATCCTCTGCCATGAACAAGAAGTTCAATTCATGCTGTGGCATGCAAAAGGCTGTCCATCAAACATCAAAAATTTTGGTATGACTTAAACAGCTTGCACATTCAGTACCTGTAGTAGGTTACCATGAAAAAACATAAATAAGAATGCAGTTAAGAAGCATGCAAGTTCTGACAAACTGCATGATCAAAAATCTTTTGCCAGGGTATTTACCAGCAGCCACCCATATACGAACAGTGACAATCCACCCAATGTGCCACTTCGGTCAAAGCAAAGCTCAAGCAATCATAAATATGAACTGTATCCTCCACCGAGAGGTACTCTTGGATAGAATACTGCTTGTATCGATAAGCTAGGGCAACATTTGAAGCCAATACTCTGATAAGGGAAAAAATATTAGCTTGATAACAATGAAGTATTTATCTGAGGGAACAATTACCACCAACTTTTATTTATGGCTAGTAGCAAAAAAACTGATAATTAGATTGTACAACAATCAGCCAGCTTTCAAAAAAGACTACACAGTATCACCTAAAGCATCTACATATGCAATTTATCGCCTACCATCCAGAACCATACATTCAGGATATGGCTAATTTCATATGGAAAGTGATGCAGTAACAAAGACATCTCTTAAAGCAAAAGGCATTGAATTACTGGGTATAAAACTAACTCCAAGGACAGTTAGGAAATTTCTTAGTGCAATACTTACAGGTATACACACAATGTCACCTTGCGCACTGGTTAGTACTGGCAGTGTTCGTCTTGCAGCAGCTGGAATAGATCTAAGGATCTGAAGAGCTTTCTGTGCAGACCATTGCAAATACCTGTAGTGCTGTGGGGCACTATCCATTTCCATCTTACCACTGGAAGCTTTTGGGTCACTCGGGTTCTTTTCTACTGAACAGATGTTACAAACCTCAGAAAGTAACAACCAGTCAGCATCAGCCATGTGCCGTACTTCAAGGCTTCCATCCAAATTCACAGCACAAATCTTGGACAGATATTCTTTATTTTCATGCAAACATATTTCATTCACATCTTCCGGAGCTTTCCATGTAATCAAGAATCTGCTCATGAAGTGGCACGTTTCACCAGGACTAAGGGTCAAAACATTATGATCTCGACATTTTGTTTCCTCCAGATCATGTTCTTCATGTTTATGCTCATTTATAATAAATTTATCATGTTCATCTGTTCGCAAGTCACATAGCTTTTCTAATGTAAAATCATCTATTATGTTGAGATCCTTTGCTTTGTTCAGCACATCTATGGAAGATTTAGAATACACAAAAGGTAAGTTCGACTGGTTGTGTATAAACTGATTAGATTGTAAACATCCTTCGAGGACTATCTGATCAATCTCATGTACTGGAGGTGCATGCTCTTCATAGGAACATTTGTAGGAAAATTCACCAGAATATGACTCCATCCAGTCAACAGAACAACAAACAAGTACTTTTGTACCTTTAGACCTTGGAGCTGCACAAAGGTAACAACCAGCTACGGTAAGGGCAGCCTGCATGAGAATCAAACACTGCTGAATGAAGAGCATGCACTGATAATGACTGATCATGTCAGCACTGAAATGGCACGGACAAACAAACCTTGCAGGGAATGGTGCGAATGTAATCCAAGAGCAGTCGAGCAGATCTACCACGAAGTGGCCTGTGCCTCTGCGAAATAAACTGCAAAGACAAAAGGAAATTGAAGAGTTTTTCACAAAAACTGCTACTACCAACAGTGGACGAAAGGTATCTAATTTAATACATACCTGCAAGATATATGCTAAATATTGTGAAAGACAAAGGTCATCAACATTTAGCGGATCAAGTTTTTCTAGGTCAATAACAGCATATCCATTCTGCAATACAGTAAACAATTTAAGGAGAACGAGTCAGCCTAGAAATAAACATAATCACCTAAGACTAGGAGACTCTTCATATCTAAGTAGAGAGCAAGGATGAACCTCCAATATTAACACAGACTGCTTTGCATTCATACTCCAGGCACCGTCAACGCATGTCCTTGTCAACCGGCATGCACTTATCAGTTTATGAACTCCTGAGAGAAAGGTACCTGATATGAACAAGAGTTAGTCGGGTGAGTGTACATTCATGCATTTTCATGAGACATGTGCAATACAAGTCTTCAAGCAGGCTAATTGATGCAGATGTAGATCTCTGTAGAGGTTAACTTCAGTACTTCACATGTACTCCCTCTACCTCCAGATATGAAAGACAGCTGTTTTGGGATATTGAAGTCAAAATTTTTAAATGTGTCTGGGGGGGTTACTGTTTCTTGTGAAAAAATGATTTTACAACCCCCAGAATAAGGATATTAACATGGTTTCACCTCTAGCCTACCCCAACTTGCTTGGGACAAAAGGCTATGTTGTTGTTGTTCAAATTACTAGCGTAAGTATGGATAAAGTTTGAATAACCCCCCAAAGTATGTTTTGGTTCATTTTACACTCATAATTATCTCAATCAATGCAATCTACTCCTTTGTAAGATTTGTATTTTTTGTTCCTCCATGCACAGGTGGGGTTTTAAATTAAAATTTTGTGGGATGATATAGGGCCACATATATTTTTTTTAAAAAAATACAATACGAATTTGTCATCTTTATTTCTCATAAAATTCCATATCAATATGTTTAATTTATTATTATATACCATAGGCTTTCAAAATAATGATAAATAAATCATAATGTATTTTTTAAAAATAATTTATGATTGCCTCAATTATACCACAAACTTTCAACTTAAAACAACATTTGTTGCATGGAGAAACAAAAAAGACAATCTTACGAAGGATCGATTAAGATAGTTGCTGGTGCAAACTGAACCAAAACATATTTAGGGGGTTATCCAGACTTTGTCCATACTTGAGGGTGGGAATTTGGAGTTTTTCCTTTATTAGCTTATAATTTAATCTTTTCTAGCCTTTATCTTTAATTATTTTACTTATAACATTCTTCCTTCCTCTTTCCAATGGCCATGCACAACATCAGTCTGCGCTGCAAGTCAACACTATCCATATCCTACTCCTGCATTTCACTGCACAATCTTGCAAGATGCCCCAAAGAATTTCTTTTTTTCCAGTCACTATGTTATTCTTCTGACCAACCAGATTGGAACAAAATATGTTCAATGTGAAAGTTCCATACGGCAGATTGCATTTTGACATGACTTCAAGGGTTACTGTTTCTTGTGAAAAAATGATTTTACAACCCCCAGAATAAGGATATTAACATGGTTTCACCTCTAGCCTACCCCAACTAGCTTGGGACAAAAGGCTATGTTGTTGTTGTTGTTGTTGTTGTCTGGGGAATATCAACAAGATTTTTAACATGTTGAAGTGCCAATATGTGTAGATTTTATCCTGGAAATTACTTTCAGAATTTTGCAAATTTTTCGCCACTTTGTATAAACAAATTACAATTGAAACCAATGGTAAAAGTTTTCGCAAACCATGTTGTTGTAAAAAACAAAACCATGACCAAAGGGTGTGCTAGTTTAGGTTTAGCACAGACAACATTAGTTATGCATTTGGCAGCAAGGAAATCATGCTTTGCCCCCCTCATGAAGGACATGCAGACACCTTCAAGCCTGTTAAACATGACTTGTGTGCGTCAATGTGTCAACGACATACTTGATACTTTATGCTTTTACTGTAATTATTTAAATGCAGTTGGACAAGTAACATGAAATATTTCAAGCTTTTCGTGGACATAACCAAAATGTTTCTCATAATTTCTGGATACAAGATGTAACTCCACCAACATGCAATGATTGTTCAACAGATAATAAAGTGCGAATGGAAAATGAGCCAGTTTCTTGCCATGACTAGCATGGCAACCTAATCACAGATAATCATAATGGATACCAGGCTAAGGTGACGTTTAGCTTGTACAAAATGTAGTCATCTCAACCAAGCCAGCAAATTTATCAAATTTCTATGGACCACATTTTACAAGTTAATGTTCCAAATTGTGTTGTTGATTACTAACTAGAAGCATGCGTATGTAACTTAATAAAACACATCTTTCTTGCATGATATACCATTTTAAAAGAATATATAACAAATGAATTGTGAAAACAATACAAAGAACTAGAAAACTGAATCAAATAAGGCAGTTTTAAGTACAGCTGTAAACCTTCAGTGGATAAATTTCTCAAAGATGCCCGAATTCGGTTTCTAGCATACATCATACTATTATTTGTTGGATCTTCCACCCAGGATTGATTACTACCTTGACATATCTGCGAAGAAATTACTGACAATTAGGTAACTGCGACATAAAAAAGAAAATAATTGTTAAAAACATTGGCAACAATAATAATTGGCAAACTCCCCAAAATTATCTTCAAGAAATGACTTTATCATTAAAATATTAAAAATATAATTAAATCCACATAAAGATTGCTTGTATTTATTCTGATTGATAAAATTGCTGAATGCTAGGAAGAATGCAGTTTAAAAAAAGATAAGATATTTGGCGAATCTCCAGAATCAGATGTTCTAACATGTCTGCCAAAAAAAAACGCTTACATAATAGTTCCATATATGTAGTGAGATTTAGACTCACCTTATACATGTCACCTTTTGAAAAATCAAGCATGGGTCGCACAAGAAGAATGCCATACCGTCGAAAGTTCTCTCCATCATATTTTACATGAGGTGCAAACAATTGAAACACAAAGGCTGTACCAGCAAGCCCTAAAACCCCACTGTTGCGAGATAGTCTGAGAACAAAGAGCTCTGCCTGCATTTATAAGACTGTACTCAGGGTCTCATGCACAAACAAATACCTAAAGTATGCATGTACATAAATACCATGAAATCAAAATGACCTATGTCCCAAAAAGAATGCAATTCCAGCCTATGGATGAATGCAAGACCCATCTTAGTAAAATCAACGCACATATGCCTTCTCTTTTGGAAAAGCATGCATGCATGCAACATTTAAGGTCCTGATTTAGTGGAGTTTGTTTCCTTTGGGAACAGCATTCAGCATTAATTGCCTCTGCTTACAAACCATCCAATGCATGGAGATTAGTAGAGATTAGGGGTACATGTGTCATTTTCCCTGAGCACTAATTTGTCATAAAATTCCTAGAACTGCATTCTTTTTGTGACTGGAGGGAGTACACATCATATTAACATAACATCAATTTGAGGCTCCAATGAGTACTATCAAAGCATAAAAGAAAAAGGTTATTCAATCTAAAACCTAAACCATTTGTTCACTCAATCAGCTACCCATTTGTTTTGCCTAAAAATAATTGGGCAAAAAAAGACATGGTAGTATGTAGTCACCCAAGAGTAGCATATCTAGTTCCAGTTCAATAGGAACTTCTCACTAACTGGCCATTTTTTCCCTGGGCATCTTATAACAGTACAACAGAGAATTTCCAGTATTAATCCATTATGTGACCTATTATCATTTAATACCAAGTTATTTACCACTAAAACTATTCTAATTTGTTAAACCACGATTCTATAGTGCAGATAACTTCTCCATCAACACCAACCTAGCCATTTGCTATTGAGAACCATTCTTATTTGTTAAACCAGAATTTTTAAACGGGGATCATTTTTGCAGTGACACCAAAAGAGCAAAAATAATACAAACCAGTTTTAACAGACCTGGTCATCAGAGTGGTGTGCAATAAGCAAGATTCCTATTTGTTGCTTTATACAAATGTCCAATAGTTTTTGGTACCTGAATTTATAGCACATGAGTCTTTATCAAGCTGAATATGTTATCCATATGCAAACAAATTGACTTAAAGAACTGCCAGGGCATAGTTGGGTAGTAATAGTATACACAAATTTCTACAAGGGCCACAAAATTCATTTCTATTTTTGATCAAATCATGTTATGCAAAGTTGAATGTTTTGGTCTTTGTAGAATATTCAACTCATGGGCCCAATAGCCCTTTTCATTGGTTGAAAACTAGAAATTAATGTGCAGTTGTACAAAGAGAGAGGCTATAGGCAAGAGCAAACAGTATACAAGAGCAGTATTGGTGCTTGGTAGGAAGACACAGTTTGTGACAGTTGAGTAAACTAGATTTAATTTAGTGATTAGTTCATGGCAACCATATAGCATGCCGCTCTTTCCCTAGCATTATTCTCCACATGTCATAGACACTGTTTCTTGAAAATTTCATTTTACAATTGTTGAAAACAATTTGTCCACCACAAAAAGAACATGGTGTCACATACTTTGCCACAGAGTTAGCCAAAACATGGTTTATGGCCAATCAGCCCCTAGTGCAGAATTGTTGAGGATGCAGATAATTGATTTGTAGAGATTCTGTGCAAACTCATCTCATATATTCTATAAATATCATCATTTTAGGCTTTAAACAAGGAACACAGACCTATTCTCTGATAGAAGTCATTAATATTGTCCAGACAATACAAGTTTCATATGAGCAAAGTAACTGTAAGAAAATTTTAACATTGAGTCACTATACGCCAAGTTTGAACCAAGTAAAATAAACCCAGTAGAATCATGTTAAACAAGAAGCAAAGCAGCAGAGAAGGAGATAGATACCTCACTTCACGGGCCGCCTCTTGCACATGCCCTTGTCTTGGGCGACCATCTGGCCACTCACATTTAGCAATCTCACACTGAACACCTGCAATAAAATCATAGAAACTCAAAAACAGAACAATGCCAGAGTTGTGAATTCAGTTATCGCATCAACGCCAGAAATCCTACAACCCAATCTAGAACTATGGATTACTAATCCAGGTTCAGCATAGCAACCACAGTATGTACAAATGCTAACGATTTGATCGTTTCTGAATATATACAGGGCCTGAAATCCCCATTCCCCTCTACTCCAAAAATTTTGCACGCACTTGAATGCATCTAGACAAGTTTGCACTAAAGATCAAACAGTAAATTCTAAGAAATAAAGTATATGAGATTTACCCATGCCGTGCACGCGGTCACGCACTAGCCGCGCCTCGTCGGAGCTCTCGGGCCGCAGCCCGTGGTCAACGACGACGCCGAGGAGCCCGTCCACGAATGACGAGGCAAAAGAGCCCTCCTCGTCGGCGGCCTTCCGCCCCGCCGCCTTCTTCCAGGCCGTGGCGAGCACGCACAGCGCCATGGAGTCCGGCCCGCCGGAGACCCCCACCGCTGCAACCGAACAATCAACAGCCGAAAGGAGTTAGAGGTACGAACTCGCCGAAACAAAATGAGACTAACACAGCGGAGGGGGGGGAGGGGGGCGAACCAATGCGGTGGTGCGGGTGGATGCCGGCGAGGGCCATGCGGCGGGCGAAGGAGGCGTGGTAAGGGGCGAGCGATGAGGAGGCGGTGGCGGAGGAGGATGCGGAGCAGCGGAATAGAAGGAGGCGGCGGAGCGGGAGACGTGGGGAGGGCGACGGGCGAAGGGAGAGGAGCGGGAGCGGCGGCATGGCCGGACTTGGGGAAGATAGAGATAACGGCAGCTGGGTTTAAGGGGCGTCGTCGTGATATATGCCTGAGTAAAGGTCCATCAACCTCAACCTCTAGAGCGGGTGTTTTTGAGAGCCTGTTCTCTATCAAAATATTGGTCTTACCAAAATTTTGGCAAACCAAAATATGAGCAGAAAACTTACCTGCAGTTCAACACGTTTAACGTGAGAGGGTGTCAATATTTTAGTAGCAAACAAACCAAATAATGACCAAATAATTGGATTGCCAAAATCTTGGTAAACCAAGCAGGCCCTTAGGCCCCATTTGACAGGGCTTTCAAAGCTGATTCTCTACTGAATACACTGTCAAACAGTTTTTCAGAGATAAACGATTTTACGCTGATTCGTGAAGTGATTCGATAAAATGAACTAAGAGGCTGGGAGCTGAAAAAAGTAGCTTCTCCTGATTCTGTGGAGTAATTCTCCATCCTAATTTTGAGATTATAATAGAAAATTAAAGAGAAACAGTTTTAGCCATATAATCACTTCTCTCGGAGAATCGGCTCTCATAGAGAATCAAGATAAGGTGGGCTCTACCAAACAGACCCTTAGTTACATATAAACTCTAAAATATATTTTTACAAACTTGTAATTTACGTCATTCAAGTTCACAAACTCCTAAAACTTAGATTCACAACTCTGAAATTGCGGTTTTAAATATATAAACTTATAGTTTATGTCATTTAGGTCCACAAACTCCAAAAGTACATTTTAGGTCCACTAAATTTGTAATTTGTGTAAATTCTAAAAATATGTTTTTATAAACTTGTAATTTATGTCATTCAGGTCCACAAACTCCTAAAACTTAGATCCATAACTCTAAAATTGCGGTTTCAGGCTTATAATCTTGTAATTTATGTCAATTAGGTTCACAAATTCCAAAATACATTTTAGGTCCACGTAAACTTCGTAAATTGTTGACATTCCCTAATACATTTTAGGTCCATATAAACTTCGTAAATTGTTGACAAAATTATGTTTGACTTCAAGCTTGTCAGATTTTGATTCGCTAGAACATGTCCCAAAGCTTGTGCTGACGAGTTGTTTTCCTACAAGTAGTGCAGAACAATACACAAAAGGGTGAAAACAAATAAGTTGGACCAAAAGATTGAAATGGATCAAATGGAGTTTCTATTAATGTAAGAATCGAAACTTGAAAGGGCTAACACCATGGCTTATATCAACCACAAAGAAAACAGTAGGTGGATACTGGATACCAAAGATACATGACATTTGTATCTACTAAAATGGGTGACACTACTCGATGGCCATCCGAATCTCCATGTACCTAAGTATACATCGTACTCCTTTCAAAGCCTCCTTCCAAAGCCACCTTCCGCTTTTCTCTTGTCTTTCTCTCCCTCACCCCACCTCCTTCTCCCCCTTCCCCCATCAACCTACCTTCGTCCACCCAAACTATCCCTACCACCACCATTTCATTTTTAGCACATGTGTCATCAGTGCTGCCAGTAGCCATCCTTCTTCTCAACCATGGATAGGGGAGCCCACCCATAGCCCCAACTTTTTTCGCTGGACCTACTACCTCAAAAGGCCCCATTCCCCTCTCATAAGCTTGGGGCACCTCACAAAACCTGAAATCCATGAACCACTAGCCCTATACTCCTAGCATTGTCATCACTCGTATATCTTATCCGGTGTAGTTGAAAAACCAACATCGATTAAAATTCCTTATGATTTCAATCTACTGAATCTAGGATATATGTAATAATATACAAATGAAATATTTACCTCTTGAACCATAGGATGGTATCTAACACCTCTACTTGGATGTGGAAGTAAAAGAACTAAGAGGGCTATTGCTAGTAGAAATAGACTAGGTTTAAACATTTTTGGCTACCACAGAATGATAAGGATAACAATAAACTTTGACACCCCCATTATATAGAACCTCCATGTGTGATATTTAGATAAATACATAAATGATAAAAGGTAGCTTTAACTATAGAGGGGAAACCATTGAGAAACCTGCCAAAAGAAAGATATTGGACTATCACAATTCATAATGGCTAGAGATATAATTGTGGAAATAATAGCAATAGCTTGTGAAAAATATTACTTTGACAGTATATAGTGGCTAGAGATAAGATCATGGAAATTAATAATAATAATAGCTAGAGACATACCTCTTAAAATAACAATAACAATAGTTTTAGAAATATAATATTTCTCTTCTTAGACAATACATGATGGCAGCCTGAGAAAAGATATTGCTTTAGCATATACTCCCTCCGTTCCAAAACGTAGGTCGTTGACTTTTTTCACCGCAAGTTTGACCGCTCGTCTTATTCAAAATTATGTGCAAATTATCATATATTTTGTGGTGGCTTGCTTTATTAATATAAAATCTTCAAAAATGTCTTAAATGTGACTATATTTCCACAAATGTTTTGAATAAGACGAGCCATCAAACTTGTGGTAAAAAAATTCAAACAACCTACATTTTGGAACAGAGGGAGTAAATGCTAGAGACATGGTCTTGAATAAACAACAACGACAACAACTTTGGAGAAATGTAATATTTCTCTTCTTGTGCAGCACATAGTGGCTAGACCTATAGTCAATGATAATAGGTAGAGCTATATCTCAAAGCTTTGGGGAAAATGCAATATTCTTCTTCTCATTGGTATATAAATTACAAAAATAAAATTAATACCTAACTATAAATTACCTCTAAACATAATAAGAATAGTTTGGGAAAAAATAGAATATCCCCCTTCTAGTATTATCATGAAATAAAAAATAATAGCTAGCCATATATATATACATAATAAAATAATGATCATAATAGATACATATATGATTTTAGCATACATAGTGGATCTTGCATAGATATATAATTTGATTCATCTAGTTCATGATTGGCATGAATGGGAAAGAAAATATATTGGAGAGTGATTCTAAATCCCACCATTGACCCTTGTCAAGATTTCACCATATCAAAGTATTAATTATTGTAGCCACTCTCAAAACATTATTAATTAGTTGACACCAAAGTTCCTATTTTCCTGCACTTTGGCGGGTTGGTACACATTGTCTCCCCTCTATAGCTTGGCATGCCTCTGCTCTCCTAACAGGTGGTTATGTGGGTTGCGGCTGCTAATCTCTTCCACACCTCTAGTTGCTGAGTTTGTTGCGCGCTCATCCACGAAACAATACTATGATATTGCTGTAGAAAACCATACCATTATGGTCATCGACAATGATCATGCTCAAAACTTTATTTAGTCTAGCAAAAGATTTATGGTTGCACACATGCTCTATTTTGGTTTGGCAAGTTAAAATTGTTGTCACAACAATTCAAATTCTAAAACAGTTAATGGACATATCCTTTTATAGGTTCGATGCATGCTACAAAATTATTAATCCTTTTAGCCCTACCACCAGGCCCCCTTGAAAGGTCCAGGTCTGAATGAAAAGCTTAGAGTTAGAGTTAGTATTCGGCCGTTTGAATGAAATGAAGTATTGTTAAATTGCGAAGGTTGCATGCTAGTTTGCATAAAGGCAATCCCAAGCAATAATAATAGTTTTCGTAGTTGACGCGTCATTTAGAATTCTAGATATTACACAAACAACATTTCTCATGCATAGTTTTTTTTTGACCGGAACGGTAGGGGAGGCCCCTACCTCTATTTTGCTTTTTCTATTAATAAAGGAATATTTACAAAATGTACAAGAGGTCTGGCCACAGGCCAAAAATGGAAGAGGGGAAAGAAGATTACATAACTAGGTTACTACTCATCCACTGGGAAATCTTCTCTTTGATGCTTGGTTTGGCTCTAAGAGTAACCAGCCGCAGTTGCTCCTGGAAAACAGCTCTCCAGCTCGCAAAAGATAAGGAGCCTCCATCAAAAATGATATTATTCCTGTGCGTCCAAATGGCCCAACATGACACTATAATTAGCTCTCTAAAAATTGTTGAAGCAAATGTTGTTCTTGCTCTGATGATCATATCCATAATTGTCACCGAGGTGTCCCAATCTATTCCAATGAATAGCCAGCAGGCCTGACTAAATGGACAGCCAAAGAAAAGGTGCATGAGGGTCTCTTCTTCATTCTCCACACACTGAACACACAAATAGCTATCCAGAGCCATGTGTTTTCTACGAAGAATGTTCCTTGTATTCAGTCGATCCCTAAGCAACAGCCAGAAGAAGAACTTGTGCCTAGGTAAGACATTAGACTTCCACATCCATTTAAAAAGAGGAGAGGCTGGGAGAGAACCTACCAGGCTTGTGTAAGCTTGCTTACATGTAAACTCTTGTGATCCCCAAATGTAGTCCATTGATCCTTATCAGACTTATTTCTAAACAGGTTACCAATGAAATCCACAAGGGACGCTAACTGATCTGTAGCTTGGGTGGATAAAGGCATGTGAAAGTTCTCCATAATTGCGCTATTAAGAAATACATATGCAGAAGCTTTCTTCTTTATAGCAAAGCTATGTAGTTTTGGGAATCTCCATTTCAAGACCCCAGATTCCAAAGATCATCCCAAAAAATCAAGGTATCCCCTCTCTGAACAGAACATGTGGCGATCATTCTAAATTTCTCAGACGGCTTCATGATATCCCTCCACCAAAAGGAACCCACTGCAGACCTGGCATGTGGTGGAGTACCATTGCTATACAAGGAGTCCCAAGTGAGCTGAACCCATGGAAGATCAAGCTTGTTATAAAATTTGTGCAGAAACTTGAGCAAAAGGGCTTCATTTTGTGTTCTGAGATTTACAATCCCTAAGCCTCCCTCCTCCTTTGATCTGCATGCATGCTTCCAGGCAACCAGACAACCCCCTCTTTTACTCAGATCACCTCCATTCCACAAGCAGTGCTTTCTGTACCTGTCTATTTGCTTCAAAATTTGTACTGGAACTTTTAGAGAGCAGAGGAAAAAGGTTGGGAGGGCAGAGTAAATGGATTTTACCAATACCAACATCCCAGCATAGGACAGTAAATTAGGGACCCCCATTAACCTTCTTTCCTACTTAGTTAGAATGGGCATGAATTCAATAATTGCTGGTCTCGTGGTACCAAGGGGTAGCCCAAGATAAGTAAATGGCATATGACTGACTTGACATTCCAGGACCGAGGCCAAGTGATTTGCTGTTGTATCATCAATATTAATTGGCACGAGAAAGGATTTAGCAAAATTCACTTTGAGTCCAGTACAGGAGGCAAAGGTATTTAGGATTTCTTTCAACACTTGAAGCTGTTCACTTAATGCTGGGAGCACCACTAGAGTATCATTTGCATAGTGAATAATGGGGAAGTCACCCCCAAAGGTAGGCCCAAGAGGGTGTGACAGTTCGTCTGCTGCAGCAGCAGCATTAAGGATGGTCTGTAACAAATCAGCTCCTAAGACAAATAGAAGAGGTGACAGAGGGTCACCTTGCCTGACGCCCCTCCTACATTTGAAAGTCTTGCCAAGTGTGCCATTAAGCAGAACTGAGGAAGATCCCGAGGACAGGATACTTCTAATCCAACTCACCCATTTCTTAGAGAAACCCTTATGCCTGAGTACTAACAAAATGACCTCATGTTCAATCTTATCGAATTCTTTCTCAAAATCCAACTTAAGCAGGATAATCTCCTTCTTAGATTTGTGACAGATGTGAAGGAACTGAAATGCCCAAGCCAAACAATCTTGAATGGTCCTGCCTTTAATAAAACCATATTGATTTGTGTGAATTACTCAAAGGATGACTTGCTGCAATCTATTTGCTAGAAGCTTGGTCAGCAGCTTGAGACAATTGTTCAGTAGTGATATAGGTCTATAAGCATTAACTCTTTCCGGGTTAGGCTTCTTGGGGATCAGGGTGATCAAAGAATTATTAATGCTGGTCAGGTCCAACTGCCCAGTTGCAAAGTCTCTGCATAATCTAAAAATGTCCTCTTTTGAAAACAAATTCTCTTATAATACCTTCTCTTCTCTCTCATTTTTCCTCTCATGCTCCTTTTTCCATTCTTGGTTCTTCCATAGACACTAGTGGGCGCACGTAGGACGGATGAGAAATTAGTATTTGGGTATATTTAATTTAGAATTAAAATCTGACATAATTTTCTAGACTTGGTGCTGTGTGATTTAGAGAATACAAAAAATTGCTACTCCCTCCGTTCCAAATTACAGTTCGTTTGACTTTTTTTACCACAAGTTTGACCGCTCGTCTTATTCAAAACAATTATGTAAATATAGTCAAATTTAAGTCATTTTTGAAGATTTTTTATTAATAAAGCAAGCCACCACAAAAAATATGATAATTTGCACAAGATTTTGAATAAGACGAACGATCAAACTTAGATTAAAAAAAGTCAAATGAACTATAATTTGAAACAGAGGGAGTATTATTTTTAGAATTTTTTAGCAGAATTGAGGATCAACTACTAATATTTTTTAGGCTGCTAAGTTTGATTAGGTGGTTCTATTTGGTAAAAGTTCGAGACTCTTTTAAAAATGGCCTGAGAGAGAGCGCATGGACAGTGGGTTCTATTTCGCGAAAACTCAAGAGTTTTTCTGCAAAGATGGATGAGAAAGGGGTATGGAAGGCGGGTTTTATTTTGTAAAAGCCTGATGGTTCTTCTGTAAAATATCCAAGGGAGGGGCTTGGACGACATGTTCTATTAGGTAAAAGCTCAAGCTTTTTTTTAAAAATAGTTGAGAGATGTGCATGGATGACGGGTTCTATTTCATAAAAGATAGAGGGTCTTACTGTAAAGTGATCAAAGTTCGCGCGATCTGGACCGTCCACCTGGACATCCAATGACCAAGAATCGCCTGTGACATGGCTTCACGGTTGGCCTCCGAGGTCGTCCTGTTTCACATATCTATCTATACTATAAAGATCCAAAACTTTTGAGGGTCGACAGACCCACAAATCATTGAAACATTACCCCTTCTGTCTTGAAGAGTTTGACTAAACAGTCCGTGGAAAAAAAAACACGCGCTTGTGTGGAATCGTCGAGTTCGTAACCAATACGGTCTCTGACCAACTATCCGTTATATAATATATTTTCTATTAAACATGATATTTATAATGATATTTATAGGATATATTTTCTATTAAACGTACGTGTCGCACGTGCGTTCATGCTAGTACTATATAATAATAATGTTTTTTTACATGAGATACTATTTTTTCTCATCCCTTGTTAATTTCCATGCCATCTTACCAAATTACTTGGACTGGAAAAAACAACCTAGCACATGAACGTGAGGAAAAAGGATATACAAAAGCATCATCACGATAGAAAAAAACAGCTGTAAGATCAAGCTGCAGAAATGACTGTGCTCGTTGTGGCCACCGTCACAGTCTCGCTTTGCTCCCTACCGGCAGAGTGGCAGCTGCCGTCGGCCCTTGAATTCCGGTGGGCAAAGTATCAAAAAAAAAGTTTCTCAAAAAAAAGTATCAAAAAAAAATTCCGGTGGCCACGGGCTGGCAGCGAGCTAGAGCAACCGCGTCCGTCCATTCATCCAACCGCCTCCATAAGAGACAGCTGTGCGAGCCAGCTCCCCACGTGCCCGTCCACCGACACCAATCCATCGAGTCACGCAGGCGGCAGGCATCGCGGCCTGTTCTCGCCGTACTGGGGTAAAGGTCCTCGCGAGTCAAGCAATCCAGTTTTATCGAAGCAGATCTAGAGAATTTATTATTATAGAGTATATAGAAATATATAACTCATCGGCAGCATGTGCATATTCCTATCTTGCAGGGACGGAACAGGAATCTGCAGCCCAGCAGCTCCATACTGGGGGTGTTGTAGACTCTCCTCCTGAGAGGATTTCTGGGTTCTATGTAGCTCATGTACAGATGCCTATGGGGTTTGACAATTACGACTTGATTGGGGAAACAAGTTGTCTTGTAATCCTTCTATGCCAACCGATTTCGTCTCTCTCATCATTTTGGCTCTCTCTCATTTTGGCTAGCTAGCACTTGCTTATTTCAGATGCCATTTTTATGTAGTCTATATATGCAAAATGTCTAGCTGTCAAAGAAATCTTGAAAAATATGAAGCTGTGCTAAACAAATTCACAATGAGTACAAAATGAGATTTAGCAAAAGTCTATTATTGGAAAGCTCTTGATTTCTCAAAAACAACAAGTGAAAAACTCGTGCTTTTCAGTTCTTTTCGGTCCAAAGGGATGGCTAAATTATTTAGTAGCTTAGCCTTTTTTAATAATTAACAATCATTTGGTGGTGTTATTCTTGTTCTCTCAATATTTCCGCATTTATTCTATGCATACAGTTTTCTATTTGTGTATTGTCTTGCATATGGCTGCTCATAAGACGAGGAGGTCTATGGCTTTGGACCTCAGGTTCGTGGGTCGACTGGCCTCTATTTACTTACTACTTCCGTTTCAAGTTACCATTCGCCGTTAACTTTTTTTTATAACGTTTGACCATTCGTTTTATTTAAAATATTTTACAAGTGTAATTTTTTTATTTATAACTTACTTTATTATCACATATACTTTAGATATGACTTATTTTTTCGCATATTTGAACAAATTTTTTGATTAAGACGAATGGTCAAACGTTGTGAAAAAAGCCAACAATGAATAGTAATTTGGAATGGAGGTAGTATCTAGCTAGGTCAAAATGAATTACACAAAGTAATTAAAATTCAAAAACCAATAGCAGTGCTCTCATTACTGTTTCCAGCGCATGGCTTTCTGTTCACCCATTTTTTCCACGGTGAACATTGTAAAAGACCAGTTGTCTTCTCTTAGAACCTAAATAAACTTTTAGATTGGTTGAGCTACCCATCTCGGTATCTTTTACACAAACCAAATTAGCTTAAACATTTTCTAGCATGATTAGCTTAGTTATCTTCATACAAGCAAGGAAAACAAAACTTAGAAAACAACTAAAATAGAGAAGACCCAAAAGGGCAAGAGGGCAAAATAAATAGAAATAACCGCTTTCGCATGCCAGCATGTGAAAAAGGAGGAAAAGCAAGGAAACGGTTTTCTCCCGCAACAAATGAAACCAGATAATCCGGGATACATGCCAAAAATAAGGCGAGAAAATCTAAAATTAATAAACCAAAATATATGAACAAAATAATCGCGAAAAAAGCGACTATTTTTAAAAGGCGAATTACAGCGAAAGGACTGGTCCCCCGTCGGCCCGTCCTCTTTCACGCACGGCCTCGCCGTCGCCTCCCTTTCTTCCTCCTCGACGGCTCCTCCTCACTCACTCACACGGAGAGCGCTCACGCGGGCGCGCACACACACGGAGGTGGAGGTCCACAAGAGGGGGAGGGAGGAGATGCCCGGGAGCCAGAACGGGGGCCCGAGGCCGCGGCCGGCCAAGGCCGAGACCATCCACGGCCTCGCGCGCGGCGGCGACCTCGCCGGCGTCCAGAGGAAGCTGCGGGAGAACCCCGCCCTCCTCAACGATAAGAACCCCGTGGTATGTGTGGCGCCCCCCTGCTCCTTTGCTTGCTTGGGGGGCAAAATGCGATCTTTGGTCGGTTTCGTGGTTTCTTGATGCTTTGCTGTGAGGGGTGAGCGTATGTAGATTCGTGAGGAAGTGGTCTTGTTCGGTGTAGAAATGTGGGTTCGCTCGGGGTTGTGCAATCCTAGCTTGGTTATCTTGAGCTGGTTCTTGGATTTCGTCCCGGCGGCGTTGGCTAATCCGCCCTTTGGTATTGTGCTTTAGTCTTTTTCCCAGAACAGATTTCTGGGGCTTTGTTTGCTCCTTGTTCTCCTGTTTCTTTGTGTGTGATTAGCTTGCTTTCCCTTGTGGTTGCTTAATTACTCATCTGCTCCGCTGTGTAGTGATGTGTTCCTCTGCTGGTTCCTTCTGTTTCTGCCCATTTTTATGCTTCATGGGCCAACAAGATTACACTAGTGATGGATTGGGATGTGTATTTTTGTTGTGTAGTATTGATTTCTTCGGTCTCGTTTCATAAAATCCTCTATTTCGAGATTTGTCTAGTTGTTTGCTATTCTTTGCTTCGATTTATTCTACTCTCAACAATCTGGCCGTGAAAGGGCCTCTAGCCTAGCCCAGTGGTTTTTTGAGGCTGAGTAGCACTCAGCAGACCAAGTTCCACTCCCAGTGTGAGCGAATAATTGGGTTTAGAATAAAAAAATATAAAAAAATAGGCAAGGGCTTCCTCCCATAAAAAAATCTATGTGGCCATTCAGGGGCGTCGCTTTCATATCCCTTTTTATCGCATTATATTGTATTGTACTCCGTATTGTTGATTTGACGTTTCCGTTTCGTGACCTGATTAAATTGAATATCCTTTGCAGCCGTGATGCACGAGCCTGGCGTTATTTGCTAGCAATGTGGATTTAATTGCCTTCGCAACGTCATTACAACGTTGTGCTCTGTTACTTATCTTCTCTTTGAAAATATAATCTGCAGATGTGTCAAACACCACTTCATGTTGCTGCTGGCTACAATAATACAGAAATAGTCAAGTTCTTGCTTAACTGGCAAGGTACAGAAACGGTTGATTTGGAGGCAAAGAACATGGTACTTAAATTGCCACATTTCTATTACATCTGATTGGGTCCTCTGCCACACTTCTTTCACGCATCGAGCTTAATTCAGAAACTAACTATTTTCATTGTTTCACAGTATGGAGAGACTCCTCTACATATGGCAGTGAAAAATAGTTCTTGTGAGTCAACAAATCTACTCCTTGAACGTGGTGCATACATAGAAGCCAAAGCCAACGTATGATCTATCTGTTTCATTTCATTTCTTTTGAAATTTATTCAATACTACATGCACAAATTTATTATGCTTAAATCTTGCTGATGCAGAATGGCATGACACCATTGCATTTAGCTGTCTGGCATGCACTTCAAGCTGGAGATTGCAACACTGTCAGCGTGTTGCTCAGCTACAACGCAGATTGCTTTGCAAAAGATGATGTACTACTTGATTCACAGTAATGGTTTTAAATTACTCATTTAAAATCATACTAAAATTTACAATGTGGTGACCTTTGGTGTCACATCTTGCCAACAGGAAGGGAAAATGCCCTTAAACCATATTCCAGGAGGAGCTGGTAGTGAGAAGTTGCTGAAGCTCCTCAATCGTCATATGGAAGAGCAAAGAAAACGGAAAGCTCTCATGTCATGCCGGGAAGGAAAAGCAATGGCAGAGTTTGAAGAGGCGATATCACAAATTGTTGGACTGCGAGAGCTAAAAATGCAATTACGTCAATGGGCAAGGGGAATGCTTTTTGATGAGAAGCGACGGGCTATGGGCTTAGGGATTGCTAGCAGAAGAGCTCCCCATATGGCATTTCTTGGCAATCCAGGAACTGGTAAAAGTTTTCAAAAGAAGCCACCTTTTTTTTCTGCTACCATACTTCTGTATAGTTTGATCATCAAAAGCAATGCCATGGTTTATTATTATGGTAGTACTTTCATAGTGTTGTCCATTGGTGAAATGGGCTTGTATATGATACAATTAGAATCAGCTATGCATTACTGAACATCTTGTAGGGAGCTCTTGCTTCAAATGTGAACATCTTGTAGGGAGCTCTTGCTTCAAATGTGAACTGGGAGCTTTTGCCTTGAAGTTTGCCTAAACATGTCCATAAAAGGCTATGTGCTTCATAATTTTGACTGCTTCTTATATATTTTGCACTTATTTGTGCAGTGAATTAGAATGCACAAGTGCTAAGTAGATATTTGCTTAAAATATCAATCCTCCATTTATAATATTTCAACCTCTATTGCAGGTAAAACTATGGTTGCTCGAATTCTTGGAAAGCTACTTCATATGGTTGGAGTTCTTCCCACCGATAAAGTTACTGAAGTTCAGCGAACTGATCTTGTTGGAGAATTTGTGGGGCATACTGGGCCAAAGACTAGGAGGAAGGTATTGCTTGTCAGAAACTGCGAAACAAATTTTGAACTTGATTTTATACGTGTTGTATCTTACCTAACTAATTCGGTGTTACTATTACTATGATTGCATCTCAACAGATACAGGATGCTGAGGGAGGTATTCTTTTCGTGGACGAAGCTTACAGGTTGATACCAATGCAAAAATCCGATGACAAGGATTATGGTTTAGAAGCCTTGGAGGAGATAATGTCTGTAATGGACAGTGGCAAGATAGTTGTCATATTTGCTGGGTACTGTGAGCCAATGAAGCGTGTCATCACCTCGAATGATGGCTTCTGTAGGAGAGTCACGAAATTCTTCTATTTTGATGATTTCAGCACAACAGAACTAGCGGAGATCCTACATATGAAGATGAAGAACCCAAGTGAGAGCAGCTTAATTTATGGGTTCAAGCTGCATCCTAGCTGCAGCATTGAGGTTGTTGGAGAACTGATTGCCAGAGAGACAACCGAAGAGCGGCGGAAACAGATGAATGGAGGCCTTGTAGACACGCTGCTCATCAATGCTCGTGAAAACCTGGACCTACGCCTCGATTTCAACTGCAACGATGCTGATACAATGATCACGATCACGCTGGAAGACCTGGAAGCAGGGCTTCGGCAGATCTCCAGACAACGGCAGTTGCAGTGACTTGCAAAATTGAGTGGTTTCTGTTGAGGATGGTATCCAAAAGATTAAGTTATGGCCTTAAGTTATCTCCAAAATTCTTCGACATTTTTGGCTGTTCTTTATGTTGTATCTATTCATTGCTAGATTGGCCCTCCTGTAGCTGTGTAGCACTAAAGTGCATGTAGTTATATTATTTCCCAGTGAGGTATATATAACCTTTGTATATACATTCGTTGCCTTACGAATCAATGTCTCAGAGGTCCAAATTGGTGCTCGCCTATCTAGAGAACTAAGATTAGATTTCTTCGGTACGAGTATTAGTTCATTCAATCAGTAGATGATTTTCGTTCAATCGGTCGATTATTTCTGGATCTTTAAAAAGATTTGACATATGTATAAAAATATTACCGGTATCACATATTTCAGTCATCTGCATTTCCGCATACATCGGTAATACACAACAGGTGAATAAAACGTTCAGGGTTGATTTTGTTAGGAAATGTAAACAAGAGACTGTAGATAGGTGAATTGTTCTATTCTTTCTATTGATCTCAAGCTCCCTTTATATAGGGAGATTACATGGCAACTCAAGGGCCTCAACATAATGTAATACATGAATGTTTTACAGCAATATATCCTCTTCATTGCATAGATAGTGCTATCTGTTTATGTTGGTGGAGCCTGTTCATTTCCCCCCTGCTAATGGTCATTGAGGCTGCCACCATGGTATTCATGGCCATAACCATGAATAGCTGCCAATGGCTTGCACCTCAAGGCTGCTGCTTTGATGAGGTCAAAACTGAAGACCTTTTGTCTTCTCAACACTCCCCCTTTTGATCGAGTCCATTTTGAGATCAATATGTTGTTTAGTTCCTTTAAAAACCCTGTGGAAAAAAATAGGAATAATTTGTCTAGTGATAAACATGTAAGGTTCCATGAGTGATCTATGTCTTGATTCATCTCTAGAAAAACCCCGGTGGGGAAAACACAAGATGAGACATATGCTTGAATTAATCATTGTATCATAAAAACTTTGTATGAGAAAACCTGATGGTAAAAACTCACAAAAGAAAAGTGACACAATGTGATGCGTCTAACAGGATCCATCATTCAGAGAGTCTCCCCTGAAGCTTGCAAGTCTATAAGCTGTCTCATACCAATTCCCTTGACACATTTCTCGAACGAGGATGTAGGTAGAGACTTAGTGAAAAGATCTGCCAGATTATCGCATGACTTTGTTTGTAAGATGTTTATTTCTCCACCTTGCTGAAGCTGGTGGGGATAAAACAACTTAGGAGCAATGTGTTTGGTGATATTGCTCTTGATGTAGCCCGTTTGCATCTGTGTAATACAAGCAGCATTATCTTCATAGATAATGGTAGGTGATTCTGAGGAACCAATGCCACATGATTGCTCAATGTGGCTTATCATTCTGCGGAGCCACACGCATTCACGTGATGCCTCAAATAGTGCAATTATCTCAGAATGATTTGTGGAGGTAGCCACTAATGTCTGTTTAGATGACTTCCATGATATGGCTGTTCCTCCATGAAGGAATACAAAACCTGTTTGTGATCTGGCATTGTGGGGATCAAATATATAGTCAGCATCAGTGTATCCAATTAAGCTAGGATCATTAGTTTTCTGAAAGAATAACCCAAGATCTCTAGTGCCATTTAAGTACCTAAGGATTTGTTTTCCTCCGGTCCAATGACGTTTAGTTGGGGCAGCACTATGTCTTGCCAACAGATTCACTGCGAATGCAATGTCAGGCCTGGTGCTGTTTGCAAGGTACATTAGTGCTCCGATGAGACTGAGATAAGGGAACTCTGATCCCAATATCTCTTCTCCTTCCTCCCGTGGTCGGAAAATGTCTTTTTCTTTTTCGAGAGATCGAACCACCATGGGAGTCTTACTTGGATAGGCTTTGTCCATATTGAATTTCTCCAATAATTTCTGGACATAAACAGATTGATGCACTAGAATTCCTGAGTGAAGGTGCTCGATTTGCAAACCTAAGCAAAATCTGGTTTACCCAAATCCTTCATCTCAAACTCCGTCCTGAG
>OAMR01000285.1:1206474-1233671 GCA_900205405.1 Echinochloa crus-galli | reverse complement strand
TGAGGCGGTGGTGGCGCCGGAGTCACAGCGCGGGCCTGGCGAAGCTGAGGGCGCCGCCGCCGCCGCGCTGCTCGAGCCCTCACCGGTGCTGAGGTAGAACGGTGGGGCTCCGCGACGCGCGACGATGGTGCCTCTTGAGGGGAACTCTGGCGGCGCAACCGGCGTTCGGGAGGGCAGTGGAGTCAACGGCGAGTAGTCCGGCGAAGACGATGGAGTGGCGACACGGCGTGGTGGAGGCGTCCAAAGGCGTGCTCGGTCCAGCCGTGACGAGGGCAGTGGGCGGTGACAGCGTCGGGCATCTGCTGCGGCAGCCCGTCGGGCTGCAGCCTCAGCCTTGCGGTCCACCCATGGGCGTCGCAACGGCGTGGAGACTCCACCAGAAAGCGTTCTGGCGCGTCGCAGGTGTCCGGCATCACCGGTGGGCCACGCCGAGCAGCAAGGTCGCCGGAGTTGCTGCTGCTTGATGGAAGCCCGGGAGCAGGAGCGCCATTGGTGTGGCGCCGCTCCTGAGGGAGGAGACGGGGGCCACGCCGGCAAAGCCGGCACCACGGCCCTTGCCGCATTGAAGACGGCGTACGGGTGCCTGGAGGAGCGAGTCAACTTGATCGTGCACGAAGCGTCGGAGTTGACGAGCGAGAAGGTTGCGGGGAAGGGAACCGGCGCGAACAGGGAAGCGGCGAGCCATCTTACCAAGTGCCGGTGATTCCTCTCTCCCTTGCTCTGTTGGTTAGAACCAAGTGCTGATGACGTGTTAGAAAATGTAAACAAGAGACTGTAGATAGGTGAATTGTTCTGTTCTTTCTATTGATCTCAAGCTCCCTTTATATAGGGAGATTACATGGCAACTCAAGGGCCTCAACATAATGTAATACATGAATGTTTACAGCAATATACACTCTTCATTGCATAGATAGTGGTATCTGTTTATGTTGGTGGAGCCTGTTTATTTTCCCCTGCTAATGGTCATTGAGGTTGCCACTATGGTATTCATGGCCATAACCATGAATAGCTGCCAATGGCTTGCACCTCGAGGCTGCTGCTTTGATGAGGTCAAAACTGAAGACCTTTTGTCTTCTCAACAGATTTATGCATTTCCAATGTGTAGGAGATGCAGATACGTCGACTATCTACTTGCCAAATAACTATCATGTCTGCTTCCAGTTGAAAGTTGAAACAATCGAAACATGAATTCTACCTAAAATTTACATCACCGGTTCTCATTACTAATCCCTTCGTGTTACATTCCTAGCCCCATTAGCCGGCCCCAGGTGTGGCCATGTTCAGAACAAATGCACGAACCTGGCATGTGATGGCATTATCTTCCGAAAAAAAAACATAAGATTGTTCACATGCCGTTGAGTTGTGCTATAAACACATCCATATGCGGTATACATATAAAAAAAGAAACATTCTTGTTAGAGAATGGCAAGGACCACATACAGGGTAGCACAGTTTATACAGCAATCTCAAGAACCACAAAAGATTTGTCATATCAGGTCATCTCCAATACTCCAAGCCACAAGGGCACAATTGAGTTTGTTCTCTTTCCAGTTTCCACGCTAGAGAGATCAAATCTTGAGCACTGATGCTTGCGCACAGCGGTAAGAGGTCGTCCACTACAATAACCCAGAACTTTTACAAGTACATCCATCATGGACCATATGGCTACAACAGTGTGACTGAGGCATAGATTCATAGAATCGTAGTACGTTAGTACAATTTCGACCATATCTTTGCCTCTGGATAGCAAGTTACCAATATGGATCCTAAGTGCCCAAACTTAACTCTGAAAGACTCTTTGCAGGTTGTACAGATGGGGAAACACTCCAGCATATCAGGTTAAGAATGCAGCTGCATATGGCTCCAGAATAACTTGCCTTCCTGCTATGCATTGTCTTTTCGTGGATTCCTGCTTTACATGCTACGATGTGGTTGACGCGGGCTGGTCCGTAAGACTACTTGTTGTTGTTGATGCCCGTGTTGTTACTGCGGACAGGGACACGGTTGGCTCCAGATAAAGCTGGCTTGGGCCCATTCACTGAGTTGGAGTAGGCCGATGCAGCAGGCTTATTCTTCGCATAAGGGAAATTGGCGATGTAGTGCCCTGTCTCGTGGCAGTTGAAACAGGCTCTTGCATTATTGTTGTTGGCAGTGACTTGGCTGGTATTACTCTGTGGAGGCCTCATGGTGTTCTGACTTTTGAACTGGGTGTTGGCGGCTTGGGAGACTGTGGCTTGAGACTGGGTCCTGTATTGCATAGGATTCTGGGATCTGGGCGCAGCATAATTGGAGTTCCTTGGCTTCTGGAAACGGTCATGTTGACGAGCCTTGCTGTCCAGGAATTTACTTTTGTTTTCCTTCCGTTCATCGGCTTTGGCCCTTTCGGTGAGGATGGCCATGTTCATCAGAGTGTTGAAGTCTGGATAGATCTGGGGGGTAAGTAGGGTCCGGAGTTCGGGATTCAGACCTTTCTTGAACATGTCCCGCTTCTTCTCATCCCTATTGACTTCTTCTGGAGCATAGCGAGCTAGCTCCATGAACTGGTGGGTGTATTTCTCCACTGTCTTGTTCCCTTGTTGCAGTTCACGGAATTCATCCTCCTTGCGCTTTATGGTGGCTGCGGGGATATGGTAGCGGCGGAACTCATCCACAAATTCCTTCCAGGTGATCATAGATGCATCCTGGACGACAGCACAGTAATTCTCCCACCAAGCTAAGGCAGTCCCTGTAAGCTGGTGGGTAGCCAAGAGCACCTTGTCACGATCTTCACATCCGAATGGCTCGAGTTTCCTCTGGATGACTCGCAGCCAGTCGTCGGCTTCCAAGGGGTTGCTGGATCCCCCAAACGTGGGTAGCCTGGTCCTCAGAAAGAGGGTCAGTTTGTCATTCAGGTTCTGCTTACGGGGCTCCTGGCGTTGGAGAGTTTCAGCTATGGTCTGCATGAATCGATTCTGATTGTATATTTCTTGTGCCAGGTCCTGGGGTTGGGGTGGATTGTGCTGCTCCCCATCCTGGCTTCCTATCCTGGACTGGTTCACTTCCTGCCCCTGGTCTTGTCCTGGCCCAACTGGCTGCCTCTCCCCACTGGGAGCGGCATTCACGCGGCTCTGAGAGGGTCTAGCACGTGTGTTAACCATCTGCAGGATCAGTAGGACTTCTGTGAGATTGGGTTAAGGTGATGTTCTGTCTCTTATACACATCTCCTAATGAACCTCTCATCCAAGACACGTACGGAGTGTGTGTACCTTGGCCCAACAGTTGCTATTGCCTCCTCACTCTGACGAACTGGAGGATGAAACATCCGAACAATCTCACTTTCTGAAAGTAAACAAATCAAGAGTGTTCAAACAAGGGGGAAAACATCGCCGAGGACGTGGCATTTCGGACAACATTAGAAAATCAGCTTTTGCTTATAAAACTAAAAATAACAATGGAATACAAATTAAATTATGATTCACTTCAGCTTCTAGTTTAATTGGAAGGTTAACTTGCGAGCTTTGCTAGTTTGAAATTCATTCTACTTAATCTCTGCTCCCGTTTGAGCATGGAAATGACTTCACTCAACAGACGTATTTCCACCTCAATAATCCATTGGATATGATTCGAGCTGCAGTAGGGAATCCCCACGAACTCTTACTGAACAAAAAGTAAACAAAGTATAACACTATTTTACTGCATATAAGCTAACTTGCCTCTAATAACATTAGGAATTGCAGTGATATTTCAAGTATCAATATCACTTTTATACTTTTTGAGCCAGAAGGTAGTTGACAGCTTCCCAGCGCAAATCTACATCCATCATTCCATCCCAACTTCATAGCACCACTACCAGCACACCACACTGGTCTAATTTCGTCTGAGCTCAATAAATCCGACCTTGCGAAATCCATGCGAAATCTAAAACAAGTGCTAAATACACCCTCACACTGATAGCCAGGTACTGATACCCTTCACACTTTGTCGAAAGTGCGAGAGGAAACCAGAATAAGTGAAGGGAAAAAAAAAAGACGCGCCTCACCTGTTTGCTTGAGCCTACGAGCGAGGCACGGCGACGAGGATATCCCACGGGCCCCGAAGAGCTGTGCGCCGCGGCGCGCCATCTCCGGCCACCGGCAGCAGCGGCGGCGGCGGCGCCTCGAGGAGGACGACGAGGTCACAGGCCAGTGGCTAAGCAGCACGGCACACTGGGCACTGGGCCCGCTGAGATTGGAAGCGTTAGGACTTAGGCTTATGGGCCTTCACGACCCCGACTCGGATTGGGCCTGCTTACCATGGACCGACTTGCTCGGCCCATAAAGAGTCCTGGAACTCTCTCGGGTGGCTCTTTCGGCGAGGGTTTAGGCGTTGTTACGAGGACAGCAGATTCCGGCGGTCTGCTCCGACTCCGTTGGCGACCGGGACGCGATCCCCTTCCTCCGATCGACGCCCCATCTCCGCCGCCGTGATGCCTCGGTGAGTGATCCCCTCTATTGGGTAACCTCCCCGGAGTGGATAGGCGGTAGCATCGGCCGTGGCGCGATGGGGATGTCAGGGGGCGGGGGCTGCAGGGTTTCGATTTGGATTTGAAACCCTAGCTTAGGCGCTCCATGTTTTGGGAACAACCCTGTGCGATTACCTCATTAGCTCGAAGATCTCTTGTGTAGATTGTACGATGCGGTGGGATTTGTGGTTTGTACAGGAGGGGAGCGTGGGTGGGGGGTCTGTGTTTGCTCGATGTGGGCGCTGGGTTAGCTGATACTGTCTGCGAGAGTGCTGTCTTGCGGAATATGTCCTGTTTGATTTCACCTTCTCACATGTTCCGACTTGTTTCTTGTTCTTGCCTTGCTGCAGGTATTATTGCGACTACTGCGACACATACCTGACCCATGACTCGGTTAGTGTCTTGCTGCACTTCAATGTTTGTAAGGCTAGGGAAGCGTAGCTAGTTTTTAGAATTCCGTTGCATGTTTCCTTAGGATTGCATATAGTAATCTAATCTTAGAATAAGTGGCACTGCCAACTTGCTGCGCATAAGCTTTCCTCAATATAAGCCAGAGAAGAGTTTCCTGTAATGGCTACCAAATATTCAGGTTTCTGGGGTTTAGGATTATATTCACGACAGTTCTTTATGCCACTAGGTTTCATGTTTGTTCATCCCAGTGGCTCAATTCAATTTTCTTGTTGCAATCCCAATGAATAAGTTTCTACACGGTATGTTCCTTGAGATAATTGACGCTCTCTAGAGACTGCAAGAGAAAGGTGCTTCCTCCATCTTTGCATAGCCACACACTAAATAACCACCTATTCAGTTATACATCATGTGCACTGAGATTTACATCCAGCAGCCCTCTTGACTTTTTTTTTTAATTTCAATATCTGGGCTTCCTTTTAGACTGTAAGGTAGCATAGCAGTGATTTCAACATTTTTACTTATATTGCCCCTCATGCATTAACATTATTATCATGCTGTTATATGCCTGCGCAGTTGGCTGGCACTTCCGTGTTTTGATTTGGTAGAAGATTGCAATTGCCTTGCTGATCATCTTAGCATTCCCCAGCAACCGGATTACCTCTGACAGCTCTGTCGGGGTGACAACACAAATGGGATTCCGTACCATTTCTTGGATCATCTTCCACATTTCACCATACTGCTCTACTACCTCCAAACAACGTATCAAGGCCATGTAAGTGGATGTGTCATGCTCATAATTCCTCCTTTTTGCAGCCCATCTGAAGAACTGCATCTTCACATTGACCCCAACATCAGTTTTCATAACCTCCCGTACCAACCAGTGATCAACTCTAAGCATGAGAACCTCCAGTGCCCTCTCAGCATCAGGGCCCCACTTGAAAATCTTCAGGATCCTAATGAACCTCTCATCCAAGACACGTACGGAGTGTGTGTACCTTGGTCCAACAGTTGCTATTGCCTCCTCACTCTGACGAACTGGAGGATGAAACATCCGAACAATCTCACTTTCTGAAAGTAAACAAATCAAGAGTGTTTAGACAAGGGGGGAAACATCGCCAAAAACATGGCATTTCGGACACCATTATAAAAGCAACTTTTGCTTATAAATCATATCTGGAAGGTTAACTTGAGAACTTTGCTTGTTTGAAATTCATTCTACTTAATCTCTACTACCGTTTGAGCATGGGAATGACTTCAGTCAACAGACGTATTTGCACCTCAATAATCCATTCGATATGATTTATTTTCCATTTGAAATTATTCGAGCTGCAGTAGGAATCCCCACGAACTCTTACTGAACAAAAAGTAAACAAAGTATAACACTATTTTACTGCATATAAGCTAACTCTACTCTAATAACATTAGGAATTGCAGTGATATTTCAAGTATCAATATCACTTTTACACTTTTACAGCCAGAAGGTAGTGAAAGCTTCCCAGCGCAAATCTACATCCATCATTCCATCCCAACTTCACAGCACCACTACCAGCACACCACCCTGGTCTAATTTCGTCTGAGCTCAATAAATCCGACCGTACTCGATCAAACCAGTGCCACTAACACTCCACGCGAAATCTAAAACAAGTGCTAAACACACCCTCACACTGATAGCCAGGGTACTGATACCCTTCACCCTTTGTCGAAAGCGCGAGAGGAAACCAAAATAAGTGAAGCGAAAAAAAGAGACGCGCCTCACCTGTTTGTTTGAGCCTACGAGCGAGGCACGGCGACGAGGATATCCCACGGGCCCCGAGGATCTGTGCGCCGCGGCGCGCCATCTCCGGCCACCGGCAGCGGCGGCGGCGCCTCGAGGAGGACGACGACGAGGTCACAGGCCAGTGGCTAAGCAGCACGGCACACTGGGCACTGGGCCCGCTGAGATGGGAAGCGTTAGGACTTAGGCTTATGGGCCTTCACGAGCCCGACTCGGATTGGGCCTGCTTACCATGGACCGACTTGCTCGGCCCATAAAGAGCCCTGGAACTCTCTCGAGTGGCTCGTTTCAGCGAGGGTTTAGGCGTCGTTGCGAGGGCAGCAGATTCCGGCGGTCTGCTCCGACTCCGTTGGCGACCGGGACGCGATCCCCTTCCTCCGATCGACGCCCCATCTCCGCCGCCGCGATGCCTCGGTGAGTGCTCCCCTCTATTGGGTGACCTCCCCGGAGTGGATAGGCGGTAGCATCGGCCGTGGCGCGATGGGGATGTCACGGGGCGGGGGCTGTAGGGTTTCGATTTGGATTTGAAACCCTAGCTTAGGCGCTCCATGGTTTGGGAACAGGGCTGTGCGATTACCTCATTAGCTCGAAGATCTCTTGGGTAGATTATACGGTGCGGTGGGATTTGGGGTTTGTACAGGAGGGGAAGCGTGGGTGGGGGTCTGTGTTTGCTCGCTGTGGGCGCTGGGTTAGCTGATACGGTATGCGAGGGTGCTGTCTTGCGGAATATGTCCTGTTTGATTTCACCTTCTCACATGTTCTGACTTGTTTCTTGTTCTTGCGTTGCAGGTATTATTGCGACTACTGCGACACATACCTGACCCATGACTCGGTTAGTGTCTTGCTGCACTTCAATGTTTGTATGGCTAGGGAAGGGTAGCTAGATTTTAGAATTCCGTTGCATGTTTCCTTAGGATTGCATATAGTAATCTAATCTAAGAATAACTGGCACTGCCAACTTGCTGAGCATAAGCTTTCGTCAATATAAGCTTGAGAAGAGTTTGAACTTGATCCAGGAACCTTTCTTTTCCATGAAAAGATATAAATGCTACAACCATGCAACAGAAGTTTAGATATTGGGCCCTTTCCATTAGTAACTGAAAATAGTTAAGTTTGTTTCACTAGTGCCAAATCCAGGACACCAGGATTATCCATGTACAAATCCAGGATATGGCAACACAAGAGAAATTTGTGATAACTAAGTGGTCTGTATTTTTCTTTAACTGTAATAGAATGATTGAGTTGAAAATATTAGTGTTTTGCAAAGTAACACCTACCAGAACTTCAGTAATGTGCCAAATGTTGATGAGGGTTGCTGAAGAAACATCTCAATATAAAGTAGTTAGGCTTGTGCTTCCCTCATTTCAAACCTTTCAGGGAGTTATTGCTGCAACCATTCATATAAGAAAACAGTAAACATCTAAAGTTCTTAGGATTAGAGAGGGAGAAGGAACTGAAAAGTAAACAGGACTGGATAATAATTAACAAGGGAGGCATGATCACTTGTTTACAAAGTAATGAATTCCACAATTACACACCTTGATGTATGATGGGTTGTTGTCTTCAGTATTTTCCTTCTACAACAATTCACCTGAGCACAGGAGGCACATCTTTTGACATATGTCAAACAGTAAAGCTTTATCAAAGAATCGTTTTTTTCAAGAGCAAAGAAGCCTGGATTAGTTGCTTTATGTGGAACACAGACAACACTTGTCTAGTTCCCAACTGCCCATCAGCAAACTTTGCCGATTTATTCAAGATCAACATTTCCAATGGCCTCAAGTATAGATGAATATGTAATAAGATCATACTCAAACCCCAACGTATTCATCTCTTTCATCAACTTTGCTGCCTCCTCAAACATGCCAGCATGACTCAAGGCACCAAGTACAGTATTATAAGAGACAGCATCAGGTTTTATTGCAGACTGTTTCATGTTAGAAAGCATCTCCATTGCACGATGAGGTCCACCCGTTTTTGCCAGCGCATTCAGGATAATATTGTATGAGTTGATATCAGGAATACACCCATGCTCTTGCATTCTTCTCATTGTAGTAAGAGCTTCATCAAGCATGCCATTTCTTGCTAATCCTGACATGAGAGCATTGTAAGCATAAGCATCAGGAGCACAACCGAGTTTATTCATTTCTTCAAACATATTTATAGCATCATCAAGCCGTCCTGCCTTTCCTAAATGTTTTATCATCACTGCATATACCCGAGCACTGGAGGAGCCACAATTTTCTTTTAGTTCCTGAAAGAGCTCACAAGCAAGATCATACCGCTTAGCTTTTCCAAGAGCATCAATCAGGCTGCAATATGCCGCTGGACATGGAGGGAAGCCCTTCTCATCCATCTCCTCCAGTAGCATCATGGCTTTCTCTATCCTGTTGGTTTTGCAGAATCCATCAATCAGGATAGAATAGGTGAATGAACTCGGAGAGATTCCACTTCCCTTCATTCTCTCAAACCACGATGGAACCTCGGAAGCACGTGATTTTGACTCGAAAAGTGCTTTGATTATAGTATTGTATGTCACAACACTAGGAATGCACCGCAACATTCCCATCTCCTGAAACAACTTAATAGCATCATCCAAACGACCAGCCTTGCCTAAGAAATTAATCATATTATTCATAACAATTGTGTCTGGCCTGCAGCCTTCCCATTGCATTTCATGGAAAAAGTGATATGCTTCATCTATTCTCCCAGATTTACCAAGGCCTCTGATCAACTCGGTGTAAGTAAACACATCTGGACGGCAATACTGATACCTCATCTCTTCAAGCAAACTCATTGCTCCATGAACATCGTCCAATGACAGTTCTTTATGCCACTAGGTTTCATGTTTGTTCATCCCAGTGGCTCAATTCAATTTTCTTGTTGCAATCCCAATGAATAAGTTTCTACACGGTATGTTCCTTGAGATAATTGACGCTCTCTAGAGACTGCAAGAGAAAGGTGCTTCCTCCATCTTTGCATAGCCACACACTAAATAACCACCTATTCAGTTATACATCATGTGCACTGAGATTTACATCCAGCAGCCCTCTTGACTTTTTTTTTTAATTTCAATATCTGGGCTTCCTTTTAGACTGTAAGGTAGCATAGCAGTGATTTCAACATTTTTACTTCTGCAAACTGGAACTCAATAATGCATATCAAGTATGCCTGCCCTTTGCTACCATGTATTCTGTTTATGACTTCTCTTTCTGAAGCATGAATTAACTACTATGTGAAAAATATTGCAGCCATCTGTCCGTAAGCAACACAATGCTGGATACAAACACAAGGTATTTTTTAATTCTTTGTAATCTCTGCAGTTCCAGTTTGTTCTTGGTCCCTATCTATAAGATATTGCTCAACCTTGTTTGGAACATCTTAGGCGAATGTTCGAACCTACTATCAGCAGTTTGAGGAGCAGCAAACTCAAAGTTTAATTGATCAAAGAATCAAGGAACATCTTGGACAAGCTGCAGCTTTCCAAGCAGGTGCCCCTTTCAACCCACATCTGCTCTCATTCCCAGGAGGCATTCCCCGCCCTCGTCTTCCGATTCTGCCAACCCCTGGCATGCCTCATGGATTCCCTCAAGCACCTGGTGGACCATTGATGCCAGGACTTAGGCCGCCGATTTTACCAGCTCCTGGTGTTCCAGGTAATTACTACCGATCATGGTTACTGTATTTATTGTGATGGCTACTATTTGTACATGGCCTATAACTCAATATATGCCCCTTTCCCTTAATTTGGTATTGCTTTCTTCATTGAAGATTATAATTACATGTACTTGTGCTTGCGATTAACAGAGCAAACATTGAAAAATGGTGTTTGTAAGCAGCACTAGTTGTTTGTAACCTGGTTCTGGTTCATCTACACATATGCATTAATAATTGATTACATGTTGGTTAATAGCGCACTGGTTCATAAGATGTTCATGGCATACCATATGTTGGTTAATTAATTAGGTTTGGTTTATTTTTAACATGAAAATTTGATTTCATGGAATTCATTTGTTTTGGATACATCCTGATTTTGCACTTACTAGTAACTTTAAGGGATCTCTTGACAGACCCTCTGATTGCTAAGTGCCAATTAGGAAGAAACAAATCCTCATTTCTGCAAGAAAACAAAATTATGCAAATTATCCTGTACATAGTTTTTAGAAAAAAGCTGAGAATATTCCCAAAAACTCGCATTTTTTTCTTTGTTTTTTTTCTGATGAGTGTAGATCTGAAATGATAAAAATTAGAGTACAATGATTTATTTTGTTTCCATGCGTATCTCAAAGATGATGCAACTTTTTTAGATTGATAAATGGATTGTGTTTTGCAAATAAATTGTTAAGTTACAGGTCATATTGACAAAATATTATTAGCGTCCTTATTTACTTGTCGTGAATAGCTTATTGTTGTACTGCTCCTGTTGTTCACCTTTTGTCTACAATCAATAATAAGGACTTGGGTCTAATGGGTGAAAATATAATAGCTGTAAGAGTCCATCTGGAAATATAATATAGCTTGATGCTATCACTTTGCATAGCTGATCAGTTGGCCCATGTATTTGTTCTTTAGAAGAGTTTTCTTTACATTTTTCAGTAAAAGTAGATCTTCTGGTGCATTTTACATATTTGATGAACCGAACAATGACCACTTTGTATAACTGTTTTCTCAATCAGGTTATCCTGGTGGTCCACCAACCATGCCGCAACCAGGCGCCCCACCAACTATGCCGCAACCAGGTGGACCTCCTGGCTCCATGCCACAACCAGGCGCCCCACCTGGTTCAATGCCCATGCAGATGGCCCCCCTCCCAAGGCCTCCAACGCTACCACCTCCAACATCTGGTGCCCCAGGTGCTCCCATTCCCAACAGTGCAGCACCTCCAGCCATGTACCAAACAAATCCAACACCACCTGCAGGCCCGACTTCTGGTGCTCCTCCGGCTCCACCATCTGCTCCACAGCCTGCATTATCCTACGCACAACCATCTGAAGGCAACCACTGATTTTGTTCCTCAGGCATATGGGGTGTGCAGAAAGGCACTTTGAAAGTTGATGCTACCATCAGTTAACTGAAACCATTTCTTTGTGCCTGTCGCTTGAATTTGAGAAAAGCTTCCGTTGAGTGTATTCAGCATGGTTGAGGACTTGTATGCTAGTTTTTTTTTCTTCTTTTTTGGGAACAAGGCTTGGATGCCTAGTTGATGTAAGTTAACTATGTAATTGACTGAACTCTGTTAATTTCACTATTTCAGAGAGACGCTTGAAAGTCAAAACTGGGTTTTCTCTCTGGAGAAATATGTGGCACGGCATTCTTGAACTCGTTATATGTCTCTCGCCAGTATTCATTTCCTGATGAGTTTGCATAATGCCCCTTTTACCAGCAGATACTTAGTGACAAATGCTAGTTTTTGTAAGTCAATAGAAATGGCAGAATTTGTGAAATGGTAAGGTAACCCATCTTTGCATAGCCACACACTAAATAACCACCTATTCAGTTATACATCATGTGCACTGAGATTTACATCCAGCAGCCCTCTTGACTTTTTTTTTTAATTTCAATATCTGGGCTTCCTTTTAGACTGTAAGGTAGCATAGCAGTGATTTCAACATTTTTACTTCTGCAAACTGGAACTCAATAATGCATATCAAGTATGCCTGCCCTTTGCTACCATGTATTCTGTTTATGACTTCTCTTTCTGAAGCATGAATTAACTACTATCACTTTTCATTTACAGTGGAAAGGGATTCAACTGGCAGAAGTTCCAAATGCCGTCAGTCAAAAGCAAGAATGGGTGGCTATTAGCTGGAGGACTTCATGCAGATAATGTTTGTGAAGCCTTTTCTGCTCTGAAACCAAATGGAGTTGACGTTAGCAGTGGCATATGTGCTCCTGATGGTATCCAAAAAGACCTGAACAGGATTTCTTCCTTCATAAGTAATGTAAAATCCCTTAGTTGCAGGTCATAACGTCGTTTGATTGTCAAGGGCTTAATTTCATTTCACTTTGTTTCATTTTCTCACCTCGCGGAGACTAGGAAATTCACTTTGAACACAACCTGTTCAGCATGATAGTGATACATGTATTATTCGCTCTTCAGAAATATGATAACTATTTTGCCCTCAGCCATAAACTCAATTATCACTATCATGCTGAACAGGTTGCGTTCAAAGTGAATTTCCAGTTTCCGCAAGGTGAGAAAATGAAATGAAGTGAAATGAAATTAAGCCCTTGATAATCAAACGCCGTTATGACCTGCAACTTAGGGATTTTACGTTACTTATGAAGGAAGAAATCCTGTTGGGGTCTTTTTGGATACCATCAGGAGCACATATGCCACTGCTAACGTCAACTCCATTTGGTTTCAGAGCAGAAAAGGCTTTACAAACATTATCTGCATGAAGTCCTCCAGCTAATAGCCACCCATTCTTGCTTTTGACTGACGGCATTTGGAACTTCTGCCAGTTGAATCCCTTTCCACTGTAAATGAAAAGTGTCGGAGTTTGTTATACATCTTTCAGATTAGGGAAACATGCCCTAGAATATGATCCAAGAGAACTTCTCTACTGACAATGAAGTAAGGAATGACAAGATAATACTACAAAGTAATGCAATAAAATATGAAACTTGAATTTAGTAAGCATTAACATCACAAACACTTGGATGACCAGTTGTCTCAACTTTTATCTCTTTTGGGTGTTAATTACAATCATAACATTTCCTCGTTCTAAAGAACGAACAGAGCAAATTTTAGCACAAGGAACAAGGCAAACAAAAAATTATTTAATTAGGATTGAAAAGGCAATAAGAGTAAGATCTAACCTTCCACCTTTTGCACTGTCCACTAAGAACCAATCAAGAGCATATTCCAAAACAGGAGGAGAGTTTATTAGTTTTCCATCGTCATCAGCATTTAATACATAAATGCATTTTACATATTTGATGAACCGAACAATGACCACTTTGTATAACTGTTTTCTCAATCAGGTTATCCTGGTGGTCCACCAACCATGCCGCAACCAGGCGCCCCACCAACTATGCCGCAACCAGGTGGACCTCCTGGCTCCATGCCACAACCAGGCGCCCCACCTGGTTCAATGACCATGCAGATGGCCCCCCTCCCAAGGCCTCCAACGCTACCACCTCCAACATCTGGTGCCCCAGGTGCTCCCATTCCCAACAGTGCAGCACCTCCAGCCATGTACCAAACAAATCCAACACCACCTGCAGGCCCGACTTCTGGTGCTCCTCCGGCTCCACCATCTGCTCCACAGCCTGCATTATCCTACGCACAACCATCTGAAGGCAACCACTGATTTTGTTCCTCAGGCATATGGGGTGTGCAGAAAGGCACTTTGAAAGTTGATGCGCCATCTAACACTGAAACCATTTCTTTGTGCCTGTCGCTTGAATTTGAGAAAAGCTTCCGTTGAGTGTATTCAGCATGGTTGAGGACTTGTATGCTAGTTTTTTTTTTCTTTTTTGAGAACAAGGCCTGGATGCTAGTTGATGTAAGTTAACTATGTAATTGACTGAACTCTATTAGTTTCACTATTTCAGAGAGACGCTTGAAAGTCAAAAGTGGGTTTTCTCTGGAGAAATCTCTGTAGCATCGGATTTTTGAACTCTTTACATGTGACTCGCCAGTATTCATTTCCTGATGAGTTTGCACAATGTCCATTTTACCAGCACATGTGCACTTAGTGGCAAATGCTAGTTTCTCCCAAGTCAATAGAAATGAAAGAATTGCCATGCAGAATTTGTGAAATGGTAAGGTAACCGCGGTGGCCTTCAGGACCCCTGTTTGTGTCCTAATCTAAGCCATAGTTGCACCACACCTTACTTATAATTAAGCAACGGTAGGCTATCTTAAGCTGAATAATGGCCATGGAATTTCAGTTCTTAAATCATATACTAAAACGCAGAAAATTATTATTATGAATAATGAAAATCCCCAATTTTGAGTAACTGAAGACACACCCCATGTATGAGGAACTCAAAGGAAGGTCATAGCAAACAACGCCTTTACTGTATTGCTGCAGAAAATTCGTCGATAGAACAATGTGCTTTTATTTTTTGCCTTTGAACTGGAGATGCACAAAATCCACTTATTACACTACAAACAAATACAAACAGTGATACATGTATTATTCGCTCTTCAGAAATATGATAACTATTTTGCCCTCAGCCATAAACTCAATTATCACTATCATGCTTAACAGGTTGCGTTCAAAGTGAATTTCCTAGTCTCCGCGAGGTGAGAAAATGAAACGAAGTGAAGTGAAATTAGGCCCTTGACAATCAAACGACGTTATGACCTGCAACTAAGGGATTTTACATTACTTATGAAGGAAGAAATCCTGTTCAGGTCTTTTTGGATACCATCAGGAGCACATATGCCACTGCTAACGTCAACTCCATTTGGTTTCAGAGCAGAAAAGGCTTTACAAACATTATCTGCATGAAGTCCTCCAGCTAATAGCCACCCATTCTTGCTTTTGACTGACGGCATTTGGAACTTCTGCCAGTTGAATCCCTTTCCACTGTAAATGAAAAGTGGCTGCGTTTGTTATACATCTTTCAGATAAGGGAAACATGCCCTAGAATATGATCCAAGAGAACTTCTCTACTGACAATAGTGTAAGGAATGACAAGATAATACTGCAAAGCAATGCAATAAATATGAAACTTGAATTTAGTAAGCATTAACATCGCAAACACTTGAATGACCAGTTGTCTCAACTTTTATCTCTTTTGGGTGTTAATTACAATCATACCATTTCCTCGTTCTAAAGAACAAACAATGCAGATTTTGGCACAAGGAACAAGGCAAGCAAAAAATTATTTAATTAGGATTCAAGAGGCCATAAGAGTAAGATCTAACCTTCCGCCTTTTGCACTGTCCACTAAGAACCAATCAAGTGCATATTCCAAAACAGGAGGAGAGTTTATTAGTTTTCCATCCTCATCAGCATTTAATACATAAACAATGCGATTATTCTTGGAAAGAGTATGAACCAATGCACGAGATTCATCTCCATGGAGCTGCATATGGAAAATTGAAGAAAAATGAAAATTATAATCACAGCTGAAATAGCCGGCACACAATCTATAGCAAACAACATTTCTAAGTCATACCTGGATGAAGTTAAGGTCACATGAATCAGACACTCTTAAGATAGTCTCTTCATCATCATCCACAGACACCAACTGATTCAGCACCATAAGATTGTGCAACTCTTGATATTTCTTTTGCCTCGGATAGCGAGACAGACTGTTTAGACTTAGGCCATAGTATCATGCCTATAAGTTTAGCTCCTGCCTCTACAGCCATTTCTGCATCTTTAGCTGATGTGATGCCACACATTTTGACTACAGGATGGAGCTTGCTGGCATCTCCATGACTTGTTGATGAAGATACGATGGTATCAGAATGATATCTAGTTTGTTTTATTCCCAAGCATGCCATTTTTACACGAGAAAATCTTGGAAGCCCTGTGTGGGAAAAGACAGGGTAAAGTATAGTGTAAATAAAAGGAAGTGAACTGAATCGATATTTGTACAGAACCACATGGTTGCTAACATATATTAGTAAACACTAACACGCCACGAGAAACTAAAATCATTGATTCCTTAGTTACTAAAACATGTAATTTTCAGGAAAGAAGATGATAAAGCTAACTACAACAAAAATAATCAAGGTCAGTTCAGATTTACTTAGTGAAGTTCAGAAGATAAAATTATTTGCTTGCACTACAAACGTGCAGCCAGTTTATCTTACTACAACAGACACATACAACACTACGACAGTAACTCTAGGCTTGCAGTCTCTTCCAAATGGCTCTTCTCTTAATTTTTGTTGATGACTTGTTGGAATTTTTCTTTTCCCGAACCAATTTGTAGGATGAGAAATTACATTAACATGTCATTCCTACCAAACAGAATGTAGGAAGAAAATTAAATACATTTTTTATCAGATAATAGGACATGGCTACAAATTCTCGCCGTTGTTATGTACCAAAGGAAATTGTTGATAGCGTCTTGCGGAGATTGGCGATGCCATTACTGCAAAGGCATAAATGAGAAGATAAATGGGATTAGCGCGTCACAAACTGGTCATTAGGTGGAGACGGAATGTATCACAAGTTCAGAACTCAAAAGAGAATAGAGAGTAAAATGTAGTTTCAGATGCCCGCTACTCTTCTCTGAAAGGGGGCAACTCTAGATTAAAATGAACCAACCAACCAGGCATGTACCCACAATCCAAGACACAAGAAAGAAGGGCAAGGTAAAGAAGAATCTTCCTAAATTTTGTTTCAAAAAAAAAGAATCTTCCTAAATTCTGCTATATGTCTAGTAGATCCGTCACACGGGAGGGTTTGGCGTGGTCCGTTCTGCACAGCAGGGAAGGGAAGGGGCGGCATACCTAGTGCAGGCTCGTCGCCGGCAAAGGGCCGGACGAAGAAGGCCGCCGCCGGCAACGCTCTCCCAATCGTCGCCCGCGGGATCGCCGGAGCCGCCCCTCGTCCCGCCCGCGGGGGCCACCTGCTTGTCTTGGGAGCTTAGGGGCAATGCAAGAAAGGAGGTGCAGACTGTAGAGAGGGAAACAAAGAGCAAAGCAAAACGTACCACGCGCTGGTGTGCTGAAATTTTCTGCCGCAACAAGAGAAATGGTCCCCAAGAACAGCAAGAAATCTCGGGTTATTCCGTCCAAGGCATCAAGGATTGAATACCAAAAGAGGAAGAAACCAATCCACATCCACGTCTGGATGTAGCTCCACGCCACGACAACGAGGAGAGGGGAGCGCCGCTGCGCCGACGGCGTTGGACAGAGGGGGATGGGGCTGGTTGCGGGAGCGATCGGGTAGGACACAAGTGCAGGCGCCGGCTGCGTGCGTCAACCAGAGTCCGGAGGGTGGGCCGTTGAAAATTCACACTGGACGAGAGGCCCACACCACAGCCCACCAGAGGGTTTTTCTTTTCCTTCTTCTAGAAAGTGAAAAAAAAACTTACTACTCCCTCCCTTTAAAGACAAGTCACTTTACAGTAAAGTTTCTCAACATTTATGATAAATCTATTCGTACTTATTTGATATCATAAATATTAATATTTTTTTGTATAAACTTAGTCAATTTTAGAAAGTTTGATTTAGGATAAATTCAATTTGAGAAAGTATGACTTAGCATAAATTTAAATCGACTTGTTTTTAGGGACGGAGGAGTAGCTTCTCCGCTTTACTCTAAGTTATTAAATTGCTCTATCTTTGATCAATTTTTTAGAATATATATATTAACATATATGGTATCAAGTGTATATATACATAACCACGGATACATTCCATAATAGATTTAATAAAATTAATTCGATGTTGTTGATGTTGGTTTTTTAAATAAATTATGTTAGAGTTAAAGTTTGACTTAGAACAAAACTATATTAGCCAATAATTTAGAACCAAGGAGTAATAGTTTACTTCAAATTCAAGCAAAATATCCTATTTGTATTTATTTTCAGTTAATGGTCACTACGGAGGCAACCCCATCTGAATTTTCATTGTGATACCTAGAAAAAAAACATGTTATGATAGTTGGTATCACAATAAATCTATTAACATTATTTGTAGGTCATCAATTCTTATGTTCTTTTGCTATTTATAATCCAAATAAAAAAATATTTGAGTTATGACAGACCTAAACTAACTATTTTCTAGGACGGAGGGAATACATTGCGACTTAGCAATCATATAATGCTTTTTAGTCCACTATTAGTTCTTGTGAGGCCAATACATAGACTGCTATTTGGTCCTAGTAGTTCATTTAAGTCTGTTTTTATTACTCCCTCTGTTCCAAAGCTTTTATTCACAATTGACCTTTTTTCATTCATTTGACTAATCATACAAATACGTATTTGAAGTACTTTTGGTGAAAAATTTAGTGATGCTCACTTCGCTTTACTTAACTAATTGACTGAATAAAAAATATTGTTGGCCAAAGTTAAGAAAAAGTTCAACGAGAACATATATTTCGAAACTGATGGAGTATATCAAAAGTAGTTATGCTTCAAAAATCTGTATTTTAATTAAATATGCCATTTTAAATGATTTTTACGGTGGGAAAAAGCAGAGACATATGAATATTACACGAAGTTTTTGTAATTTTTTTTAAACAACACCATTGTCACTTAACATCTGGTATATCGCCCCTGCTCCCTAGCTTCCTAGTTTAACTAGATAATAAAGCTTATGGGGCGAGAGAGGGTAAAAACTCACAAGCAGTTGTCTGTAAAGAAACATATGGGACATACAGATTTAAAAACAAACGGCAACAAATGGTAACCAGGACACATCAGAATAGTTGTATAAAATCTAGCTTCACAACTACAGTCAGATACTAGCTGGTCGAACATCCGGAATCAAAGAAACGGCACATATACACGTGTACAACCACACCAAGCCACCACCACGTCAACCCATTTTCTACATATTCTCATCACACAATCTATAGACAAGTCACACATGTACCAGCCAGAACCAAAACAAGTCGCGTGTGATCCTCCAGGTCGAGTGATTTGACCTTTGTTTTAGTTTTGCTTCTTGTCTTTTAGTGGAGCCCTGGGAATCTTGCTCAGGACCTTGGCATCCAGGACCTTGTACTGCTTGCAGAGCTCCGCGTGTGCCTTCGCAGCGAAATCGTCCACCTGGTCCTGGTACTTGTGGTACAGTATCGGCACCGTGTGGAGAATCAAGACCACTGTTGGGCAAAGTTGATGTCTTAATGTTTAGCTAACTAGAGTGGGATGTCAAAGAATAACAGCAACAGAGTTTTCAATGCTTAAAGACACATTACCAATGTACATCAGCCTCAGGAGATCACAGAGCTCTCCAATTTCCGAGAGAATCCAGAGGGCGACGATCACCTGAAACATTAGAATGATTATTTAGTTAGAATAAACTTGTCAATTGTCGGTAAAAAGAACAAAAAATGGTTATTTGAGATTTACGCCTAGGAACTTCATCAGTTCATGGCCCAGAGCAATCTCCCGAAGCAAGCCGAGTGCTTTATTGATGTCATCACGCAATGCTAGTGCAACATTCACAGCAAGCTCTTCAGATATCTGCACTTCAGGAACATCAGGTGGACTCCTGAAAGTAGAATGCTAGATGGTTAACAAGCTTAGTCAGCAGCATCAAACACATGTAATGCTGGGTATTTCTTGCTCACTTCTTGATGAAGACAGTGGCATTGGACCAAAGGAACAAGATTGTCATTGCAGCAATCAGCACATGAGATACCAGAGTCAGGAGATGGTATTCGACAACTTCGAACAGAAGCCAAAGGATAGTTGCACCACCGATTACTGCAGCAGAGGTCTTCTTGTCTTTCCACAACAGTACATCAGCAGCTGAACAGAGGAATACAGATGATAAGACAACTAAATGAAATGACATCAGGATAACTGTCTAGATTACCATGTTTACATTACCAATTAATACTGGTGGGTTATTTTAAAAAGAACAATTATTCATAACATGGCAGATCCGGTTCTTATTTCTCACTTCGTATTTCATTTTCTTTTACCAGAGGACCTGGTATCTATTTTTCCCTCCACATCACTGACCTATCTTCCCTCTTCTAATGCAAACTAACAAGAAACCCTTCAATGTTCATAAAACAATTTTATCCTGTTAAACAAGATAATAAATAGACTAATCATGGGCCATATATTTATATCTCACTTCCTTTAATCCCGCGTAAGAGCAACTCCAGTGGAGCCCTTCAAATTGAGGCCTTCAAAACTCATTTGCAGGTCCATCTCTAAAAAATAGAGGCCCAAAATAAACACTCAGCTCCAGTGGGCATATGAACTCGGGCCTCTATTTCTCCATGGGCCCACCTGTCAGCCGCATCTACCTCTCTCTCCCACTTTTGGAGGGGGAATTGAAGGGCCTCTAGAAATGGAGGCTTGGAGGGGAGATTTGGAGGCCTATGCAAAATGCAGGCCCATTTGAAGGTCCTGCTGGAGTTGTGTTTTTCTCCAAGCCTCTAAATTTTGGAGTAGAGGCTCATATAGAGGCCCCTGCTGGAGTTGCTCACTGAAATAAAAAAAACGCACTAGGGACTTAAAGCATAGTCAAATATTAGAAATATGGTAGCAATTTACTGAACATTGCAAACTTTAATAACACCTCTCAAAGAATGTATTGATTGAATTTTCTTGGTAACAGAGCAGAAAGCAAGTCTTCAACCTAACACTTCCTTACATAACTTGCTGTTAAACTTAAAAATTGCAATAAAATATTAACAAAGGGATATATCATAAGGGAAATGATTCATTCTCCCAAGTCTGAACGAATTGGAATCAGTGAGGAGGATTACTTAAGATAATCCCCCCCACCCCAGCCCACAGAAGCAAACAAAATCCACAATCTTATTGGTCGAAGAATGACGACTAAATATAGGTAGAACCCACAAATTCCCAAGTGGATAGATGATATTTAGGTGAAAATTTCAGCACCCACTCAAACGCACGCAAACTCACCCCTATGAATACATATACGCTAATCCTACCCCTATGAACACCGCCGAGAGCCTGAACCGGCGTAGCCGATCTTGAAATTCACGAAGTCACCTGGAGCTTTAGAAGGGTGATAAGCATATATTGTACTTCGTAAAATAGTGACCCACAAAACTGCCAAAATTAAGCATGCATGATAGAATCCCGTCCACTAATGCATTTAACGCGGGCCAAATCCCGTGAGCAAAAAAGGGCGTACAATCACAAATTGGGTAGATCGCCATGAATAGTTCCGTGTCAACTACACATGATCACGGACACCAATCATAAAAGGCAAATTAAATATATTGAATTAAAATTTCTACCAATATAATATACTAATGGCCTGAGCACCTCGCATGGCACTTGCGCCTCTGAACAAAAACAGAGGCATAAAGGTCAGAAAGAAACCAGCTACTGGGCGCAGCTAGCAGCAACTCATGTTGACTGAAAAAAAGAAAATGCAATTTTTTTTTGAATAAGACGAATGGTCAAACATTGTGAGAAAAAATCAACAACGAATATTACTTTGGAACGGAGGGAGTACCAATTTACTGAACATTTGAAACTTTAATAACACCTCTCAATAATGTATTGTTTGAATTTTCTTGGTAACAGAGAAGAAAGCAAGTCTTCAACCTAACACTTCCTTACATAACTTTGCTGTTAAAATTTAAAATTGCGATCAGATATTAACAAAGGGATATATCATAAGGGAAATGATTCATTTTTCCAACCCGGAAGGGATTGGAATCAGTGAAGAGGATTACTTAAGACAATTTCCCCTGGAAGCAAACAAAATCCACAATCTTACTGGTCGAAGGATGATGACTAAATATAGGTAGAATCCACAAATTTCCAAATGGATAGATGATATTTTGGTGAAAATTTCAGTGTGGCACTCACCTGGAGCTTTTTTTTGAAAGACCGGTACATACGCAACGCACGCACACTCACCCCTCTGAATATACGCTAACCTACCCCTACCCCTATGAGCACCTCAAGAGACTGGACCATCTTGAAATTCATGAAGTCACGTGGAGCTTTAGAAGGGTGATAAGCATCTACTGTACTTGGTAAACTAGTGACCCACAAAACTGCCGAAATTAAGCATGCATGACAGAATCCCGTCCATCAATGCATTTACCCGGGCCAAATCCCGCGAGCAGATCACCATGAATAGTTCCGTGTCAACTACATTATCACGGACACCAATCATAAAAAGCAAATTAAATATATTTAATTAAAATTTCCACCAACATACTAATGGTCAGAGCACCTCACATGGCACTTGCGCCTCTGAACAAGAACATAGGCATAAAGATCAGAAAGATGCAAAAATTACTTTGCACAGCAAAAAACCCCAGCACAAAGCCCCAGACCCTCACAAACTGTGAATAACACAACACAAGAGGAACAGCCCTAGGAATACATGATTCCGCTCCTAAATCAATCAACCGATCAATCAATCAAGAACTGCAGCTAATCGTAACAGCTAGTAACTAGTGCGCTGAAGAAATCGACCGGAATTCGGAAAGTATCCGCCCGCAAGGACCCTACACGAACTGAGCTGTATGAAACTGAAGGAACGCAAAATTCCAGCTCTAGCGAGCAATCGACTAGCCAAAAACGAAATTGCGCGAGAAAACGAGAGGCAAGAAGAGGGAAAGTTTCGTACTTTTACCCCCACCGAGAGCCCTGTGCACGGACTTGTCCTCCCCGAGGAGCCAAACCCTCCAGGACCTCTCCGCCTTGTGGTATCCAACAACCATAGTTTTTTAAAATCGTGATAATTTTAAATTAGCAAAAATACCGTGTCTAAATCCAAACAGACGTGTAACTGGCATATATGATGTGGCAAAAAAAATTCAAATATCGAATCACCATGTCTGAACACATCTACGGTACCGAACTTGTCTCAATATTTTATCCGAGTACCTAAACATTCATAATGCACTTTCACGTGCCCGAACTTGTCATGTGTCGTTGGTAGTATCATTTTTTGGTGCTCACTTCTTCACAACCATCTTATGTAGGTCCTAGTAAAAAAACGGACCGGGTCACCAGTTGGACCGGAGAAACCGTGAACCGGCAAGTTTAGTGATTCGGTTCACCTAAAAGATCGGCCAAGCAATTGAACCGGTGCGAACCGGCTGAACCGGCCGGGTTTTGGTGAAACCGGTGAACTGGCACAGGTTTAATTGAACCGGCCGGCTCCTAGAAAGTAACAAACACACAGCACCCAGCGGCGGCCACCGTTCTCTCTCTCTCACTCTGGTGAGTCTCGTGGTCTCGGCGACGGCGGCGGCTGAGTGAATCGGTCACAGATCTAGCCATCCGGCAGTCAGCTAACTGCCTAGCTCCCTCATCTGTCGTCTCCCGGTCCTCCTGCTCCAAGTTTTACCCCCACCGAGAGCCTGGACTTGTCCTCCCCGAGCAGCCAAACCATCGAGGACCTCTCCGCCGCCGGTGATGCCGTCTCCTCCGTGGCGCGGTCCCGCTGCGAGGCTGTCAACGGTGACGCCGTCTCCTCCGTGACGCCGTCCCGCGGCGAGGCCGCCGGCGACGCGGCGGCGGGCGTCTCCTCCGCGGGTGCAGCCATGGCCGAGCCCGAGCGAGAAATCAAGCCCTGTCCACTGGCTGGCAGGATGGATGAGCAGGGAGGAGGCCGGAGCAGTTGGTTCCCCCCTCCTCTTTCTTGGTGTGCTGGCCTTTTCTTGGTCTCTCTCTGTTCCTTCGTTGCTACGCCTTGTGCTTTGCACCGGTGGATGTTTACCCCGACAGAAACAGGGTAGGAAGCAAGCGGGGCGGGGGTTGTGTGGGGGAACGTCGCGTGGATTTGGCTTCTGAGATTTGTGTGGCCGGAAGGGACAAAGATGTGAGAATTCTTCTTGATTCCTGCTAATTTCTGTGCTGAATTGAATGTGGTGAGATTAGCAGTATGCTCGCAGTATCAATTCTTACAGATCCGGTGAGTCATCATCGATCAGGCGGCAGGTGACGATGGAAAGCTGGGGACGAAGCATTGAAGCGTCAGCAAGCACAAAGTTAGGACTTAGGATACGGTGCGTGAACAGGTGGGATTGGGGAACTTTTCCGCAGCCCGTGCACGCGTCACGGCTTTGTGTCAGTTTGTTAGCCTGCTCCAGTGCTCCAAAACGTACGTTCGTGCAGTGGTATCACACGAAAGTCGAAAGGCGATACAGGTACCAGCACGTGGACAAACTCTACTCAGTCAGCTGAGTGACAGCGAGAGCTTCATCATGTTGGTGGTGACTCGCTTATTGTATAATGGACATAATTAGAGGTCCCATGAAACAAGGCTAATAGTCACAATACGCCCATACCAAAATCCAGACCATGTAAAGGTCGACTTGAACATACAAAATAACAAGAAAAAATAGCTGTAACACACTTTTTTTTATAAAATTAGTTATTTTACACTACAAACAGTAAAATTGACCATAAGACATCTGGCGGTGTTCTATATCAAAGAATCCGACTACCATGGAACATCATATTCTTTGTTGTAGGACACCACATGGTGTTCTATGGATAATTTTGCTTTCAGTATGAAACGGTATCATAAAACCGTAGCAAAGTTTGTCAAATAACTAAGCCAAATCGTGTCCGGCCAACTTTTGTTCAGCTCATGCATGGAAATATTTTGGCATGCCAATTTTTCTCTTGCATGATCAAATTTTGGCCATAAATATATTTTCTGGGAATGATCGATTTTGGTTTGCCTGGCAGTTTACAAACCCGAAATGCCCCCAATTCATGTACACAAGGCTGAGATTTGGACAGAGAAAGGGTTATAATAATTGAGAGAGAATGATTCTCTTTTCTCATAAATATATTTGATTTATGTAAGGTGCGGTCAAAGGTCATTGACTTCCTAGTTATTCCCTCCATCACAAATAAAAAATTTTGTGATCTTTGAAACAGATTAAAAAGAAAGGAAAATACATCTATGTCTCTCTATCAAGTCTTAGGTCAATTCCAACCCAGAAACTATGACATAGTTTTCATACTTGCTATATCATATAGACACTACTCATATAAACTATACTTTATGCATCGTATGGTTTCTTCAAAATAAAGTCCTATCCAATTATCTTTATTCTCGCCTTTCCTCATCTAACATCTAGTCTCGGTTATCGTGAAGAGGTGGTTTTCTACATGAGACATGGTTTCTTCAATTTTTTTTTCTCTCACTCCTCATTAATCCTCTTGCCACATTAGATTTTTTCCCCTTAAATCGTATCATATTTAATGTCATGAACGCTAGCTGAGGTGGAGGGGTTGGGGATGAGCTTAGGATCAGCTTTTAGTTGACATCATTTAAGACCTCTACCTTTTGATTAGTGAAATGAAAAAAGTGATTAATTCAATGCATATGGATTGGCATGGTGGGTACTCATGGCAGTCCCAACCCAATGGGTGTCTTAAGAATTAAATGAGCTACCACCACGTAGGATAAAAAATTATGTGACAAATGAATTGATGAAAAAAAAGAAAACTAGGTCTTATATGAGACATTGTTTCACTACTCCAGGTTACCCTATCACAAACGGTTCCCAAAGACATCACAAACGGTTCCAGAACCGTTTGTGATTTCCTGCGTCTGAAATAAACCCCAAAAAATATGAAAACAATAGGGAAAAAAATTTATTTTCATCTGGGGAGGCCATTTTTTCGCGCATAAATCGCGCAAAAAATAGGGAAAAGTCATGCCATTTTTTCGCACATAAATCGCGCGCTACACGGCCGGCCGGGTTCGAACTCACGACCCCTCCTACGCGCGTAGCCTCCTCTGTCCGCTACACCACTCCGTCACCTATGACTAGATACCGTTTCGATTCCTATCATATTATACCAAACCGAGTTTAAATTGCTTGTTTGAGGCCCTAAACGACTTCAAATAAAAAAGTGTTGAACTAAAAAGTTTCTTAACTTTTCGAAATCTACAACTTTCATGTTGACCGTTTTTTCATCCGAGGCCGTTTACAAAATTTGAATTTCAAATTTGAGAACATTCAAACTTAGATCTAGCTAACTAGATGACTTCAAATGACAAAGTTGTCAACTACAAAGTTTTATGAATTGTCGAGATCTACAACTTTTATGTTGACCGTGTTTTCATCCGAGGTCGTTTGAAAAACTCAAATTTCAAATTTTGAGTACAAACTTACTTTTCATTAGTAAAACAAATTCAAATTAAAAAGTGGTAAACTACAAAGTTGTATGACTTGTGAATTCATCCGATGTAGTGAGAGTAACATTATTCACAAATCTTATATGTCTCTTATAGTTTCCTAGAAACTAGAACTCTATGAGAGAGATGGATTTTATGAACAATATTCATATGAATTTGTCAAATGAAGAAATGACCAAAGTGAAAGTTGTACATCTTGAGAAGCCATAAAACTTTGTAGTTCAACACTTTTTGATTTGAAGTGATTTACTAGTTTAAAATGTGGTTTGAACGTGTACCATACACATCATCACAAAGTGTTTAAAAAATCGTTTGTGATGAGGGGCATCACAAAGGGTTCGTATTACGAACCGTTTGTGATGAGGGGCATCACAAAGGGTTCGTATTACGAACCGTTTGTGATGTGGACCATCACAAATAGTTCGTAATACGAACCGTTTGTGATGCCATCACAAACGGTTTTTGCTACAAACCGTTTGTGATGGCCTCACATCACAAACGGTTTTTCAAAACCGTTTGTGATGTGTGATGGGGGTATCACAAACGGTTTTTCAAAACCGTTTGTGATGAGGCCGTTTGTGATGTCGCTTTCTGTAGTAGTCCGTTTACAAAATTAACTTAATGTGATACAAATACCAGTCCCATGATGCTGGTTCACATTATTACAACAGTTGGTTCAGTACAAAAACAACATTACGGGAGACGGTGGCATTGCAGGGCCACGACAAACAGAACTAACACTAAGCTCCAGATAAAAAGATTGA
>OAMR01000285.1:1153401-1172798 GCA_900205405.1 Echinochloa crus-galli | reverse complement strand
TATATATATATATATATTCAACAGCGCCTTGCGCTTATAACTATATACTACACGAGCCGTCGGCTTAGACGAAGTTGTTTAACTTCCGAATCTCTCAATTTCACACCCCTGTATCAGAGAAGGCAACAGACAGCGGCTAGCGCATCAACTTCACGTTTGTTGATTGTTGGTGAGATATTATGCCTATAAATTAAATTTATTTTAATTAGTTTGAAACTGGACATTGACTGCCCTTCGAATGCGAATATACTTAACACACTTGTACATGTATGATGGTTTATCTAGTAGTGCCTTTCCCTTTAAAACTTCACAACATGTGCAAACATGGTTCACATTTTAAGCTGGTTTAATCCTTCTTAATTATCCAAGCACGGTTAATACACATATAACTCCAAGCATTAAACATAATAAAACCTTAGGATTTATTGATTTAATTAAACTTAAATGGGCCAAGCAAATAAATCTAACAGATACGTAGTAGTATTTATGTCAATAAAACAGTTTCAAAACTCTCCTTCTTTCGCTTTACTTTCCTGTGATGAACGAAACTGCTACCAGGATAATAGGTTCGACCCACATCAAATCAAGATCGTTGGCAATCTCAAGAGATTCTACTTGACACGGTTTTGAAATTTATACGCATTCACATTGGTCCCAAGGGATTTTTCTTCTGGGACAACCAAAGATATAGGGCGCTGTATAGGTCAACACAACCATATGTACTTGTCTGTATATACGTGTTCGTATATACAGACAAAGTATGTATCCGTTTTCAGACTTCACCACCCCGATTTCATTTCTATTCATACCGTGCTGGGTCAAGCAAGGTTCCTATAACTCCGACTGATTCACTGTCACTGAGAACGCCCGCTCTGCTACTGGAAGACACGGAAATTTCACTTCCATTTGAAGCCACACAAGACGTCGGCGTCCAACTTGCAGGTCTTCAGCTCACTAGAAGAAGGAAATGTGATGCCATAGGATTTTAAGGCAGTTGAGCCTTCAAAAATTTAAAGGAAGAGGAGATCGAGCCACCAGCTGGCAGCTACGAATAAAACCTCAACTGGTAGAGCAAATAATTGAATTCTTGACAGGAACTGCAACAAAGAGACAAACTTTAGCCAATGTAGCAGTCTAACAGAGATTTTACTGAAGTTCAGTTTAACTAACACGTGAGTACGCATATATAACTCGTGCACCAGTGCAGAGACGTTCTGCAAACCTCACAGTTCAAGAGATGGCGATAGGAATCAGGGCCACAATGTTCGTATTCTTGGCATTCAGCTCAACAGTTGAGCTATATGTTGCAGAAAGCAAAGTAGAAGAATTCCTGAAACCGGTCTGACCGCTTTCAAGCAGGAACTCATGAAGATTCGTCCCAATAGGCAAGATCGTCTTCCAAACAAGCTCACCAATCTGAAAATATTTTCCTCGTACTTTCTTGTTGTAAGCTTTAGCAACCCGAAGCTTATCTTTTTCAATCTCCTTCAAAGCTTTCAATCGTTTGTCGGTTACCTCATCAATATTGTCCAACATCAAGTTGTGGTAATCAACAGCATCAAGGTCATTTTGTTTAGCCAATCTATAAGCGTCCAGATTTACCTCAACGGGTAAAACGGCCTCTTGACCATACACAAGCTCAAAAGGAGTAACTTTAGTAGCACCATGTCTAACTCTTGACCATACACAAGCTCACAACGGCCAACTCTTCCTGAGCTCCTCGGGCAAACCGGTCAGACCGGTTCCTGAAACCGGTCAGACCGCTTTCAGGCAGGAATTCGTGAAGACCTAGAAACTCGAGCTCGGGAGGGACCCCGTCGGAGCTCAAGCAAGCTAGGGTTGCTCTAGGGTCGGCAGGCCACCTAGAACGTCCTTGAACGCCGTAGAGACGAGCAAAGAACAGAATATGGGGTTGGAAAAGATTAGGATTTGAGGGATAAAAAAGTAAAGGATAAATGTGTTTGATTCGATTGGAATACCTCTCAATCGGCCTTAGCCTTTATATTTATAGGCCGGGGAAGTCTTACCCCTTTCGAATAGGTTACAATATGGGATTAAACTCGGAATCAGACCGGTTTGACAAACCGGTCAGATCGGTTTGGCCGGGCCAGAGCCAATTTTGACTGTCAACACATGCCCCCCTGCGTTTTTAGTGAACTTGAAAACTAAAAAGCAAGTAATTACAATTCAGGAGCTAAAATTTATGCTAAGGGCGATATCAACAATATATCGGCCATTGGTCTTCATGCGTCTTGCCAAACACTTGGATAGAATTTCTTCAAATATCTTCCGTTGATAGCTTTAGAAAGCTTGATCGTGCTTTGTTCTCAAGCTCCGTCAGTAAGTCCACGCGCCAAAAAAAAAATCTAACACAAATTACAATATTTTCACAAAACTACAATTATTACTATTCTGATTTTTTTAGAAAAAATATTACTATCCTGATGGATATGGATCATCACACTTTAAAAAAACACATTGGCATGCGTAAAAATAAGGAGATGGTAGCAAGTCCGAAGCCCGTCAATTTGTGCAAGTGCAATAATTTTCGGCCCGATAAGAGCCAGCCTTTTTCTCGGCCGAGCCCAATGAACTCTCGGGGTCTAATCCCAAGTCCGAAGCCCGTCCGTTACCTCCTCTGCTCCGTACTTGTACCTGAATCCCAAGTCCACGAGTTTGCTGCTTCTTGATGCTTGCACTCTATCTCCCTCTCCTACCACCCTAATGATCCGAGCGAAACACATATACACACTGAAACATCACCAATAAAAGACGAGTCTTCTTAGAACTTAGAAGAAGAACGAAGCTTTGGTTCTACGCACTCTCTGATCCGCAGCTCCAGCGCGCTCTCTGATCCGCATTCCATATGGCTGTAAATTTAGGTAAAAACATCCGAGAGGCCCCTCTATTCGATTACATACACAGACATGTTTCTTTCCATGTCAACCCCAACAGGTTTATAGCAACAATAACAGAGAGATTTTTTTTGTGACAATAACACAAATTCCATCGGCTTTACTGTAGCAGCAAAAGAAGCATTGATATCGAGACATCTATCAAGATATGCATTTAATGAACCATTATAACATTGGCATACCTTTGACACTTGTTGTACCACCAGGAGCGAATCACCAAAAGCTTCAACATGTTTTACTCCCATGTCTTGCAAAAATTCCAATCCAAATAGAAGAGCTTCATATTCAACTTGATTATTGGTTCGCTTTTCTTCCAATCGGTTTGAAAACTCAAAAACGGCGCCACTTGGAGAAATCAAAACAGCACCAATTCCTTGCCCATCATTGCAAACCGATCCATCAAAGTATAACTTCCATGGGGTACAAGTAATATATCCGACGTCGAAGTTGTTTGTATCATTTATCCGATGTTCAACAATAAAATCAGCTACAATTTGGCCTTTCATTGATTTTAAAGGTTCACAAGCCAAATCATACTCAACTAAAGCATAAGCCCATTTACCGACTCTTCCACTAGAAATCGGCTTTTGCAACATATGTTTAATCACATCGGTTTGACACAACACGATGCAAGTACTAGATAGTAGATAATGCCGCAATTGAGTACAAGCATGATACAAGGATAAACATAGCTTCTCAATGAAAGTATACCTTGTTTCTGCATCGATGAGCCGTCGGCTTACATAAGCAATCACATACTCCTTGTTGCCGATTTCTTGAGTCAAAACAGCTCCAATAGTTCTATCTTCAGCCGCCACATAAAGTCTGAATGGAACTCCTCGCTTAGGCGCCCTAAGCACCGGTGGTGAAGACAAGTACTCTTTGATTTTATCAAAAGCTTCTTGCTGTTTTGCCCCCCAAGTAAAATCGGCTTCATTCTTTAGCCGAAGTAAAGGAGTAAAAGCATCAACCTTTCCAGACAAGTTAATTATAAATCTTCTCAAGAAATTTACCTTGCCTAGAAACTTTTGCAAATCTTTCTTGCAAGTAGGAGCTTCGACTTTCTTCATAGCTTCAATTCTCTTGGGATCAACTTCTATGCCGTTCTCATGAATAACAAACCCAAGAAACTTCCCAGCCGAAACACCAAAAGCACATTTGAGTGGATTCATCTTCAAGCCATACCGTCGCATCCTCTCAAGAGCAAGTTTTAAATCGGCTAAATGAGAATCCAAGCCATCCGATTTAACTACAATATCATCAATATATACTTCCACAATAACACCAAGTAAATCATGAAAGATTAAATTCATAGCTCTTTGATAAGTTGCACCGGCATTCTTTAATCCAAAGGTCATAACCACCCACTCAAATAAACCAATAAATCCCGGACATTGAAAGGCCGTTTTGTGCATATCCTCTTTGGCCATGAAGATTTGATTATATCCAGCATTACCATCAAGGAAACTAACAACACGATGCCCAGAAGCTTCATTGATTAAGACATCGGCTATAGGCATAGGATATGAATCTTTTGGAGTGGCTTTATTAAGATCTCTAAAATCAATGCAAACTCTAAGTTTTCCCGAATCTTTCTTTTCAACGGGAACAATATTAGAAATCCACTCCGCATAACGAGAAGTCCGAATAAAACCAGCATCTAGCAAACGATTAACTTCTTCTTTTATTCGGTCATAAATAGCGGGATTAAAACGTCTAGCCAATTGTTTAAAAGTTCTAAAACCGGCTTTTATCGGTAAACGATGCTCAACTAAATCACGACTCAAACCGGGCATCTCACGGTACTCCCAAGCAAAACAATCGACATACTCCTTCAACAAATTTATTAATTCGGCTTTAAACTCTGCCGATAAAGTTTTGTTTACAAAAGTCGGCCTAGGAATAGTACCGTCACCAATATCTATTTGTTCTAAAGGATCGGCTGACGTGAAACCCTGACCCAACTTATCCATATCACCGAGATCTTCAATAGCTTCAAACATACCGGCCGAATGTGCTCGATGATGATCAATTCGGTCTTGAAGCCACTGTCCAGACTTAAACCGATCTAGCCGGTTCCCAGAAGCGGTCTGACCGGTTTGGCTTGATCGGCGCTGTTCAGGTCTAAACCGGTCTGACCGGTTTCCAGAAGCGGTCTGACCGGTTTGTCTCTGTTGATTTTGTTGCTCCATTAATTACAATAAGTAATTCAACCGATTTTCCATCGGCTTTAATGTAGCAGGAACAAAACCATCCTTGGTGCAACTGATCAGCTCATAGTCGGTCAAATCCATGCCCGACAGACATTTGACCTTCTCATTTGCACTAAGAGAATCAGAATCGGCCATTGCAACAAAGGAAGAAGTGTCACCATGGACAACTTCAACTTCATCGCCGATCCACTGAATAAGATATTGATTCAAGGTAGATGTAATACATTTATTTGCATGAATCCAATCTCGACCAAGGATTAAACTGAAGTTACTTTGATTGATTTCAAAGGTTCACAAGTCAAATCATACTCAACCAAAGCATAAGCCCACTTGCCGACTCTTCCACTAGATATCGGCTTTTGCAACATATGTTTAATCACATCGGTTTGACACAACACGACGCAAGTACTAGATAGTAGATAATGCCGAAATTGAGTACAAGCATGATACAAGGATAAACATAACTTCTCAATAAAAGTATACCTTGTTTCTGCGTCAATGAGCCGTCGGCTTACATAAGCAATCACATACTCCTTATCGCCGATTTCTTGAGTCAAAACAGCTCCAATAGTTCTATCTTCAGCCGCCACATAAAGTCTAAACGGAACTCCCCGCTTAGGCGCCCGAAGCACCGGTGGTGAAGACAAGTACCCTTTGATCTTATCAAAAGCTTCTTGCTGTTTTGCCCCCCAAGTAAAATCGGCTTCATTCTTTAGCCGAAGTAAAGGAGTAAAAGCATCAACCTTTCCAGACAAGTTAATTATAAATCTTCTCAAGAAATTTACCTTGCCTAGAAACTTTTGCAAGTCCTTCTTGCAAGTAGGAGCTTCGACTTTCTTCATAGCTTCAATTCTCTTGGGATCAACTTCTATGCCGTTCTCATGAATAACAAACCCAAGAAACTTCCCAGCCGAAACACCAAAAGCACATTTGAGTGGATTCATCTTCAATCCATACCGTCGCATCCTTTCAAGAGCAAGTCTCAAATCGGCTAAATGAGAATCCAAGCCATCCGATTTAACTACAATATCATCAATATACACTTCCACAATAACACCAAGTAAATCATGAAAGATTAAATTCATAGCCCTTTGATAAGTTGCACCGGCATTCTTTAATCCAAAGGTCATAACCACCCACTCAAATAAACCAATAAATCCCGGACATTGAAAGGCCGTTTTGTGCATATCCTCTTCGGCCATGAAAATTTGATTATATCCGGCATTACCATCAAGAAAACTAACAACACGATGTCCAGAAGCTTCATTGATTAAGACATCGGCTATAGGCATAGGATACGAATCTTTGGGAGTGGCTTTATTAAGATCTCTAAAATCAATGCAAACTCTAAGTTTTCCCGAATCTTTCTTTTCAACGGGAACAATATTAGAAATCCACTCCGCATAACGACAAGTCCGAATAAAACCAGCATCTAATAAACGATTAATCTCTTCTTTTATTCGGTCATAAATAGCGGGATTAAAACGTCTAGCCGATTGTTTAAAAGGTCTAAAACCGGCTTTTATTGGTAAACGATGCTCAACTAAGTCACGACTTAAACCAGGCATCTCACGGTACTCCCAAGCAAAACAATCGACATACTCCTTCAACAAATTTATTAATTCGGCTTTAAACTCAGCCGATAAATTCTTGTTTACAAAAGTAGGCCTAGGAATAGTACCATCACCAATATCTATTTTTTCTAAAGGATCAGCTGATGTAAAACCCTGACCCAATTTGTCCATATCACCAAGATCTTCAATAGCTTCGAACATGCCGGCCGAATGAGCTCGATGATGATCAATTCGGTCTTGAAGCCACTGTCCAGACGCAAACCGGTCTGACCGGTTCCCAGAAGCGGTCTGACCGGTTTGGCTCGGTCGGCGCTGTTCAGACCCAAACCGGTCTGACCGGTTTCCAGAAGCGGTCTGACCGGTTTGTCTCTGTTGATTCTTCTGCTCCATTAATTACAATAAGTAATTCAACCGATTTTCCATCGGCTTTAATGTAGCAGGAACAAAACCATCCTTGGTGCAACTGATCAGCTCATAGTCGGTCAAATCCATGCCCGACAAACATTGGACCTTCTCATTTGCACTAAGAGAATCAGAATCGGCCGTTGCAACAAAGGAAGAATTGTCACCATGGACAACTTCAACTTCATCGCCGATCCACTGAATAAGATATTGATGCAAGGTAGATGGAATACATTTATTTGCATGAATCCAATCTCGACCAAGGATTAAACTGAAGTTACCTTGCACCTCGGAGACGAAGAAAGCCGTAGCAATAGTCTTGCTCCCGACGGTCAACTCCATAGAAGCCACCCCCTTGGCACCAATGGGATCACCTCCACCAACTCCACTGACCGTCATGTTCGTCTTGATCAATTCTTCGTCTTTTCCACCAATCTTCTTGTAGAGAGAGTATGGCATAAGATTTACAATAGCTCCACCATCAACCAACATACGAGAAATTGGCTTCCCGTTGATGTGCCCTCTCATATACAAAGCCTTGAGATGATTTTCTGATTCACTAGGCTTCTGAAACACAGCATCTCGAGGCCCAAGTTGAAGATGAGAAATTTCCTCCTCCGGCACGACATAATAATCAGAAGATAAATAGACAACATTAATTTCCATGTTGTCACGTTCTGGAGAAGGCTCAAAATCAACTAACTCTTCATCTTCAACCACTGGAGAAATTGGTGGAATAGCATCAATGGTTGAAGTAGTTCCGGCCCCTGCCTCTGTTGACAAACCGGTCTGACCGGTTCCAGAAACCGGTCTGACCGCTTCTGCAGCGGTGGGCTGATCAGAACAGGTCTGATCGGTTTCTGAAACCGGTCTGACCGGTTGTGCTGCTGGCTGCACAACTCGCCAGGTCTTGATCTGAGGAATCATGGGTCTATACTTGTTGAAATGTTCATCCCTCAGCTTCTCGGCTTCCTGTTCCCTCTTCTCTTTGTTCCGTAAACGCTGTAGCTTCCGCTTTTGCGTGTGAGTCAAGCCGGAAGGACACCACCTTGGCTGGAAGATCTTCTTCATGCCCTTGCTACTGCTCTTCCCGGGGCAAACCGGTCAGACCGGTTTCAAGAACCGGTTAGACCGCTTTCAGGCGGGAGGTCGTGAAGACCTGGAAACTCGAGCTCGGGAGGGACCCCGTCGGAGCTCGAGCTGATCTAGGGTTGCTCTAGGGTCGGCAGGCCACCTAGAACGTCCTTGAACGCCGTAGAGACGAGCAAAGAACAGAATATGGGGGTTGGAAAAGATTAGGGTTTGAGAGATACACAAAATATAAGATAAAAGTGTTTGATTCGCTTGGGAATACCTCAATCGGCAGTCTAGCCTTTATATTTATAGGCCTGGGAAGTCTTACCCCTTTCGAATAGGTTACAATATGGGATTAAACTCGGAATCCTAATCCTACTCGAATTACAGAACCAAACCGGTCTGACCGGTTTGGCAAACCGGTCAGACCGGTTTGGCCGGGCCAGAGCCAATTTTGACTGTCAACAATTTGTTGTCCACATATCCTCCTCCTTGGGCTCCCTCTTCTTCATAAAAACAAAGGAAATTGGCATGATGAGCAAAGGATTTGTTTGGATCATAACAGATGGAGTAGCAAATCTCATAGATTCATTAAATCCTTCAGTTGTGGAAGCAATGAATGGTGTATTAGGGGTTCAATTCTATGTTCCAAAATCAACCGAACTTGACAATTTCACCATGAGATGGTATATGAGGTCCCGAAATGATCATCCGAATGACCCAACATTGAAATTAAGCATCTTTGGACTTTGGAGCTATGATACGATCTGGGCAGTAGCACAAGCAGCAGAAAAGGCAAAGGTTACCGAAGCACACAGACCACCTGCACTGAAAAACTACACAAATTCAAAAACCTTAGAAAACTCAAGAAGCGGTCCGGCAGTCCTAAAGGCGATTTTGCAAACTAAGTTTGAAGGCTTAAGTGGTTACTTTGACCTTTCAGATGGACAACTGCAAGTTTCCATGTTTCAGATAATAAATGTAGTTGGAAAAGCACATAGAGTAATTGGGTTTTGGACTGCACAAAATGGAATTTCAAAGCAATCAGATCAAAGGAGATCAAACGCAACATACTGGAGCACCACACATGATTTGAATATCGTGATTTGGCCAGGAGAATCTACAGAGGTGCCGAGAGGTTGGGAAATTCCAACAAACGGAAAGAAGCTTCAAGTTGGTATAGTCATAGGTGGAGGGTATCCAAAATACATACATGCCGATGAAGACTCCCATACAGGTGTGGTGAAAGCAAGTGGTCTCGTAATTGAAATATTTGAAGAGGCAGTAAAGAGACTTCCTTATGCACTCCCTTATGAATACATAGCATTTAACACCACAGAGAATATAAGTTCAAGCTATGATGATTTTGTCAACCAAGTTTATCTTAAGGTAAGACATACTTCGCATGTTTGTCTTCTCAAGTTGAAGGTATAACTTTCCAAGATCTGAAATTTCTTTATCATTCTGTTATTTCAAATAAAATAAACTACTTCAGCTATTCCAGTACCATATTAGTTTAGTAAATGGTGCCAAAATCAGAATAGAGGAAAAGAATCTAAGCCTTTTATGAGGTTACTCGATCATTGACACAGTCCCTGAGGTACTTTTGCATGAAAAGAAAAACCCAACTAATTTGTTTTTCCTTGACTCTTGTTTAAACAATTTTCTTTTATGCTCTGACAGAAGTATGACATAGCAGTTTGAGACATAACAATTAGGTACAACAGAAGTTTGTACGTCGACTTCACTCTACCGTACACTGAATCAGGGATAGCAATGGTTGTTCCTGTCAAGGAAAGTGTAGACAAGAATGCATGGATTTTCTTGAAGCCACTGACACCTGGCATGTGGTTTGCGACTACCATACTCTTTATCTACACAGGCATTGTGATATGGTTGTTGGAGCTTCTAGGCAGCAACAAGAATGCTCATGGTCCGATTGCACGACAGCTAGCTACAATGATATATTTCTCACTGTTTGAAGAGAGTTGAGTGCACTTATCCCAATACTTTTTTCTCTGTAAGACATTCGATAGATATAGCATAATGATCAAGTTGATATGCCTTTTATCCTGCAGGTTACTTTCATACAGAAAGATTCCACAAGCTGAAAAAAAGAATTGTGTATTGTTTAGATGTTTTCCACTAAATGTGCCACGTTTAAAAGATATGCCCTACAGCACAACAGTGACCAAACAAGGGGACAAATCTTGTGTTCAAAACTATCGTCCTAATGCAAGAAATAATTATCGTCATACGTATCGTGTCCACTAAATGCACTAAGTTCATAAGCCATCTCTTAGAATTCACATGTTCCTGAATAGAGGTGTAAATCTCGTATGCAGAGATATCAACCCATACAAAATTAGACATTCAAGAAGGAATATCTCCCACCATATTTGTGAAAAGATTGCCAAATCTTAGGTCTTATAAACTTTTTTTTTCTTTTCAGAACGTCCATTTACAATGTCTGAAAATAATATTAACTTGTAATGTAATTTCTGCAGAAGAGAAGGTGAAACGCCTTACCTCTCGGATCGTATTAGTCATATGGCTGTTTTTCCTTGTGGTACTTAAATCAAGCTACACTGCAAGCTTGACATCCATGCTAACTGTGCAACAGCTCCAACCAACTGTAACAAATGTTGTCGAACTCCTAAAAACTGGAGCATCCGTTGGGTATGGGCGTGGTTCCTACATCAAGGGTCTTTTGGAAGAACTCGGTTTTGACGCATCAAAGATCAAGCCCTATGACACTCCTGAAGATTATCATAATGCACTTTCCAAGGGAACCAAGAATGGTGGTGTTTCTGCCCTTGTAGATGAAATCCCATACATCAAACTATTTCTTGCAGAGCATTTCAAGGGATATACCATGGTTGGACCAATATATAAGACTGCGGGTTTTGGATATGTAAGTTTAATTGTGTTTATTAACTTTACTTTGGGGTACCCAAGTTCAAATTCTTTAAGTTTGCAGACTGATGTGTGACAGGCTAAGATGGGGCATCTGAGTTTTAACAAGGTTTCTCTTTCTTTCTCAGGCATTGCAGAAGGGATCGGCCTTAGTTGGCGACATCTCGCAGGCAATCCTCAACATAACAGGGGGAGACACTATCATTCAAATCGAGAAGAAATGGATAGGAGATCAGGACAACTGCCAAAATGTAGGCGAGATATCTGGTACAGGTAGCCTCTCCTTTGACAGCTTTGCAGGACCCATCATCGCTACTGGAGTTGCCTCGACCACTTCTCTCATGGTCGCCTTGATAATCTATTTCTGCAAAAACAAACAAGTAGGACCCGAGAATGGTGATTCAGAACAAACCTTGCCACAAGAAGAAAATAAAGATGGTGGAGATGAAGAAAGACAGTGGAAAGAAGCAGCTTGAGCCAGAGGGATGCATGAACAACTAAACAAGGTTAAGCGTAATAGTTCGCTTGCCATTTGCAGAGGTGAAAACATTCCTAGCTCGTGGGTATCAAGTTCAGCACGATTTTAGCTCAGTTCAATTAGCAATTAACCTGCCTGAGAGTCTGAGACCTAGCTCGTGGTTCTCTTTTTTTTTCATCTAGATTTCAGCATATTATCCTTAGCCTAGGTATTGGTTCAGACTGGCTGCCCAAACGCTTTGTATTTGCAGAATTGCAGGCCAATTCTCCATGATCTTTGGATATTAAATTTCCTCAACTAAGACTTGTTTAAGACTCTAGAGGGATGCTATTTGTCTCGGAAAATAGAAATCCCAGAGGAGGCGACTGCCCTCCAAAGCTATTTTTGCTCAAAATCAACCGAATGAAGAATAAATACCTTGTGAAACAACAGAGCAAACTGGTCCCTCCAATTGAAGATTGGGCCCCTGCTTATTCAGTTATTCTACTGCTCGCTCAGTCGCTCAGAGCCAGAGACATCCATGAACCTGCAGCAAGAAAAATTCAGCGGCCTTCTCATGGGTTAGGAAGAAACTAGCGAACCGCTGGGGGCGCCGACCTGGTTGCCTGAGCTCCAAACTCTGCGGGCGCGCTCGGCGTTGGCTCCCCAAGGGGAGGTCTCCAACTCTTCATTCTTCAAGCTCTAGGGCCAGTCCCCATCTGGCAATTGGAAAGTGGCTTCGGAGCGGAGCGCAGGCGGCGGGAGGGTGGCGGAGTTACTTGAAGCGGCGGCGCAGGCGGGTTGGAGGTGGTGGGCTGGCGGCGGTGGCGGCGGCGGAGCCATGGCATGGCATACGGAGTACGACGACAACGTTACGGCCCGTGTGCAACGTTCTGATGATCGGGCAAGCAGTAGTTGGCATTTTCAATTAGCAAAAATAACTTTTACAGTTACTTAATATCACACTAGCATTTGTTAATAACTTTTACAGTCACTTAATATCACATTTAACAAAATAACTTTTACAGTTACAATTAGCATTTGTTATAAAAATTATATGGCGATAGGCTCAAATCAATATAATATTTCTTTAAGAAATAATGAACTTACTATCATCACTATACATTATTCATATAGTTGCTCCAGACTCACTTCGTGTTTTTTAAAATGCATGAAATAGTTGCAAAATTAATTTAAATTGGTTAAATCTACTCTATAGATAATTAAATTAATTTCCTAAAATTTTCCTAGCAAATTATTTACTCCATTCACACAATTGCAAAGAACGTTAAGTTCAATATGAAACTCTTATAGGTAGCATGTCTAAGATTCTTTAAGATTAAGAGAGGATGTAAACCTAAAACTAGTTTATATAATTAAAAGTAATTTTCTAACGACTTCAGATATTAATGATTCGATTTTCAAAATATTCATCCATTAAAAAATGCTAGGACAATTAAAAATATGAGCCTCAAAGTGAGTTTCAAATTCAGAGATCTCATACACTTAAAACCGTACTTCTATGATTAAAACTATTATTTTTAGTATATATTTGTAATTATAAGCCTAATATCCGTTGCAAAAAACATATTCCCCAATATGTTTTCTGCTAAAAAAATATTGAAACCTCGAAATCGAATAGCACCCAGGTTTATCCGCAAAACTTGAGTATTACATTCCAGTTTCCTATTTCTTGAATGATTATCCACAACCTTATGTCTAGTTGGGCCTTTTTAAGATCTTCTTGGGTAGCTTGGGGCTCGGTGTGTGGTTGACAACACGTGCCTGCTAGCCATACCGGTCAGTGCGGCGTACGTGTGCGATTCAGTGATGCGAAGCGAGTTTATTCAGCAATACGCAAGGTGAATGGCATCGATGGTGTATGACGGATACAGCCGCCCCAACCAGCAGTTTGAGGGGCTCACATTTTTTCTTCCCTTGGGCACTAGACAGGAGGGGACTCGGGGGCTGCATCCCCCTCCTGGATCCGCTGCTGATGGCAGAACGTGTTCGGTTTTAGCAGCTCATGAGTAAAGCACGGGTACGGTAATCATCAACTTTTATGCCCGCTGAAATTGGAACGGTTGGTTGTGGCATAGCCATTGACAAAGCAGAATAAACTAGTTCTACAGATTGTAAGATCATGTGGCAAGAGGTCTTCGTCACTGATGAATTAAACATAAGCGTGTTGAAGGCAACGAGTAAAATTAATAAGTCGCATGCTTAATCCACTATAGCACGATTGGGTACATATCTAAATTAATTAACGTATACTTCATCCGTCTCTTTATATCTGTCGTTGGGGAACCGTGCTCCCCTCACAATTCCGGTTCCAAGCGACACATAAAAGATAAAAGAGGACGGAGGGAGTACACCCTATTAGATACTAAATTTGATCTACTACTTTATCTTGTAAAGTAGTTATCAATAGATATATATCATATAAGCCTTAGATATGATATAGTCGAAGATCTGCAAGTTTGATGACTACAGTATTGATGCAGTGCAGATCCATATAAGATAGAGGCAGCAAGTTCATTCCACTAACAATATTGTCGATGTCGTCAAAGTAGTGGTATATGTACTCATGGACATCAAAGTTCTCGGCATCGAAAAAGATATAAACTTAGCCCTTATTTAGATCCCAAATTTCACCTCCAAAGTTTTCTATATATAAAAAGAAAATTCATATCACATCAAAATGTCGGCACATGCATGGAGTACTAAATGTTGATGAAATCAAAAACTAATTACGCAGTTTTGTTCTACTCTGCGAGACGAACATTTTGAGCCTAATTAATCAATTTTTAGATAATTTTTCATAAATATAAATGAAATATTACAATGGCGCAATGATTGCATCTAAACAAGGCCTTAGACAAAGTGGAGTAGAACAGTCACAGTAGGTGTGCTCAAACTAAATGCGTCAACAACGTTCAGGAGTATTCTCTATCTCTCACGATCAACACAAATAGAAGCACACAAAGCAACAAAAAAAAAGAAGTTTTCCTTCTTTTTTATTCTCAATCAGATGTACGTTTCTTATATTCCTTATATATACTTTCTAAAAATTAAGAAAACAAGTTTATTAGAATATAGTATCTATCTATATCTATCTATTCTATATCTATATATATACTATAAAGATCCTGAAAGGACCGTGATGTCACCTAGAGGGGGGATGAATAGGTGATTCTGCAAGTTTCCAACACTTAAAACAAATTGTCAGTTCAGCTCCGGATACTCTGAGGGTATGCCGGATACTCCGGGGTTAAGACCGGAGACTCCGCAATACCTCTGGATACTCCGGATCAACTTTTGCTGGAAAAATGACTAAGTCACAACCAAAACCGGTCAGACCGGTTTCTGACTGAGAACCACAACAAAGTAAGTAAACCCCCTAAACGAGTTCTAGCATAAACCAAACTTGGTGAGCTTCTTCTGTAGATGATTTCTAGCAGGTCCAACTAGTACCTGCACACAAGACAAGCACAAACAAGTAGACCGAAGCGGAAGCAAATATATGTGCTAGAAAGGAGCAGTGAATCCTACGTCTCCGTTGAGGAAGCCCCTAGTGACCGAAAGGTCGAGCTATCTCCTCGGTTCCACTAACTTCGATCCTTTCCACGATGGAGGCAAGACCGCGCCTGTACAAACTGTCCGTGGCTCACCACAACCTTGGTGGCTCACCGGTGACGCCTAGCCGTCTAGGAGGCTTCACCTCCAAGAGTAACAAATGCTTCAATGAGTTGCTAGACCTCAACCGCGAGTGCTCAAGCTATGGATTCACTTCTCACTGAGTTAGCTAGCTCTCTAGCTCTCTATTGCTCACACACAATCCCTCTCTCAACCCAATCCAAAAATATGAACAAATATAAACCAATCTCACAAAGAGAGGCTTGGGGAGAGCTTGTTGGTGCAAGGAATGCTTCTGGTCGCTCAAGGGACCCAAAGGAACCAGCAGCCCTCAAAGGTGAGGGCTAGGGATTATAAATACCCCACACACAAAAACTAGCCGTTCTGCCCGAGGAAAACCGGTCACACCGGTTTCCAAAACCGGTCACACTGGTTTTTTTAATAAAACTAGCCATTACACTCTTGAACAGTAAAACCGGTCAGACCTATTTCCAAAACCGGTCAGACCGGTTTTGGAACAGCCAGCACACTAAGTCTCAAAACACTCCTCACAAAGGCTATCTCACATGGGTTGACCTATGAGCACTTTTTGGTGTGTAGTCAAACAACTAATGTTGCATCCCTCTTGATAGTACGACATTCCTATACTCAAGATTGCGAATAATAAATAAACTCTCCACTTGAGCTTCTATGTCTTCATTGATGCCATACTTGATCAATATCAACTTGAGGGCTTCTTTGACAAGCTTCTTCTAGATGAGACCTATCCATATGCATAATCCTCTCGTCTCATTTGTCATTTCCATTTACTTGTCATTGTCCACTTTAGTCACATGGGATCACATCCACTTGTTTGCTTTCACAATATTAAACCAATAGAGCGCATATTCTTATTATCAATTACAACACATGAATATCCATAAGAATAATTCCCTGCTCATATACTTAAGCAAACAAGTTAGATCATTAATCATGTTGTCATACAAATCACCAAAACACTTAAGTGCCTAGATGCACTTTCAATCTCCCCCTTTTTGGTGATTGATGACAACATGATTAAAGCTTTACAAATAGATATGAAATTTAAAGCTCTAACCATCTGAGATATATATTGTGAGCTCCCCCTTAATATGTGCTTTGAGTGGAATATCAAAAATTTGGCCTCACATGCCAAATGCACACATAAAGAAGTAAACAAGAGCTCCCCCTATATCTCAGCATCCAACATGTGCAACAAGAGTATGTGACAAAATAAAATAACACGTGATGCATATGACATGTGTCTCACTCAACAAGAGAAAAAAATGTACATGTGTTGTCTCAGCAAAAACCGGTCAGACCGGTTTTGCCAGTCAGCACATGTACACAACAGTTCATCAACCAATACATGCATATCACACTAGCAAATTGTCACTTAGAATACATAAACATGTTCAACGCAGTCAGTAGCACACAATACAAGTCCTCAAGTCCACAAATGATAAAGATTGAATTTATTACATCCATGTTTCTGCTCACACAGCAGAAACCGGTCAGATCGGTTTACAAAACCGGTCAGACCGCTTTTGTCTGACAGACTACAAGAAACTCTAAATCTTTGCGCTTTAATCCATTCTTCTCCCCCTTTGTCATCAATCATCCATAAAGGGCCTGAAGAAGCTTGTAGTCCTGTCCCCATCAGAAACTCTAACTCGGATCATCTAACGAAGAAGATGAAGTCCAGTGAAAACCTTCACTCAATCGAATGTATATATGTGATAGTTCGAGAGTGGATTAGATGTTCTAGTCATGGAAGAAGATGTTGATATGCTAAACTCACCATGACTAGGAGCTGAAGTGTGTCCAAAGATAGAAGCCGCTGCCTGTGAAGCAAAGTCTCCGGGAGACGGAGATGGTGCACTCGAGAACTGAACTCCCGCCATAGAAGATGATGTACCGACATAGGCATATGACGAGGACGGAAGTGTAGTAGCTGCAAATGATGAGCCTCCAGACGGTGGGTATACAAAAGATGATCCATATATGTCACCCTCTGAAGTAGGCATAAAAGAGTATGATCTTGGAGCACCATAAGACTGAGAGGGAGCTGGTGGAGGCTGTGTACTCGGCCCAACGTGTCCATATCCAAAGATGTCACCATACTCCTCAAAGTATCCCGCATTCATGTGACCTGTCATGATGTCTCTAAGCGGGGGTATCTCAGGTAGCTCAAGTGGAGGAGAGATAGGTGATGGAGTACATGGAATAAGTACCCAGAAAAAGATTGACAAAAGATAGGATCAATTTGAGAGCATCCAACAAGATTTAGGGCAGCTCAGAGCCAAACCGGTCAGACCGGTTTCAGAAACCGGTCAGACCGGTTTCACCCGAGCTGAGCCAAATTAAGTTGGGGTCAATCCAAGACAGTGACATGATCAAGATTTGAAAGATACGCTGCTAGATAAAATATCCCTACAACTTATGGGGGCCAAACACGGTGCAAACGAAGGACTTGGCTTCACTGCCCAAACCGGTCAGACCGGTTTTAGAAACCGGTCAGACTGCTTTTGGCGGTGAAGGTGCAAATCCTTGGTCCTCAAAATGTAGCCCACCAAATCCATTGATCTCTTAGGGATAGGTTCCTAGACATGCCAGAAGATGCTCTACCAAAGGGATTTGAAAGATATTCATCGAGTGAGTAGATCAGGCGATGGGAACATTTGAATACCTTGAGAGCCTTGAGAACGAGAGAAGATGAAGATTTGAGTTCAAATCCGATGGGGAATCCGGTCAAGCCGCCTTGGGGCACTCCAACCTCACCAAGAATCCTCTTTTCCTTGGATGAATCAAGAAATCGCCATTGGGGGGCTTCTTGCGGTGAAAACTGAGGAGAGGGGTAGGTTTTCGTGGTGAATGGGTATGAGAGAAGAGAGAGAATCACGGAGAGGTAAATATCCAGGTGGGGCCAGCTGTCTGGGCCAAACCGGTCAGACCGGTTTGGGAAACCGGTCAGACCGGTTTCTCCCAGGCAACAGTGACATGACTGAATATATGGAAGTTGAGCTCCAAACGTTGTTCACTTGATAGGAGAGAGATATATGAGGGTCTTTATTCTCCAAAATCTCAGGATTTTCCTCATAGAAGATAAGATTTTCAATAAACCCAGTGACCCTGGACACTCCGGGGCTTTCCAGAATATCCGAGAACACCCAAAACTGAAAGGCTTCTCGGAACAATAAAGTTCCAGCTCTATCCCGGATACTCCAGGGTATCCAGAAACAGCAAAACTGCTTGCCCGTGAGTGCACTTGTGGAAGAGATAGATATATGATTTCCAAAAGATCCACTTTCTCTTGCTACTTCAAAGAGGATGGGAAGAGATGGATGGAAAGATAAGGATTTATGGACTTGAGAATATCTCACTATTTGTGACTAGCCATCAATCAAGCAAAGTTAACTATAGTCACAAATAGATCAACAATGGTCAAAAGACCAAAACTCAAATATTTTCAAAATAGCACACCTCCTATCATGCTAGTTGGATTTTTCAAATACTATCCTATGTCACACAATGACATGCACATATATTGAGTTGAGGATCATGTTAGCATATTTGGCTCACATCTTTCATCGTTTAAACACTACTTGATAACAAGTCAAAATTGAGAAGATGTCAACCAAATATCTAATTGATACACAAGAGAAACACTCAATATAGTTGCATGTATATGCACATAGTAGCATGATGTAGGGCCTAGATGCACAAGGTAAAATACAAGTTAATGAGGAAACATACCTTTGCCTCTTAGCCAAATATGTTGTGCAATATGATCAATTTAAGCAACTTGTATTCTCCCATGAGATAAGCCATTTGACAAAAGGAAGAATACATTAATTTGCACAACAACAAGTTTCATATCAATGACTTTTATATGTGGATGGCAAATAGGTCATTAAATATGAAACCTCACAATATAGACCAAATTCCTTTGCTCTAGTGCATATGTGATGTATTGTGTAGGAGGCTCACATGCACTAGTTTTGAAACAATCAAGATCAAATAAAGGAATTTAGACTATATTATGGTGAGTTGCCAAAACATATATTAAGAGCAAGATCCAAGATTGAGAATGACACAATTTTACCACTTTGGATCGCGAATGAAATTGACAACTCCATTTGTGAGAAGCAATCTCTCACAATTGAGACTACAAGTTCACTAAAAGAGATGT
>OAMR01000285.1:1117699-1130598 GCA_900205405.1 Echinochloa crus-galli | reverse complement strand
TTCAAATTTAAAATCAATTTGAAGTGCTAAGGATGAAATAGGTGTGATTTGGAGTTATTTGGATTTATTTGGATTTTTGTTTGGTTTGAATTCAAATTCTAGATTTGAATTCAAACTCTAATTGGCCAAACTAATTGTCAAACCTACCTAACTGTTCGTGGGCCAAATCTCCGAGCTCAAGTCCGTTAAACCACCTTGAATTCTTCCTCCCGAGCCAACCGACCAAGTGGCCCGCTCGGCCTTTCGGCCCAGCTCGGCCCAGCCCCTCACCGCGTCCCCGCCGCGTCGCCCTTCTACCACCCTGAATTCTTCCTCCCGAGCCAACCGACCAAGTGGCCCGCTCGGCCTTTCGGCCCAGCTCGGCCCAGCCCCTCACCGCGTCCCCGCCGCGTCGCCCTTCTCTCTCTGACGCGCGGGCCCCGCCTGTCAGTCGTCTCTCCCTCCCCGCGTCATCGTCCTCCTCACGTCGCTCTCTCTCTCTCCCGAGCGCGCCGCCCGTGAGCCCAGCCACCCGAGCCGGTCCCATCGCCCCTCTGCGGCCCGTCGTGATTGCGCCGCGTGTCCAAGGCCGCCCGTCGCGTCCATCTCGCTGTCCGTGCCGCGAAACCCTAGCGTCTTCCCCTTTAAAACCCGCCGCCGGCCTTCTTCCTCCCCAAGCCGCGCCGCCCCATTGGGGTATTCCCGATCCAATCCGCGAGGGGTGAGAGGAATAGGGAGAGGTGGGGAAGAGATTGAGCGGGAGTAGGAGCAAGGAGAGGGAGCCAGTAGTCTTCCCCGCATCGCCGCCGAAGACCCGAGCGCCGCCGCGCGTGGACCGCCGACACCAGGCCGAACCAGGGAGCAAGAAGAGGAGCACGAGCTTCGCCAAGCCACGGCGAGTCTACCCCGAGCTGCAGCGTACGTCTACGTGACCCTAGGTGAGCGCCGTCGCGTTTTCCCCCTTTCTTCCCCAACTCCGGCCGAGCGCCGCCGCCGCCGTTGCTAGCCCCCTGGGACCCGACCTTCGAGTCGTGGCCGTCGCTCTCGTGTAGGAACCCGTCGAGCCGCTGTCGCACCCGCAACCGCCGTCGCCTTTGCTCGCAGCCGAGGCCGCCGCGGCCGAGCTCCGCTCGCCGCGCGTGAACGCCGAGGCCACACGCGGCCGTGGGCGACCACGAGCCCGCGCGTGTGCACCTAGTTGCGTCCCAGCAGCCGCTGGAGCCGCACGCACGCACGCATAAATCGCCGGCGATTGGGGCGGCGGCGGTGGACGGGAACAGGGGAAGGGCTCGTGCGGGTCATGGCGAGTTCACCAAGGCCTTTACCTTGGGCGGAGGTGGCCGGAGCAGTGCTGCCACGAGGGCCGGAGGCGGCGGCGGCGCTGGCAGTGGGGGCGGCGGTGCTACGGCGGTGGAGGGGGCGATTGCGGGACGGAGCAGTGCTGCCCACGAGGGCCGGAGGCGGCGGCAGCGCTGGCAGTGGGGGCGGCGGTGCTACGGCGGTGGAGGGGGCGATTGCGGGGGTGGGTGAGTGCGAGGTGGTGGAGGAGAGGCCGACTGGCCAATTTATAGGCGGGGAGAGGCGGTGAGGAGGTGGGCCGACGAGAGGGGTAGGCGGTGGCCGGCGGGCGGCTTTAATGGCGGTACGGCGGTGCAGTGGCGGCGCTGTGCGTTTGTCGCGTGCGTGCGTCGCGACGTGGCGTGCGCGCTCGAGTGGGTGGGGCCGCGGCGGGGACGGGCGGTGGCGTGCGGTCGCCGCGCGGTGGTCGGCGGTGCGCGGCACGGCAGCGGCGATGCGACGGTTGAGGGGCTCGGGCGGCGCGCAGGGCCGGAGGTGGCGTGGTCGGCGCGGGAGAGCGAGGGCGGCACGGCAGAGGCGATGCGACGGTTGAGGGGCTCGGGCGGCGCGCAGGGCCGGAGGTGGCGTGGTCGGCGCGGGAGAGCGAGGGCGGCACGGCAGAGGCGGCGTGCAGGTGATGCAGGCGGTCGGCGTCGAGCAGAGGGAGGGGGGGCCGGCCGGCGATGGCGTGGCGCGTCGGTCGGCGGAGCAGAGCGTGCGCGACCGAGCCGGCGGTGGCGTGCGGGTGGAGCGGCGATGGCCGTGGCCGAGGGGTGCATGGATGCTGCACGGCCGTAGTGGGCGGCACGGCACCGGTGGTGGTCACGGCGGAGCGGGGCAGGGGGGGCCTGGCAGCGAGCGGAGCTGCGCGGGGCAGAGGAAACAGGGGGAGGGGGAAAAAGGAGGAGAAAAGGGAAAAAGGAAAAAGGGATGACAGGCGGAGAGGGTTGGCGGAAACGGGAGCTCGAGCGGGTAAAACGTTTTGAAAGATTTTCACTAGGTGATTTCTTTAGGTGCTTTTCCAGAGATTAAAACGCGGGCGTTACATAGGGGCTTGTTTTTAAGATATTTGTTTCTTAATAGATCTTGCCAAATGCCTTCCTCGTTGCATAGCTTGAAAAGCCATTTGCTTAGTAAACATTTATTCTGAACATCTAGGTTCATAATCCCCAAACCTCCCTCGTCTTTTGGCTGACAAATTAAATCCCACTTTGCCAGTCTATACTTTTTCTTGTGCTGTTCGTACTGCCAAAAAAAATCTTGACCTGTAATGTTCTATTTTTTAAGGACTCCCCTTGGGACCTCAAAGAAGGAGAACATAAAGATATGCAAGCTAGATAAGACAGAGTTGATCAATACTAATCTGCCTCCCACTGAGAGCATTTTCCCTTTCCATTCGCTCATTTTCTTTTCAAAATTTTCCTCTATCATTCGCCAATCCTTGTTACTCAATTTCCTAACATGCATAGGTATGCCTAAGTAGCGAAAAGGAAAAGAGCTTATTTTACACCCAAATAAAACTGAGTATGTAGCCTCGTACTCCTTGGCTTCACCAAAGCAGAAGATCTCGCTTTTATGAAAATTTATCTTTAGACCTGATAATTGCTCAAACATGCACAACAATAACTTCATATTCTTTGCTTTCTCAATATCATGATCTAGAAAGATAACGGTGTCATCAGCATATTGCAGAATCGAGAGCCCGTCTTCTACTAAATGTGGAATCAACCCTTTCACTTGTCCTTCCTCTTTGGCCCTTGATATGATGATTGCCAGCATGTCCGCCACTATATTAAATAGTATGGGGGATAATGGATCACCTTGCCTTAGGCCTTTTTTTGTCTGGAAGTAAGCACCCATCTGATCATTTACTTTAATCCCTACATTCCCTCTAGTTGTAAAATCATGAATCCATTTACACCAGATTGGTGAGAATCCTTTCATCCTTAAGGATTGTTGAAGGAAGTCCCAATTTACTTTGTCATATGCTTTCTCAAAATCTATACGCCATTCTATTTTTTTTGTATGGAACTCATTCAACGTTTCATGTAAAAGGATTGCCCCCTCCATAATATTTCTCCCTGGCAAGAAAGCTGTTTGAGAAGGTCTCATTACCTTTTGGGCTACCCTTGAAATTCTTTTTGTGGCTACTTTTGTAAAGATCTTGAAGCTAACATTCAACAGACAGATTGATTTATACTGTTGAATCTCCTTTGCTTCACTACTCTTTGGGTAGTAGAATTATTGTTCCAAAATTTAGGCTACGTAGAGGTAGCAAACCCTTATGGAATTCTTCAAATAGAGCCATCAAGTCTCCCTTGATTATATCCCAGAAGACTTGATAAATATCCGGTGGGAATCCATCAGCCCCAAGCGCCATATTCTATTCCATTTGAAAAATTGCTTGTTTAACCTCTTCCTCTGTAGACATTTCTACTAGTAATGTATTTTCCTCCTGTGATACTTGAGGGATATCACTTATTAGTGATTCATCCATAGTCATATGATTCAGTTGTGGGGGCCCAAAAAGATTCTTAAAGAACTTTGTGATGTACTTTTTCAGCATCACATCCCCACATATTCTTTCCCTATCTTGTTCAAGATGGAAAATACACATTTTCCTATGTTTACCATTAGCCACTAATTGGAAATTCAAGAACTTAGCCTCAAAGGCCCTCGAGCGAGGCCGCTGAGGTGGTGGCCGGCCGGCCGGTGCCTCGGGTTTGGGGTGGTGGTTGCCGGCAGGCGCGCCTCAGCATTGGTGTTGTGGTGGCCCACTAACCCTCGGCGCTGGTCGAGGCGAACTGACGGGGCACGCCGAGCTAGTGGGTAAATATTTTAAAGTTGTCCACTCAAAGGCAAGTGAAAACAAAAGGATAGGTGCTTTTGAATTTATAGTGCAGTAAAAGTTGGTTTTGGCAAAAGCACATATAATTTTTAGACTTTTGGTTTTTACAAAAGTAAAAACAGGTTGCAAAACCCAACCAAACACCAACTCGTAGTATCGGCTATATTTTGGACGCGCTCATACTGAAGGGTCAGCTCATAGCGGGCACCTGCCCCATTGCCTAATAGTGTCAACTTGACGACTAATGAAAAAAACGAGCCCGTCATTCTCACAACTCGGGACATTCACGCGAACGGGCTCATAGCCCACTGGAGGGCACTGGCAGTGGCCAGGCCTCCCGCCCGCATTCGATTCCCGGGTGAGACGATGCCGGTGTCGCACCGGAGATTTTTCCCCAGATTATTTCGTGCAGGACAATCGCGTCACGCCACAATAGGACTACGACGTGCCCGTCGTCTACGGGGCTCGTGGGGAGCTTCGGTGATCTCCAGAAGGATGCTTGAGGTGTATAGGTTGTAGCTTCTAGGGGTGTGCGTGAGGTGGTGTGAGTGTGTTGTGTGAGTTCAGATAGTACAACTTGGACAAAGTAAATTGGGACTTCCTTCAACAATCCTTAAGGATGAAAGGATTCTCACCAATCTGGTGTAAATGGATTCATGATTTTACAACTAGAGGGAATGTAGGGATTAAAGTAAATGATCAGATGGGTGCTTACTTCCAGACAAAAAAAGGCCTAAGGCAAGGTGATCCATTATCCCCCATACTATTTAATATAGTGGCGGACATGCTGGCAATCATCATATCAAGGGCCAAAGAGGAAGGCCAAGTGAAAGGGTTGATTCCACATTTAGTAGAAGACGGGCTCTCGATTCTGCAATATGCTGATGACACCGTTATCTTTCTAGATCATGATATTGAGAAAGCAAAGAATATGAAGTTATTGTTGTGCATGTTTGAGCAATTATCAGGTCTAAAGATAAATTTTCATAAAAGCGAGATCTTCTGCTTTGGCTGGTCGAGGCGAACTGACGGGGCACGCCGAGCTAGTGGGTAAATATTTTAAAGTTGTCCACTCAAAGGCAAGTGAAAACAAAAGGATAGGTGCTTTTGAATTTATAGTGCAGTAAAAGTTGGTTTTGGCAAAAGCACATATAATTTTTAGACTTTTGGTTTTTACAAAAGTAAAAACAGGTTGCAAAACCCAACCAAACACCAACTCGTAGTATCGGCTATATTTTGGACGCGCTCATACTGAAGGGTCAGCTCATAGCGGGCACCTGCCCCATTGCCTAATAGTGTCAACTTGACGACTAATGAAAAAAACGAGCCCGTCATTCTCACAACTCGGGACATTCACGCGAACGGGCTCATAGCCCACTGGAGGGCACTGGCAGTGGCCAGGCCTCCCGCCCGCATTCGATTCCCGGGTGAGACGATGCCGGTGTCGCACCGGAGATTTTTCCCCAGATTATTTCGTGCAGGACAATCGCGTCACGCCACAATAGGACTACGACGTGCCCGTCGTCTACGGGGCTCGTGGGGAGCTTCGGTGATCTCCAGAAGGATGCTTGAGGTGTATAGGTTGTAGCTTCTAGGGGTGTGCGTGAGGTGGTGTGAGTGTGTTGTGTGAGTTCAGATAGTACAACTTGTATACTTAGAAGTCCAGGGTCAGGAAAAAAACTCGGGACATGCACGTGTTGCTCAGATGAGTGGAGGTGCACGTGCCGCCCCGTGCACCAAATGTTTTTCGTAATATTTGTGCTAGACTTGCATGAAAGAATGTGATTCTAGTTTCGTTATAGTTTATTTTAGAAAAACTTCAAGTAAAGCTTCACCATAATCTTGCTTCACCATATAAGACGTACCATAACCTGAGAAAATGTGATTAATTAGACCGAGCACGACAAACTAATTAAGCCCGGCCCATCATCGCTCCAATAAGACCGGACGCGCGCGGAGCTGGTTTTTCTTCTTTTTATTTGCCCGAGCACTACCCTGCAAGTAGTAAGGCTGCCACTATTTTACGGTCGTCAGCAAGGAGATATTTTTTTTGTGCCACTAGGATTTGTGTTTCTCACTTTCTCTCAAATGGGAGCTTACCACTACAATCCAATAGCATTGGTTCCCTTAGCTGAAACCAGGAATTTTTGGCCTCTGGTTTAGCCACCAGTCCAGTGTTTGGCGACTACATGTTCACTTGGAGTCTTCAGTAGCACATTGCCATTGATGGATCCAAGAATAGTTTGTCGTCTTCTACCTATGCTCCAGTGCTTGGCCAATCTCAGTACACAGTAGTCTGAACTAAAAACTAGGTAACCAAGCCAAATAAGTTTTTTATGGATATGAACCTGCTCTCATATGCCATGAAACTCTCTCTTGTCTCTCGTCTGCCACATTAGCAAATTTAAGGCTATAAAACCCCTGTTGAGACTGGCCTTATATGGAAAATTGGCATGCATGTGAGGTAAACAACCAACCACTTTCCAAAGATGACATGTTTTTGTACCACAAATTTCAGCAATGAGCCAATGACTCATTGGGATGGAGATCTCACATCTGTTCTTTACTCTACCAAGCATCATTTGATCCTTGTAATCATTAGTCGGCACTAACCTTCCTTTCGATATCTTGCGATTAGTTTGGTCACAAATCCTACAACCGGCATCTAAAATATAGAGGTTCGAGAAATCAGTTTGATGCAGTGAACAGATCTTCAGAGCAGAAAATGGATTCATTCGAATAGGCATTTGGAAGATCAATCAATAAAACGAAGTGCAGAAAGGCATATCTCCTGCATTGTTCAAAAAAAAAATCAGCATAGACGCATTGACATCTGTTATCCAAGAATTCTATCTGCATCAGGAATCAGCTTGAAGCACCTAAAATCAAAGATATACACCGGCACATGAGAACACACAGTTGATGCGTCTCCATATTCATGTTCAGCATCCTACAAGAGAGATCCTTTGATGGCAAGAAGCACCTTGATGATGTCTTCAGTTCGCATCCTACTGGATGGCAATTCCTCAGAGCACGACAATCCAAGTCTAAGTAGATCAATCAGGCAATCAGTCTTTCTTCTGTGCGAAGACTCACCCTCGCTCGCACCTTGCATTTCATTCTTGAGGCTCAAAGACAGACGCGTGTCAATAATGTCCACGGTTCCATTATGCAGGGTCATCTTAATGTATTCACGCAAGTTCAATCCTTCTCTAAAGGTGCTATCTGTGGGCCTCCTACCAGTTAACATTTCTAACACAAGAATTCCATAGCTGTAAATGTCTCCATTCGTCGATACCACATTTCCAGCACCATACTCTGTTGCATTAAATGTTTGGACAAAATTAGATATCTTAGAATGTGTACACTTATAAAATTATGTTACAGTTACAGCAAAAACTAAAGGTTTGCATGACATAAGTGTACAAAATTTAGCTTTTGGAAATCATGAAAGCTACATAATAACAATTCATTTATTTGGTAATGAAGGAACAATAAAGGCAAATAACACAAAGTCAAACATGGAAACAAAGAAAATATTGGGCTAACCTGGGGCAGCATAACCGATTGTCCCTCTAAACCCCATCGAGCTCACCGACTGTTGGACAATTGAGCTTCCATCAACAAGAATCTTGGCGAGTCCAAAGTCTCCAACATGGGCGACCATATCAGCATCCAACAGTACATTACTTGACTTAAGATCACAATGTATAACAGGAACTGGGCCATCTGAATGAAGGTGATGCAATGCATAAGCCACATCTAGCAGTATGGTCACTCTTTCTGCAAGATCCAAGCACCTTTGCTCTGTTTGCTCATCATTTGTGTCAGTATGTAGCCAACATTCTAAACTCTCATTTGGCATGAAGTCATACACGATTGCTTTGAAGTCATTTCCTCTCCAATCAATGCTTGCACAAGCTGTAACTATCTTAACAAGATTCCGGTGTCTCATGTTTCGCAGTGCTTCGCATTCTGCTACGAAACTCTTATGTGCACCAGGAGTTTGAAGCTTTAGTACCTTCACAGCAACAATATTTGTACTTTCACCATCTTGACCATCTAGCACTCCTTTGTACACAGATCCAAACGATCCAGAACCCAGCAAATTGGCAGGCGAGAAACCATCTGTTGCTTTTACCAACTGCAAATAAGAGATAGATGGGTGCCCTGGCATGAAGATTGTTGAAGGTGTTTTCGTTTTGCTTCTCTTGCGCCAGGTTAGAAGAATATAGAGCAACAAAAGAATTGCCAGTGTTGCAGCAATAGAAATAACAATTGGTACCACCAGAAGTTTATGTTTTTTCTTTGGTAGTTGTAATGAACAAAGAGGCAAATGTAGATCAGGTATGCCACCGCAAAGTCTGGCATTTCCTTGGACTGAAACACCAGAAGAATTTGCAAAAACACCAACAGATGGCACTTCGCCGATAAAGCTATTGAATGAAAGGTTCAGATAATAGAGCATTCTAAGGTCTCCTAAAAATTTGGGTATCTGACCTGATAAATTGTTGCTCGAGAGGTCAAGATTTTCAATTCCTTTTAACTGACCTAAGAGTGATGGAATATTACCGCTCAAGAAATTATTTTGCAGATAGAGATTCTGCAGAAGTTGACAGCCACCAAGGGTGGCAGGAATCTGACCTGATAATTTGTTGAACTCTGCATGGAACTGTAAAACATTTTTTAAGTTCCCGATTTCCTGTGGTATAGCTCCCTCCAAGTTATTATATGATAGATCAAAAACTCCTGATAGTGTGATGATGTTGAACAATCCATTTGGTATTGAGCCTGTAAGGTTATTTCTCGAAAGATCTAGTTCCAACAATTTTGTCAGGTTTCCAAATGTGTTTGGTATCCCACCGCTGAAGCCATTATCACCCAGGTATAAATAATTCATTTCTGTAAAATTCCCGATGTACGATGGGACTGGCCCACTAAACTTGTTTCCATATAACGTCAAACCTTCCAAGTTTGTAAGCCTACTGAATGATGAAGGAATGGTTCCTGTCAAGTTGTTCTGAGCAAAATCCAGAACTTGCAAGTTAAAGAGATTACCAATATCTCTAGGTATGCTTCCCGAAAATGGGTTGTGTCCCAACCAGAGTATTTCTAGCGAAGTAGAAAGATTGGAAACTGAATTTGGAAGAACTCCCCCAAGCCTGCAAAACATTATGTCTAAAATTCTTAACTGTGAGCAATTTGCCAGTGCAGTTAGAAATTCCCAATCTTTGGGTTCTTTAGCTTCAAGCAGAGTATTGGAGAGCTCGACCCAATTGAGATTTCCTAATCTTCCAATCTCTAGGGGAATGATGCCATTAAAAAGATTAAAACCGAGCTGAACCCGCTCCAACTCAGAAGCATTAGCTATCAAGGCAGGGATAGGTCCATGAAACTGGTTGTTGTCCATATATATCTCCTGCAGATGAGGCAGATTATTGAATGCATTTGGAGGAATAATTCCACTTAGCATATTGTTTTGCGAGACAGAAAACATGGCTAGAGAGGAAATGTTCCAAAGAGAAGTGGGGATAACCCCACTTAAGTTATTATATCCCAAGTCAAGCCAGTATAATTTGGACAATAGACCGAGAGATGGAGGGATGGATCCAGTTAGCATGTTCTTTCCAAGACCAAGAAACTCAAGGGTGGTAAGATTGCTCAAACTAGCCGGTATCTCACCAGATAATTTATTGTCATAGAAAGTCATGTGCAGGATAGATGGTAGCTCTGTTAATGATCGAGGGATTTCTCCAGAGAAAGAATTAGTGAAAAGGAACAACCCGAGAAGATTTTTCAAGTTACCTATCTCAGCGGGGATCTCACCCTGGAGCTTATTGTTAGTTAAGCACAGCAATTTGAGCTTGGTGCATCCACCTATGGTTGCTGGAATGCTTCCTTCCAGCAAATTTGCGCTCAGGTTCAGCAACTGAAGTTTGCCGAGACGACCAAGCTCTGGTGGTATCTCCCCTACGAGCTGGTTATTCCCAAGGTTCAGCTTCTCTAGAAAAGATAGGTTGCCCAAGAACGGCGAGATGCTCCCTGAGAGATTGAAGGAGTTCATGAGCAGGGAGACCACCCTCACAGGTGAACGACGGCTGCAAACAACACCTGGCCAGGTGCAGTAATTGGTGGACGTGTTCCATGAGGCTAGCAATGCAGGTGGGCCTGATAGCATGGACTTGAAGGAGAGGAGCACAAGCTCATCAGGAGTCGCATTGCTGCTGCTCCTGCTGCCCGGAGGCATCCGGGCATGGGAGCAGAGGAACAGCAACGACAGCCATAGCAATCTGATTGCTCCTTCCATCAGGAAAAGAAGCTGCAGGACGCCAAGACCTCAACTGAATGTAAGGAAGTTTTGCGTTAGAATGTACCTTATAAAGGATGTCATGGAGAAGCTACGTTGCATTTTGCTACTAACAATAGAGTATACATTATAACAATGCAGGTGGGAACAGAACTGTGCGTGTGGAACCGTGTTCCACTTTGTCTTGGTTGGTTGACTGATAAAGATGCTTTCTCAACTGGAGGCGTGGTCTCCGGTCATCTTGCCCCTCCAGGCAGTCTTTGGCAGCAGCTGGATGTTTGATGGCCCATTAGACACGGATGAATCCAAGAAACTGTTATGAATCAAAGTTAAGCTACAGTATCCGAACAAGGGACTTTGATGGTGGCCAATTAAATGAAGAGGAGGAGACGTTTTCATCGAGTTCACACACTGTAAAACATATGTACTCACATATACCTCCTCCTATAAATAGGAGGTCATTGTCATGGCTGTAACAATCAAGAAAATCAAGCAGTGAAATACATACACTCTTCCTCCCCACTCTGTGCAATCTTTCATCTCTCTGTGTGTTTGTGAGATAGAGAAAGAGCTGATTTCTCACACGTTATCAGCACGAGTTCTACCGAGCTAAGGGTAAGAAGAAGAGAAATCAGTTCTATCAACTATTACTCACATCACATAAGACTGCTTCTTGCTGGGTTGTTGGCGCATCGGCAGCGCCCAGCAACACGATGGCTGTTGTGCCACTGTTGTTGTCCATCGCCGGGAGCAACTCACGGTGATGCTAGGATGGCTCTGCCTCCGCTCGCTGTCGGCCCTGAAGTGCCGAATCTCCACCGTCCCGAAGACGGACGCGCGTGGAGAGATGGTCCAGCGGACCACGACCCACCAGACAAGCAGAGCGCGACCCTGTAGGTCGCTGCCGCCGGGTGCGGGCTGGCACTGCCGCTGCCCACCGGATTTCTGGCCAGGCACTCGAACTGCAGCCTCGCCGGCCCTGCAGGTCGCGAGGACACCGGCCCCCGACGGCAGCCGCGCGCTGCGCCGGCCCCCGCGCCGCAGGTCCCGAAGACCGTGGGCGCAGGCCCGCGCCCGACCGGCCGGCCAGCGCGGGCGCTAGCCTGCTAGGCAGGGAGCCGCCGCCGGCTGGACTCCGGGCGCGGGCGGACGCACGCGAGTGCAGCCGCCGCCGGCTAGTCCCCACCGCTCCTCATGTTTCCGCGTGTGGAGATAAGGAGAGAGAATGGGGGAGAGATGCGTGTGGAGATGAGCTGACTCCTCCTATTTCCTTCCTGTGTGAGGATAGGAACGGGCACGCTTCTCGAGAGAGAGAGAGAGAAAAATCGTTCCTGAGCGGTGGCCGGTGAGAGGCTCCGCTCATTAAAGTCTCGTGAGCACACTGTAGCTTACCAGCTTATGTAGTTCTCAGACACTACGGACTTAAAATAAATGGCCTGAAGCCCGTACATCAGTGACCCGAAGTTCACTGAAAATAACTAAATAACTGGTCCGAAGGTCGTAAGATTTATTAGTGGCATGAAGCCCACTACTTTTACATTATTATATATTATCATCTACTACAATTTATTTTCTCACATTTAAATTTTGTAAAGTTATTTTATTGCAATTTATGTATTTATTTAATTGCAAAGCAATCCAGAAGATTGCGGTTGGGAAATTTTTATATAGTCCTGAAGACTATACTTAGTCGTAATCCTGAAGATTACGCACTGACACTAATCCTGTACATTAACTGTGCAGGCATGTCGGACATCGCAAAGAGGGAGTTCGATGCGCTTGCCGTGGATGGCAGCAACTACCTCACTTGGTCTACCGACGTCGAGATCAAACTCGACGGCATGGGACTTGATCATACCATCGTCCAGCCTGTAGCTGGCAACGATGAACGCACAAAGTGTGATAAAGCAAAGGCGTTGCACTTTTTGCGACACCATCTCCACCCAGACCTGAAGTCTGAGTACATGACGGAGAGGGATCCACTGGTTTTATGGCAGTCCCTGAAGGACCGCTTTAGCCAGCAACGGTCGATTGTGCTCCCCAGGGCACAACAGGACTGGATCACCCTACGCTTCCAAGACTTTAAGTCTGTGGCAGCGTACAACTCTGCTTTGCACAGAATTGTGACTAAAATGCGTCTATGTGGCCAGAAGATCACGGACGCTGATATGATCGAGAAAACTTTATCCACCTTCCATCCCGGGAATATTGTGCTACAGCAGCAATACAGGAACTCGAAGTACACTAAGTACTCTGAGTTGAGCGAGGTATTGTCTGTTGCTGAGCAACAAAATGAGGTTCTTATGAACAATCATTCTGCCCGGCCCACCGGTTCCGTGGCTGTGCCTGAAGCACACGCCAATGTTGCTGAGAGTTCTCGCAACCACAAAAGGGGCCGTGGAAAGGAAAAATGGAAGGGGAAAAGAG
>OAMR01000285.1:1088689-1117515 GCA_900205405.1 Echinochloa crus-galli | reverse complement strand
GGAAAAGGTCAACATGAGTCCCACTTCGCCATTGAGCCTGAAGCTCAGCAGCGCGACGACGCCACCGGGCCTGAAGCCCAAAATTGCGACGACATGAAGATCGACGCGAATGGTGGAGATGTCCAAATGGACGACAATGAGGACGACCTTCTTGATGACATAGATATATTTGGGGACCTGCAGTAAATCTCCAAAATATCATGTTAAATAGTGTGATGTCCACATGTATTAGCATTTGGCCATGTATGCTCCTGAAGAGCATTTGTAACCATATACATAAGTGTACAAAATTTAGCTTTTGGAAATCATGAAAGTTCCTTAATAACAATGCTTTATTTGGTAATGAAGTAAGGAACGAAAAAGGCAAATAACACAAAGTCAAACATGGAAACAATGAAAATATTGGGCTAACCTGGGGCAGCATAACCGATTGTCCCTCTAAACCCCATCGAGCTCACCGACTGTTGGACAATTGAGCTTCCATCAACAAGAATCTTGGCTAGTCCAAAGTCTCCAACATGGGCGACCATATCAGCATCCAAGAGCACATTACTTGACTTAAGATCACAATGTATAACAGGAACTGGGCCATCTGAATGAAGGTGATGCAATGCATAAGCCACATCTAGCAGTATGGTCACTCTTTCTGCAAGATCCAAGCACCTTTGCTCTGTTTGCTCATCATTTGTGTCAGTATGTAGCCAACCTTCTAAACTCCCATTTGGCATGAAGTCATACACGATTGCTTTGAAGTCATTTCCTCTCGAATCAATGCTTGCACAAGCTGTAACTATCTTAACAAGATTCCGGTGTCTCATGTTTCGCAGTGCTTCGCATTCTGCTACGAAACTCTTGAGTGCACCAGGAGTTTGAAGCTTTAGTACCTTCACAGCAACAATATTTGTACTTTCACCATCTTGACCATCTAGCACTCCTTTGTACACAGATCCAAACGATCCAGAACCCAGCAAATTGGCAGGCGAGAAACCATCTGTTGCTTTTACCAACTGCAAATAAGAGATAGATGGGTGCCCTGGCATGAAGATTGTTGAAGGTGTTTTCGTTTTGCTTCTCTTGCGCCAGGTTAGAAGAATATAGAGCAACAAAAGAATTGCCAGTGTTGCAGCAATAGAAATAACAATTGGTACCACCAGAAGTTTATGTTTTTTCTTTGGTAGTTGTAATGAACAAAGAGGCAAATGTAGATCAGGTATGCCACCGCAAAGTCTGGCATTTCCTTGGACTGAAACACCAGAAGAATTTGCAAAAACACCAACAGATGGCACTTCGCCGATAAAGCTATTGAATGAAAGGTTCAGATAATAGAGCATTCTAAGGTCTCCTAAAAATTTGGGTATCTGACCTGATAAATTGTTGCTCGAGAGGTCAAGATTTTCAATTCCTTTTAACTGACCTAAGAGTGATGGAATATTACCGCTCAAGAAATTATTTTGCAGATAGAGATTCTGCAGAAGTTGACAGCCACCAAGGGTGGCAGGAATCTGACCTGATAATTTGTTGAACTCTGCATGGAACTGTAAAACATTTTTTAAGTTCCCGATTTCCTGTGGTATAGCTCCCTCCAAGTTATTATATGATAGACAGTAAATGCGCCGGAGAGAGTTCAGGTACCCCTGAAGGCTGCCAACTCTACAGTCTCTACCCCTAATCCTAGGAAGAGGGGGAGACCCCCGGGCGCTCAGGACAAGGTCCCGCGGAGACGTCCGCAGAGACGAGTACCTGAGCCACTTGCATCACTTAAGGAATCAGTTGAAGAAGCTCAACCTGCAGTTGAGAACGCCCCTGAAGCGGAATTGGTCCCTGAAGGACCCCATCCTGAAGATGGAAACCGCCATGCGTCGCGCGCTCAATATCGCATTGGTGGATCGGAACGCCCCAGCTCAATCGTTATGGGAAATCACGATGAGTGGGAAGATGATCATGAGGAGATCGCCACTAATTATGTGGAATCGGGAGAGTCATTTAATAGAAAGACCACTATTGTCGACATTAATTTCGCCTCAAAAATTGCTGATTCAATGGATCCGGATCCAGAACCAAAGTCCATAATAGAGTGTCGGAAGCGCTCTGATTGGGACAAATGGAAAGCAGCAATCGAGGCAGAACTGCGCTCGCTTTGTCAAAGAGAGGTTTTTGGACCTGCAGTTCCAACACCTCCAAAGGTCATCCCTGTAGGATGCAAATGGGTCTTCCTCCGGAAGAGGAATGCATATGGCCAGGTGGTAAGATACAAAGCGAGGCTGGTGGCACAAGGGTTCACGCAGAGACCCAGCATCGATTATGATGAAACTTACTCTCCTGTTATGAGTGGCATAACGTTCCGATATCTCATATCTATGGCAGTTAGAATCTAAAAATGCAGTTGATGGATGTTGTGACCGCATATTTGTATGGGTCACTTGATTCGGAAATTTACATGAGAGTGCCTGAAGGACTCAAGATCCCTGGACCAAATCAAAACCGCAACATGTTCAGCGTCCGCCTGCAGCGGTCGTTGTATGGGTTGAAGCAGTCCGGAAGGATGTGGTTCAACCGTTTGAGTAACTTTCTCCTGAAGAGAGGTTATACAAACAATGATGATTGTCCCTGTGTATTCATCAAGAAATCCACTGATGGATTTTGCATCATCTCAGTTTATGTTGATGATTTGAATATCATCGGAACCACGAGGGACATTGAGGAAGCATCGGCTTACCTCAAGACAGAGTTTGAGATGAAAGACTTGGGTAAAACCAAGTTCTGTTTGGGCCTGCAGCTCGAACACCTCCCTGAAGGAGTGTTTGTGCACCAGTCCACCTATACAAAGAGGGTACTTGAAAAATTTAATATGGACAAGTGCCACCCTCTGAAAACCCCTATGGTCGTTCGATCCTTAGAAGCGGATAAAGACCCTTTCCGACCCAAGGAAGAGGATGAGGAGGTTCTGGGACCCGAAGTCCCATACCTAAGTGCCATCGGTGCACTAATGTACCTTGCAAATTGCACAAGGCCAGACATTGCATTTGCAGTAAACTTGTTGGCAAGGTACAGTGCCGCCCCCACCAAAAGGCATTGGGTTGGCGTGAAAACCATCCTCAGGTACTTACAAGGTACTCAAGACCTTGGATTATGGTATTCCAGAAAGGGGGTTTTCTCTATGGTGGGTTATGTTGATGCTGGCTATATGTCTGATCCACATAATGCCAGATCACAGACTGGTTTTGTGTTTCTTTGTGGTGGTGCAGCCATCTCCTGGCGGTCTGTGAAGCAAACCCTGGTTGCCACTTCAACCAACCACTCAGAGATAATTGCCATGTACAAGGCCGCACGTGAGTGTGTTTGGCTCCGCCGAATGATCGACCACATCCAAAAGTCATGTGGTATGAATACTATTGACACCCCCACCATTATCTATGAAGATAATGCGGCTTGTGTTGCACAAATGCACATGGGCTATGTTAAAAGCAATCTCACGAAGCATATTGCTCCTAAATTTTTCTATCCCCATAAGCTCCAGAAGAGCGGGGAGATAAAGGTCCTGCAAGCTAAGTCATGTGACAATCTGGCAGACTTGTTCACGAAATCTCTACCTGCTTCGAGTTTCCATAAGTGTGTCCGTGGAATTGGCATGAGACGACTTAGAGAGTTGCAGGGTTCAGGGGGAGACCAACCCTAAAACTATAGCCCATAATTGTGATCCTGAAGATCACAGGTCGGTCCTGGAGAATCGACGCAACATCAACTGTTGCACTCTTTTTCCCTTGATGAGTTTTTTCCCACTGGGTTTTCTCATGCAAGGTTTTTAACGAGGCGACAGGTGCAACATAAGCAAAACATGTGATGTACTCTTTTCTCCTACCCTTTTTTCCCACTGGGTTTTTGGGGGGAGTTTTTAACGAGGCATACACATGACATTCAATTGGCCAAGGGGGAGTGTTATGAATCAAAGTCAAGCTACAGTATCTGAACAAGGGACTTTGATGGTGGCCAATTAAATGAAGAGGAGGAGACGTTTTCATCGAGTTCACACACTGTAAAACATATGTACTCACATATACCTCCTCCTATAAATAGGAGGTCATTGTCATGGCTGTAACAATCAAGAAAATCAAGCAGTGAAATACATACACTCTTCCTCCCCACTCTGTGCAATCTTTCATCTCTCTGTGTGTTTGTGAGATAGAGAAAGAGCTGATTTCTAACAGAAACCACCATTCATCGTCGTGCTTCTTCCATGGGAAATTGGCACATGGGCTTGGACCACTTTCAGAAGATCCCACAGATTTGGGGTCCATTTCTTTCCTTCCCTGACTATTGTCCTTATTATTCTTTGATTTATTTGCTTGCCGTAACCTTACTTTGAAGGGCACTAATCTTACAGTTGGCCGTAAATTCCACAAAAATAGTGAGGCACGGATACCATTTCAGATTTTACTGCTGTGGTCTTCATCAGAGCACAAAAGATTGTTTAGAAACCACCGTCATGACATCGCAAAACTGAGTAGGTTTACAGTAAGCTAGATGTAAGATGCAGTGAAAAAACGCAGTTCACAGATTCAGGTGCTTACCGTCGACGGCGCCCCATCTTCGCCAAGAACCGCGGGAGGCTCCGCCGGCGGATGGACGGCGGATGGACGTAGCATCCGCCGCCGCCGGTAGGCCCACGCGGCCGCGTCCTTGGTGCCGCCGCCGTGGCACGGAGAGTTCCTATGCCTTGGGGCGAAGCAGAGTACGGGGAGGAGAAACAGGAGGGGTGCGACTGACGCGTGTGACCCACAATTCAGTGAGTATCACATGTCCTCTGGCGAATGCAAAACAGAGGGTGCACTGGAGCAGTTTTGACATCTACTAATCTGATCCTGTATGTAAATCGTGTCTGTATCGTGGAAAATATTTCATATTGTTACAACAATACTACCTTACATTTATCAAAGATATTATCTACTAGCTAGCTATGACAGCCAGAGACTGTCAGTCTGTATGACAGCCAGAGACTGTCAGTCTGTCACCCATAATCGTGTAACCGATGAACCTCCAAATATCTATAATTCTCTATTTGCTGTTGTACACCCAAAATTTAAGGATTTAGCCTCAAAGGGATCCTTAAGATGAATTCTCATTATCCTATGGTGGTAGGGGTTAAGCAGCAGGGCCACCTCTTGGTCTTCCTCCCCCGCTTTGGCTCTTTGTTGTTGCTGAAACCGTTCTGATGGAAGCCATTGGTGTCCAGGCTCTCTTCGCCGTGCACCCTGATTGCGCTTCTCAGTGTCATTGACATCGTCTTCGTTACAGTAGAAGCTGTTGAATTCTTCAGAGAATCTTTGTCGATGGCGTCTTCTGCCCTATCACTACCTTTCTCACCGGGTAATGAGTATGCCTGTCGGATCTCTCTACATCAAGGAAAACACGAGTTGGATCACAAATGGGGCATTAACTGAAAAGTAAATGTACCACGAACAAATTCAGTATATCCTTTCTTGCTGACCTGGAGTCATGTGGTTGTGTAGTAGCAGGACCACCGTTCAGAAGATTGTCTGCATTACGAATGTTAGCTAGTGAACTTCTTGAACTGACAGTACTGTCTTCCAAAGTGGTGTCATAACTGAGCAAATGTTGTAGCGTGGTGATGTTTGTGGTCTTATCGCCTCTGAGAACTGCAATAGCGGTGTCCAATATGCCCAATGCACGCTCTACCTCGGGACTGATAAAAGGTTTATTATCGACCTGTTGTGCTCGGTAAGGAGGGCTAGATGAAATACTATCCACCTTGGACATGTTCTGTTCGCTTTCCTCCTCGACAATCTCACTATTCGCTGTGGTATTTGTTACTGCAAAACGATTCTGTACAGTGGAATTATCAGGGGGCACCTCAGTAGCAGCATTTTCCGCTGTTGTGGTGACCTTCGCTTTGTCATCAGAACCCTGGTATTCACGGATCCTAGTATAGAGTGGTCCTCTCAAAGCTCTCTTGTAGTCCTCATCACAAGTAGCCACAGTACTGACTGCCTGTATGATATTCCAATAACAATGGTTCAGCAGATTATATTGGTTGCTATTCATAATCTCATGATTCAGCAATGAGAATGCAGTATTTCCCTGATGTCCAGATTTACCACCCCGATCACACTTTTTTTTATACAAAGAAATCTATGTGGTGAACATAGCTAAAATGTGCAAATTGTTGCCAGCCACTAACCTTCTGATACAGCTTGTGCCCGCTGCCGATTAACTGCCTTGATATGAAGTTGATCAACCATGGTGGAACGAAGTCTAGCTTAATATCCATATTCGCTATTGCCCTGAATAACATTATATTTTTGTTAAAGCGTGAGAAATGGAATAATAGTATGAAAAAGGAATTGCTTAAAAAATGGAGTAGCAGTATATTTATTAAAGCAAAACAAAAGTGAATATTGCTCAAGCAGTAAGGTGAAAATTGGATTGCCCATAAAACTATGTCGATAGAACGAATCTGTTTCGTAACTATGTGTCACTTAATCCAGTAAAATGGTACTCAAACTAAAGGTACATGATTCCTTCAAAAGCTAGTAAAATGATACTCAATCTAAAGTTGTACATGGTGCCTTGAAAAGCTGACGAAATGGTCTAATATGAAACATATTGCTCTATATTAACCAAGATGGCATCAAATGCTTCACCTGAAAAAGCTTTTTTCCTTTGTAATCCTTTGCAAGACAAAGCCTCCAAATACATCTATCCGAACTGTGTCACCAGCTTCAGGAATTCCATCCCTACTAAATCCATGTGTCCGTATATTTATACTATCCAAATCTGATATCTGCAAACAAGTCAATAAACAGAAGATAAATAAACTAAGGCATATACCATCTCAAGGTTGTAGGGAGAAGTTATCAGAAAAGTATCTAAAAATGAAGAAAAACACATACGCACAGTTTTCATGATTACGATGACGATATCTTCTTTAAGATACTCAAATTCAAAGTAGTGTAGAAGAGCCTCTCTTTCAGAAACTGGCCATGGAACCTTCATCCTTTCTTCCAAATAGCGAATAAAAAAATTAGCTACAATCACTATAAATTGAAAGTAAGTAAAACTATAATAAACAAGTAGTCCAAAACCAACCTGACCAAACAAATTTCTTCACCAATCCGAACCTTTTTCAAGCAGCCTGACTGATCAATTCTAAAAGTTGGTAGGTTGTATTGTGGAAACCTGGGGGAAAACAGCCTCATCAGTACATGAAAGAACTATATTTTGGCTTTACTTGGTAAAGACTGACTCCAAATACTGAAGAGAACAATATAGAATTTCCTCTAATTCTATATTTGTGCTTTCGTTAAAAAAATGGAGATGCCCCCAAAAATTAAGGAAGCAGTTAGACTGAAAACCGTGTCATGACAATAGAAATAGCTAATAGGCCCTAGCATGAGCCCTCAACACTTACTTTTCAAATTTAGTCTCTGGGGGTCACTCCCGTCCATATTTATCATCAAAATAAAACTGTATGGTGTCTTTATCAAAACTACAACATTTATATGGCTTACTTCCTTAATACCATATTTAACAAAAAAATATGTTTTAAAGCATTAGTGTTAATTCCGCAAGAGAAAATTGAACAATACTTGAGAATACCACGTGTAGTTACCGAGAATGTGAATTCTTTATGTAAACAAGAATAAATTTGAGGAAAATATTGCACTCACCATTTTTTGTATAGAGATGGTTCCCATGATACACATGTACCTATGAGAAAACAGTGTGCCTAGGTGTGAGTGTGTGAAGATGTAATATTTTACTAAATTGTGATTAGAATTCCTTACAAACATCAATAGGTCCATCAGCAAAGCCTTCAAGAAGAAGGGTGTGAAATGGGGTCCCCTCTGGACCCTCACGGTACATGACTCTTAATTGATCTGTATCTTGCTTCACCTGCCAACAGAAGGTAGCTAAAGATCACTGCCGCTATTGATAAGCATTTACTTAGAAACCTAACAGAACAAATAATCAATCCCCAAAAGAGGAGAGCATGGGATAGAGATTTCTGAAGCACGATATCGCCTTAAAAGGTGAAATTACAAACAGAAGTGAAATGTTGCGTTCTGGAAACTGTTGGTAGCATGGCATACAAAACAAGGATCAAGGAAGTGAGCTTATCACAGTACAATGCAAAAGAGGGCTCCGCCCACTATTCATGTTCTACAATTTGAATCACAAGATACACAGAGCACTCTATTTGGATGAGTTAACGAACTCGGTTCAACCCATACCTTCCACTCCTTTTGTGGCGCCCCATGAACCTTTGAAGACCGACCGTCTCTCGAAGTATTCAGCATATCAAGAAACTCCGAGACTTCTCTGGCCCGCGTTTCAGCGATGAGGTCGATATCGCCTAAAAGAGGACACAGAAGCACTAGTCAAGAAACACGGAGCAGACATTTACATACATAGGCCAGCAAATATGCCACAATCAAGTCCTCGGCCGTGTTTCTTTGGGGGTGGAAATATTTTTCCACCCCTTTTGACCAATAATTAAAGGTATTAAATAAAGTCAGTCCACAAAACTAACTTTACAACATTGGACTATTTCGTGAGACATATCTAATGAGGTCTTTGACCGCACGATTAGAGAATAGTTACTGTAGCATCACTGTAGCAAAACATGGATTAATTAGGCTCATTAGATTCGTCGCGCAAAGTTGCACTCATTACTAAATGGGTTTTGCAAATATATTCATTTAGTACTCCATGCATGCAAGATTCTTTTTGGAAATTTATTTGCAGGGAGGAAAGAAACACAGCCGTAGTAGTAGACTAGTAGCACCCCTTCAGCACATTCTCCATCAATACTAGGACGGATATTCACGGCGCAAACCACAAAAGTCCCCATGTATCATGGATATGCAAAAAAACAGCGCATTGATCACTACCATCAATACGCTGATATTCACTCCACGATTAGATAGATCAGCCATAGAAAACAGAGGAAGCAAGCACGGGCCGCACCTTCGTGGGAGCCGGTCAGGGACGACGCGAGGATCTGCTTCTTCACCAGCGCCCGGAGCGAGCTCTCGTCCGCGAGGTCCGGCAGCGCCAGCGTCCGGTCCAGCCGGTCCCGCAGCTCCAGCACCCGCTTCCTCTTCTCCATGGCCGGCGGCCGCTGCCAAGGACCAACCTGCTCGTCCTCCTCCGCCTCTGCTCACCAATACAGTCAGACGCGCAAAAATACAAAGGTGAGAGCTTCTCCAATCAAGGAAACCGAAGCCGCCAAATCGACCGAATATATGTGTGGACGCAGAAAAAAACAAGAAAGCAATGATTCTTTCGCCCCCCTTCTCTTCCCCACCAAAAAAAAAGGTTGGAATTTGTCCCGGATAGATAAGAAAGCAATGATTCGTCCCCTTTGAGAAAGGCTGCCTGCGGAAGGGGCTCCAAGGCTCAAGAATCTCCCCAGAAGGAATCTCGGGCGATCCTTGGCGCCATGCCCACAGAACTCACTCCCGCCGCAGCAAGAACAAAAAAAAAATCCAATCCGCGCGGGAGGAGAGGAAAGCAAGGCAGGGGCACGGCTTAGATGCAGGGGTGGCGGGGGATTCCGGCCGCCAGAAAGATCCGCGGCCAGTTGGGCGGGCAGGTAGTTGCTCACCGCTGATGCCGGCGGAAGGCGGCGGAGGCCGGGCGGCCACCGGCGGGGACGTCGAGGAGGCGGGAGGCTGGCTAGCTGACCAACCGGAGACTACCAACGCGGCAGGGAGGGGAGGGGAGGGGAGGGGGAAGAGACGAGAAATAGTAGACGACGGCGGCGGTGGAGGAGGAGGAGAGCACGGTGGACTAGTAGTTTGTTGGTGGCGCAGGCGCTCACGTGGGGCCCGCGCGCCACCCTGCGTCCCTGCCGGAGCTTTTTTTTTTATTATTATTGTCGTGGGCGTGTGCGGGGGTGCTCTTTTTCACCGGGCCCGACACTCCCCTCTCCTCAAGAACGAGGAAGGAGAGGTAGTAGCCGACGAAAATGGCGAGAGACTGCAATCTGCAGGTACGGACTATAGGAGGGAGGAGGCGGCAGCTGCGTCGGCAGGGACAGATGATGTGGGGGTAACGGCACTGTAGCGGGCCGGTGGTGCTACAGTCGATTAGTGGTACACCACCGTTGCACCTGCAGCGCTACACGCGCGCGTATCAACCAGCAATGTGCTACAGATTATTATAGGGTACATATGCTTGCGTTGGTGCCACGTGGGTGATGGATTGGGTTAGATGTAGAGCGAGCTAGATCAGAGTTGACATGGTGCCATGTAGGCTTTGGCTCGAGCTTTACCAAGATACTTTGCGACTAAAATTGCTACGTGGTAGAGGTTTTAAGAATGGAGTACAGAGGTATATTGTGGTGAAGAGATTGGTTTTTTGATCGAGACATCCTATTGTTAGGCAAAGAATTGGATGTCTATATGTGTATTAAATGGAGAATTCTCTACATTTAATTAAGTATTTGACTTAGGCGGTGTTTAGTTCCTCAAAAAGTGAAAGTGAAGTTGGGTGAAAATGTCACATTGAATGCTGTAGCGCACTGTAGCATTTTTCGTTTGTTTGTGGTAATCATTGTCTTATCATGACCTAACTAGGCTCAAAAGATTCGTCTCGTCGTGTACATCGAAACCATGTACTTAGTTTTTTATTTACCTATATTTAATGCTCCATCCATGAGGAGAGAGATTTGATGTGACAGTGAACAGTGAAGTTTAGAGAGAGAAAGTTTTGGGAAAGTTTTGGAAGTGAACACCGCCTTAGCCTCTTGGGTAGTCGCCGGTTAGGACAAAGTCAATATCTCATCAGTACCACGAACAAAACCACGCACGGTAAAAACGTGGTTCTCTTGATAGAAGCTATGATTGCGTACGAATTCACTGACGCAAGATTGTTTACTCCTCTGTCGCCCGCTAATGGGTTAGAACCCGCTCCTAAACCCACCCCGCCCTATTTCTAGCTAGTAGTATGTGTTAACCCAACTCAATCCAAAAATCTAGCTAGCAAACTCGTCCTGTCCCGCCTCATTAGATGCATTTGCACCCTAATGTTAACACCCATGTAGTACCCATGGGTCTTAGTTTGAGGGTTTGACTCTTGAGGTGGGGCCCATATATAGATCTATCACCATATTTTGTACAAAGTTGATAATTATAATACCGAGTATCACCAACAAATTTCAGTCAATTTGGATAAAATTTTATGGTGTGAACACGAGGTTTTAATTTTAGGGCCTGACTCTTAGCGTGGGGCCTACATACAGGTCTAGTCACTCTACTTTACGCACAAAGTTGCTACTTATCGTACTGAGTATAACGAACAAATTTCAGTCAATTTGGATAAAATTTTATAGTGTGAACGCGAGGTTTTAATTTTAGTGTCCAACTCTTAGCGTGGGGTCCACCTACAGGTCTAGTCACTCTACTTTGCACAAAGTTGCTACTTATCGTATTGAATATCACCAACAAATTTCAGTCAATTTGGGTAAAATTTTATAGTGTGAACGCGAGGTTTTAATTTTAGGGTCCGACTCCGGATGTGGGGCCCACATATAGGTCTAATCACGCTATTTTGCACAAAGTTGCTATTTATCATACCAATTCATTTCTAATAAATTTCAGTCAATTTTACTAAAATTTTATAGTGTGAACGCGAGGTTTTAGTTTTAAGATCCGACTCTTGATGTGGGGCCCACCTGTAGGTAGAATCACGCTACTTTGTACAAAGTTGCTACTTATCATACCGAGTCATCTCTAATAAATTTCATTCAATTTTGCTAAAATTTTATAGTGTGAACGTGAGGTTTTAATTTTAAAGTCCGACTTCTGACGTGGGACCCACTCGCCATAAATTACATGTAAAGTCCCTTAAGGATACGACCCATTTTAACCCATTCCAACCCGCACCGACCCATATTTACACTAGACCCGCCCCACTTATTGATACAACCCATTTTAACCTATCTAAACACAACCCATAAAACCCACCACAACCCGACCCACTATCAGGCCTACCTCTGTCTGACCAATTGGTAAGCACATGAGAAGTTTCATAATAGAAAGAGTTGGTATGCAGCTGTATACTTAAACTTCCGTGATCACTCTATCCAAACTTGTGAACATTGACGTCTTGGCAGCCAAAACCGCAGAGAAAAGTTTGTGTTTGTGAGCAACGGTACTGTGGCTGGGGACCCGATAAGAATTCGATGCAGCAGGCCGGGGGAGGCTCAAGGCACATCAAAGCTTCACTTCATCCTGCCGGCGCCACTAACTCCCGGCCGTGCACGCCGACCCGGATCGGGCCAAATAGTAGGAACAGTGGAGGAGGAGGAGCAATCAAAGCGACAGCGGCGCGTGCGGGGCACCTGCTGGCTGCTGCTGCACGCCACTTTAGGCTGTGTTTAGTTCCAAAAAGTGAGGGAGAGTTTGATGAAAATGTCACATCCGACACTGTAGCGCACTGTAGCACTTTTCGTTTGTTTGTGATAAACATTGTCCTATCACGACCTAAGTAGGCTCAAAAGATTCGTCTCGTTGTGTACATCAAAACCATGTAATTAGTTTTTTTATTTACCGTGTTTAGTGTTCCATGTATGAGGAGAGAGATTTGATGTGATAGGTGAACAGTGAAGTTTGGAGAGAGAATTTTGGGAAGTTTGGTGATGGGATGGGACACTAAACACACCGCCATTGCCTTGTTGCCTTTCGCTGCTTGTACAACAAAATCTCAGGCGCGGTTGTTCGTGTCGTTGGGGATGCCGTGTGCATGCCAACCCTCCCGAGCTCACGTCGAAAGCGACGACGCAGAAAACGACACGGCCGAGAGATACGGTGTTGTATTATTCGTCGATTAGTTATGATCGAGGGCGACCGGTAGCGGTATTTATATTAGCTGCAATTTTAACAAGTAATCTTCGTATACCATAAACGTAATAAGAGATACTTTCGCAAAAAAGAAATGAACGTAATAAGATATGTACCCGTATATACTCACATCAGAGCGTTGTGGCACCGACCAGGTTCTATTTATCTACCGCCTATCATACTTCGGGCAATTATGCTATTTAAAAATACCTTTCACGGTACATCTTTTTTTTTTCAAAATTCCATGTAGAATATCAAGTACTCATATATATGCGCGCACTCACTCGTACCGTATAAAACACACCCACGAATGACCTATCGATGTGAGCACATATAAAGAGTCTGAATCGGCATGTCCACATTGACGAATTCACTGTATGTGTGTTACTATCAAGTAACACACATACAAAGTTATATCCTGTTGTTATAAATATATAGATCCATAACACGGTCTCTAATTTCAAATAATTTTGTCCATATCTAATAATATGGTATAATATTGAATACGGAGGGTTAACTGTTAAGTACTATAATTTCTTAAGAGTGTTATTTGGGTTTCTAATAAACTATATTATTAACCCCCCTTAACTTTCTGCTCAAGGTCTAATTCTCCCAGATTAGAAGTATTGATATGCCTACTTTACATCTCCAAAAGCATCCATAGTAGCCTAATTCCCTAAAAGCACCATTTGCATCAATCCCGCGCCACCACATGTCTATCAATAAACAAATAAAATAATTAGTGAGACCCCTGCAAAAGATTTGCTAATTAAGGAGGCTCGGACCTACTCCCTTCGTTTTTATTTGTAAGGCGCGTACGAATATTAAAATTCAAACTTCAGACTAATAATTTAGCCAACTTTTTTATAGTGCAAAATTGATGTGGTTGGATTTGTAGTCAAATATATTCTCCGATTATAGGTTTATAGCCATAAAATTTAATTTTTATATTGAAAACTTGATATGGTTGGATTTGTATTGAAATGTACTCTCCGATGATTTATGTTTATGGCATAAACTTTAATTTTTATAGTGCAAACTTGATATGGTTTCACTTAGAATAAATCGAGATGACTTGTATTTTTCATTGGAGGACGTATGACTTGCTCCCATTATATACACAGCCTGATTTGCTGCCAACTTTCAGCAGCCAATGGAACCTTTGGCTCAAGTATTATCAGTATATTGAATAAATTATCTTTTAACGGAGGAATCCCTCTGTCAAAGTTTTAGTGTTGCCCACGTTGGTAGTCCCAATTTGGGAGAGCCTTGTTGGAGCTTAGACCATGGGAAAGCATTTTTGAAATACCAAACGAGACAATAACTTACTGAACTTTGATTGAAATGTACAGGAAAAAGTTGATGCTTCTCTAAACAAAATATGCCTTGAACCCTTGAATGGAAAGAGTATCAAACTTTCAGCTTAATGTTACCCGGTCGGCCTTGACATCAGCGGACCCTTCACGTCACACAGGAGAACCAGATCCTTCATTCCTTGTTCTGAAGCTTCTTTGTTCTTGCCAGCCAAACACGGCTGGAAGCACACACCAAACTGGCTGCCTAACCATATGGACCAACACGTCAGCCGGCCATGAATTTGCCGGCTGGCCGTTGCCGCCGCCGTGGAATCGGTTGCCGTTTCGGCCTCACCCTCACTCTTCCGAGCTCCGGCGAGCTCATTACGTCTTATGTCTGGTTGGTCGTTGCACGGGCGGTGGGTCTCCGCTGGTGGATTTGGACAGGGTCACAGGGACTAAGTCTCTAGTCTCTCCGCATGGGCCAAATTAATCCTGCGGCCGTCAAGCCGAAAATCCTTGACTTTGGTAAAAGAGGAGCAAAAGATCACAGAAAGGAAAACGGATTCATATACAAGTGCCATGTACAGAACCTTGCACAAAAATTTATTCAACCTCAGTTCAGGAAAAAGAAAGGCTGCAAAGATTTCTTTAGTACTGTATGCATCTTTGGTGAGCCTGTGTTTGTGGACCATAGAATCATAGATATAGATAGTATCGTTATAAATGAAGGAAGCATGAAATCGTCACCTCTTTCTATCGGATTAAAAATCTCAGGGCTCAAATCAACGAAAAGTAAAGATGAACCAACCAGCAACTACTAACCACCTGTGGTCGGAAGGTCGTCATCGTACAACTCTATAGTCTAGATACATAGTGACCAAGGTCTTTGCGCTATGAAGCATTAAAATTTCAGGGTGGCTTTTCAACGACCTTGACACAACGGTACATCTGAATCTTTTGAGCGTGACCTTCAGTCCTTCATCATAATTTAACTAGCTAACGCCCAACTACCTGATGCTGCAGCTGATTTAAGTTAGCCCAGATGTTGCCTGGAACATTTGGCGGCCGGAAGCTACTTCTCCGATGAGGTCAGCTGCCGTAGGTTGAACTTTGAGAGCTCTTTGTATTTTTCGACGACTCCAATCATGCACATTGTCTGCTCAAGATTCAAATAAAGATAGTCCATCAGAACTTGAACTGCAATCATCTTCAAGAAAATTCGTTCTTAAATGTAGATGTGACCAGATGAACCATGCAGAAGAGAAATAATTAAGAAAGCAAGAAATACTATTAGTAGAATGGGCCATGGATGCATGATGTAACTGGACATTTAGGAGAATACAAGTTATTAAAATTTGGTCATCCCCTGTAGTGATAATATCTATCAAGCTTACATACCATAGGCATGCCCCATATACATGTGGCTTAGGCTACATGTGGTATATAAATGGCAGCGCTGCTTGCTGCCGACATACAGATCAAAGAGCGGCATTTGGTCATATCTAAATGTCAAACTAGAGCACTGTGCCATACTCAACATTTTCAGTACGAATGGTTGCACACATTAATGCTACAATTCTGGAGCAACCATGAAGAGAAAAGGGACCTTGTCTACTAGGCATTGCAAATACAACAGCTTTTGTACTACTAATAAAATCAGATCAACTCAGGTGCATTAAATGAGATGTAAGTGGGACCAAAATTAGTTACTACTACAACTAATGAAGATGTGACCTAGCAGCTAATTCGAAAGCACAATAATGTTGGTCCTACAGTGTCAACCTGTCATGATACAGAGCTTTAATTGTTCATGTTCTTGACAATCATGGAAATTTTTGAAATTTTGAGGAATGCCTTCCAAAACTTAGTCTAAAATCACAACGTGCCCTCATTAGCTTATATGAATATGCTAGAAATGGCCAGTAGTGTCTGAACTCGGAACACCATCATGTGCAGCTAAAACAAGGGCGCTAGGAGTCTGTAGCCCCCAAAATGCCAAATAATATAATGGAGCTAGGTACTTCCAAGAAAATATTTCCAGAACTCAAATAAAACCTGAGCTGTAGAAAATACAAGAGGACAAAAGGCAATATTTGAAATTCCAAAATTAATGGGGCGTCCTTATAGAACATGAAATAAAATGAGTAAATGCAAAGTTTGACGTCATTATTTCATGGAGGATGAGTAACTGCAAAGTAAATTAATAGGGCGTCCTTATTTGATGGAGGACGAATTGTTCTTTCTTCTGTTACCACATGCACATCTAGCACTAGAAAAGAGATATAGTGCACCAGCCCAATCGTACTGCAAATAAAAGCATTTACCTTTGCAATCTGGACAATAATAGTTTTGTCCGGGTTGTTCAGGTCAACTTTGTGAGGTTGTGGTACAGATTTCGCTACTGCGTTTATAATTTTCATTCTATCAATTCCTGTGTTTGACCTTGCTTCATATAATACTGCAAACTGCAAAATTAAAGCTCTGAGTCAGAAAACATGTCCATTCAAGTGCTGAACAAATACACAAATAATGGTCCAGAAGATGTACTATGTTATGTTTGAATGTTTTATGCACTTCCTTGGCTAAGAAAGCACGGACAAAATATTGCCAGGTAATGATATTAAGGATGAATGACATTTATAAACTGATTTACTGCACTAAATCCAACTTACCTAAGTAGTAGCATTGTCACAGCAAAATGAAACTGTACTTAAGTCATTCATAAACACAAAGCCATGTTCTAGCATACTCCACAAAAGTCACCAGGAAAAGTAAAATAATCTCTTACAAACTTCAGACCTAGCTACCATGGGCTAAACTATTCAGAGTTCAGAAAATCCGTCTTGACCTACCAAAAAAACCTCTGAAATCTCTTTAATACGATAAAACAATTGATGCCAGGACATGAACATAAACAGTAGGCAGTCAACTCTAAAAATGGTTGGAAATATGATGATTCATTCTTGAAACAACAAAATTAGACATCTCGAGTATATTTTTAAAGACACTGACTGTGAGCTACTGTAGGAAAAACTCAGGCAGTAGTTTTTCAGCTATGTCACCAGACTATTCCTCCCTAACTAAAGGATTACGTGAAAAATGATGCACCAATGAGGTAGGCAACTTACCTTATGACCCGAAGGCAATTCTTTCGGGAAGTACTTTTCAATAAGGGGACTAATTGCTTTTGTTATTTCCTCTTCGGATGCATAGCATGCCACCTCAGTAGGCAAAACTCGCAGGATAAATCTAGTATGCATTCAAAGGAGAGTCTATCAGCAAAGAAAAACTACATCTTTAAATATGAGACTTAATGATCACAGGGGAAGATAGGCTGCAATAGCACAAAATTGTAACCTTGACATATGTTTACGAGTTGAAGCAGCTGACGACATCATATTTTGCACAATCTCAACTGGACCAGGGTCCCCTGATCTTTTATGCATTTGAATGAATATGCAACCATTACAGCCTGACTCAAGGTTTGCAAAGAGCCTCTGTTCATAATACAAAAAATTCCACCATATAAGCTAGCATGTAATGTCATAAGCCATGGTACAATAAAAACAACAGATATAAAGTTTAGTCGATTTGTGTTGGTTCTGCGTAATAGGGTCTGTTGGAAAGGTTTCCGGTAGAACTGAATAAATGAAATGCACATGCCGAAAAGACCCTGGATAATGCCTCAGCTCAGAGTCCAAAAAAAATTGTTGCTGAAAAATGCATGGTATAATACACATTTCTGACATTTGATTAGTCAAAATTTTCCCACATAATTCTGCCAGCAACAAAATGCTAGAGGCCTTAAGTATACTTTAACTACTTATACATGAGTGCTCAGTGATGTTGTAATAAGATAAAATCTAGTACCAATTGAGTAGCCAAATACAACAGTAATCAAACTCCAAAGTTGGTTCATGCATGAAACAATCTTAGCCTGCACTAGCTAAATTTCGAAACTGAGCTAGAAAAGGTCATTAAGCATGAGAATACTTCATAAACAGACCTTCAATTGGTATAGATTATATGGACTACTCCATAACACAGGAGCACTGCAACATATATCTTAAACTGTAACTACAATCAAGAAGTAAACAGACCTTTTTCCTGTCCCCTAGTTCTTTCAAGTCCTCATCAATTAAATCATCAATGTTCTTTTCAATTGACTCTTTTGGTTTACCAGCTGACTCCTTTGGTTCAACAGCTGACTCCTTTGGTTCATCAGCAGACTCCTTTGGTTCATCAGCAGACACCTTTGGTTCATCAGCAGTCTCATTTTGTACTGTCTGTTCAGAAACTGGAGGGTCTTCCACACGCTGCTTCTTTTCTCTTGGTTCTTCAGCAGTGCCTGCTTTTTCCTCATCGTCCTTACCGGCAGTAACAGAGGTATCAAGTACTTTCTGTTGCTGCTCAGATGGTGTGGTTTCACCTTTCACCACATCATTCCCATTCCCATTGTCGGCTTCCTCACCAGAATGGTCCTCATCCTCATCATCTGAGGAATCAGAGTCCTCAAACTTTATCTTTTTGTTCAGTGGCTTGTCAGGAATGCCTTTTGGTTTCTCATCCGATCCTTTCCCATCCACCAGGTCTTCATAGAACTGCAGAAACAACAATGGAGTGCGCAGCATAATGAGCCAAAAGCACATTAGCAAGATTGGTTGTAAAAATTAAAGTGACCAGCAAAGTAACGTTGTTTCTCTAGACAGAAAGTTTGGTAATAAAACTTCTAATAACAGGGATAATGGCCAACAGTTACATCACATTCCACAACTTATAACTGTACAAACTAGTAACAACCATCTTCGTGGAAGTGTGTACATAAAACCCAACTAATGCCACGACCAAGTACCCAAATGCAATCAGCGCACCATCTAAAATTTCAGCGAGCTGAGGTACCAACTTCCAATATTATCCATTTTCCTCATTTTGAGCTTTTGGCCAGTTAATTGAAATGGTGTACCGTATAACATCCAACAAATGAAATGTGTTATCACAAGAATGTGAGCACAACATAGTGCTTTACAACCAAACACCACATAATCACAATGCAAGCAAGCAAATTAAGCATCTGCACAGACTCGTCAACAGGAATCACACTAGTGAACCCACCAGCAAATCCATGGCAAGTCACACTACCCTCAACCTGACCGAGTTGGCATGGGCATTATAGCAAATGCCTCCTAATCACAAGATATTGAATTAAGTACCCGCATGGACTCCCAATTTCAGTGGGGATGCCACCAGTGAATCCGCCGACGAGTCCGCGGCAACTCACGCCGCCCTCAACCTGACCAGATTGGCGCGGGCAATGCGACGAACACCTGGCGCGCGTGCGCGCGTGTGTCTCCCGCGCCGGACGCAAGAGAGCGGGCCACTACACGCCGGCGAAGGACAGGTACGGGGAAGCGGAGCCGTAGGGGAGCTACTTACAGAGTCGAGCAGGGAGAGGGCCTCGCGGGTGGCCTGGCGCTCGCGGCCGCCGTCGCAGGTGATGAAGAAGCCCTGCACGCCGGGGCGCAGCGGGTACGCCCCCTTCCGCACCGGCTTCCCATGCGGGAGGAACTTGCGCTTCCTCCCACCACCACCCTTGGCGGCGCCACCTCCTCCGCCGCCGCCGCCTGGGTTCGCCTTGCCCTCGCCGCCGGGAGCCATCTCTTCGCTAGGGTTTCTCAGGTCTGCGAGGGTTTTGCGGCGGCGGGGACAAGAATACTGCGGTGGGAGGCGGAGGACGTTGGGTGAGCCGGACGCCGAGATTGCCCCCACCAAGGCCCTGGCGATGCAGCACCGTCCGATCACATTTTTTCGGTTTGGGCCAGTTTCAACTTTCAACAAAAATTCAAATTTTGAAATTTAGTTAAATTATTATATCATATTTTAAAATACCGTGATTATGTTCCATTTTCTCAAATAAACAGTAACTATATATAAAGGTTCGAATTTCTTGACGACTAAATTAAAAAAATACTAAGGCTTTTCTCGGACTTTAGGAAATCTATATCATTTTACCAGCATTTTCGAGCTAGCAATTCAAACGGCGCACCTCGTTTCTCAGCTTACATTAATGAGGCATAATAAAACACCGCGGTATTCTGAAGCGGTTGGAACTTCCCCACACAATTCATAGTTCTTAAACCTTCCCACGGTTTATCTGAAAAAACCTACGGCTATTCAGCTGGCTGGTTTTGCTGAGAGAAAAACACTGTTGACTGGTGCTGGTTTTTGGCTGATAATATAAGCTAAACGAACAAGGCGCTAAAGCCTAAAATAATAGTTAGAAAAAAATTTAAACAACCTAAAAATTTCCCTCCCATGAAAAATTGAACCAGCAATCTAAGGCAACCATTGGGCTGTAGCCTCGTTCATGGTAAACGACGAGACGAATCTTTTGAGCCTAGTTAGATCATGGTAGAACAATGTTTATCATAAATAAACGAAAAGTGCTACAGTGCGCTACAGTATCGGATGTGACATTTTCACCAAACTTTCCCTTCCTCTTTTTGGAAGAAAACACACCCCTCGTCTAAACGTCATATCCGGTTTCACCCAAAATCGTCAGTTCTACAGAAGCATGTCACCCAAAATTCCCAAAACACACACAGATATCATCCCACATCTAGCAAAGAGCAATCTGGGCACCATAAAGTAATTTGCAGCATGGTCTCTCTAACTCGGTTTTACTGTCCGGCAGGGCCAACAAGGACTCCCTGTGCAGTGCCTTCCTTCTTGCCGCCTTCCTCGGCATCGTTGTCGGCCTTCCGGATCCTGATCTTGTACTTGAGCTCAAACTCGGTGATCTCCTTCTTCTTCCTCTCCAGCGCCTCATGCATGCGGGCGATCACCTCCTCGAGGCCTTCCTTGTTGCGCTTCACCGCAGGCAGGACCTCCTTGATGGTCCTCTCCACCAGGACGCCACCAATCATCCTGTAGCAGCGCCTTGAGGGGTCCAACGGTTCGATCGCACCAATGACGAGGGAGTGCTCACTGACCTCCATATCCAGCTCCGTGATCTTGGTGTAGAGTTGGTTCATTTCGGTGCGCATGTTGGCATAAGTGTTGGCGATTACTTGCTCGTTTATGGCTTCTTTGCCATCACCGCCCGCTTTGCTTGCCATTTTCCTTGTGATACAGCTAACAGCAGAAGAATATCACAAATGGAGAAACCTGCAGATAGATATGATGCAGGCCAAAGTACATCAGAATTCAGAATCAAAGGAATACATGAACAAACTGCTGTAGCATAAAAAGTATGAAGAGCACTGAATGTCAAAAATTACGTCTTCACAGTCCTCTAACAGCAAACACATTTACACAGAGCAGTAAATAAAAAACGCATTGCTGAAAGTTATAAAGAGCAGAAAATAATTGGAACCAGCAGTTACCAAAGATAAACAAAAAAAAAGCCTTCTAGTTCGAGCAGATCGGAGAAGAATAGGTGTGATGTTTTCAGAAACGCAAGGCCAAGTTCGTAACAATTCCATATTAACTTCCATAAACTATGCTACCCAAACTAGGTGACCTGTCACCTGTTCCTAGGGAAATAACTTACTGGGCACACCAAATGAAATGCAACAGACAGTTATCTGGAATTTGGACAATCACATCAATTGGGACGACGTCAGCATGGCCCAACCAATTGAGCAATTATGTTTACATATATCACAATAACTGATTGCATATTCATCCAGATATCAGTGCGCATTAAAAATGAAACATCTGCCCTAATAACAAATATATTGCCCCTTCCTACAGTTTTTATCAATGCACATCCAAGCTAATATGGTAACTGCAGCTGTGCAATTGCCTCCCAAAGAAATGGTTCAAGAACAGCCTATGTAAAAGATAGTTCACATATTACACTTTAGTTTCAGAGGAAAAAAAAGAATATCACATTCTGATGGCATTGCCAAACCTGTCTGAGTTGCAAAGTTCCCATATGATAAACATTTTCTACATCACTTGGTCAAGACAGAAAACTTTGCACAGCATAGCTATACTTTGACCCTAAAACCCAGAAATCTCAGTGCCTCACCATCAGCCATTGCTAGCAGTGCTATATTGGAAGAGCCTACGGCTAAGCTGCGCAGGTGGTAACGGTGGGTGATGGGTGGCCGGGGCTTGAACGCCCGGCGGCGAGGACGTGGGGTCGAAGGGGCCGTGCTGGCGCACGGCGAGGCAACGAGAACGAGAGCTGAACGCATCGATGGCAAGGACCAACGATATTTTGATCTTGCGTAACCCTTAATCAAATACGAGTTGGCTACTTATAGCCATACAATCTCCAATCTGCTAACAAATCTCCTAACAAACCTCCTAAACGACGTGCACCAAGCTAACTAACCTTTGCTAACAAACTAAATCCAAACTAATCCTGTAACTTGCCAGCATGTCTTCGTCGCGTGTCTCCTCAGCCACGATTAGCTCGATTGCATCGCTGGTATGTGATACCGGTCATAACATATATTGCTATGGGATAATTAGAGGCTTTTCTCAAAGAAATTTTAAAAAAATCTTGAGTCCTCTGTCTAACAGATAAACTATAATCTTGGAACAAAAATCAAGCCTTCTTCCCAGACTCACAATAGGAATATGGATGCAAAAAGCTGATAGTTGTTCCCTAAAAAGGTAGCACAACAACATAGGCTCCCATTTATTTCTGTCAAACCTATTAGCCTTTTGCCAAGGAAATATTCACAAAAAAAATGCCATCCTGAGTCATTTCTACGTGCTTGTTATATGAGGCACAACATTCTCAGGCCAGACAAATCCTATATTTCTAAACAAATAGCCACTAGCAACTGCTCAGTTAACATGACAGGTAGCACGGATTTAATGAAGAAACATTGCTTACGCAGATATCAGGATTTGCATTGCATCCTTTTCCTACTGCTATATTTGGCTGTGCACAATTAGATTTGCCTACCTTATTAACCAAGTAAATTGATACCCCTTGTTTAAGACTTTTTAAAGCTGTCCACCTTTTTATGACTATAACGGTATATAAGTTATTGCAAATGTGGACTTCACGCTCCCTGCTCTCATGGAACGGATGAAAGAGTAACGTACCCAAAAAAGTAGTGCCCTGATATCAACATTTAATGATCTTGGCAAATCCTATTCAAGTTAAGCAATCCCAGAAATAGATAATAAAACTACTGTAACCAACTGGCCACAAGGGACAGAAACTTGCATAGTGGAGCTATACTTTAGCCTAGCATGTAACGACACCATTGCACGTTACTAGTGATACAAAAGCAGTGGCACTAATCGGAAACAGAAGCGACGGTTTCACCTCAGATTCGAGCACTAGCATCAACTAAAAACAGAAATAAGGGTGCCCATGGGAAATGTCAGCAGTTAATACAGGGCCCAAATTTATCAGAATGCTTGTTCAGTAATCTCCTTTCAGTCTAGTTGGACAGGGCATCCCAAGCATATATGACAACAAAGGCAACAAAAACATCTGGGTATGGCGATTGATAAAATCTGCGGGCTGTAGGGCTCTAGATTTCTGGACAGCTAGCTGCTAGCACTACCAAACAAGAAATTTCAACTGATATAGAACACGGGGTCAGTGAAAATTGGGGGAAATAAACCACTCTACCAGCACAGGACGCAACAAACCAATCCGCAGCGAACTAGATGGGAGGCGGATTGGAGAGTCCATCCACCCGTCACAGCACTAAAGATCCGGGCTTTCGTTGCTCACACTCACAGCGGACAAAGATCCCGCGGAACGAAGCCTGCCTACCCTTGCAACAATCTACCCAAGCAGCAAGCTAGGAGCTAGGGCTTGCTTACCAGGAGGGAGGAGGAGGAGAACCGGTCCCAGGCCAGGCGGATCCTGGTCCACCAGAGGCGCGGCCCTGATCCGGAGGAGGAGATGATGCGAGTCTGCTAGCGAAGGATTCCGTCGAGGCGGGCGGCGCGACTCGCCTCGGCGGCGGAAGGCGGCCGGGCTCGGAGAAGGGGAAGGGAAGGGCAGCCGAAGAGAGGAATCGGGTGGGCCGCTCGGTATGGACTCAGCGGCGGCGGCGACTCACGGGCTGTTATTTGGGCCGGGTCTGTTGATCGGGTGGGAGGCGCGCGGGTACATAGGCCACCATTTCTAGAATGCCAATTACGTTCGGCGAGAATCAAAAGTCAAGGCCGAAAACGGCAAGGAAACGTGCTACCAGTTGGCCCGTGATTTTCGTAATTACTGTACCAGTCAGGCACACCTTGCATTTGCATAATTACTCTCATCCGTGATTTTGATGTTGACCTGTTGGCCCTTGTGTTGGCATGTGAACACGCCGTGTTTCATCATATTATTATCGTAATCTAGGAGAGAGAGCGTACAACGATCAACGACGATGTCAACCCTTCCGCGGGGGTTTAGCGATCAACGACGATATGAGCTTGAACGTTGTGGTGCCTGTAATGCTATGGTGGAATCGTGTATAGCCAGCAACCTTGTGCTTTTTTGTGCTTTGGGAAGCATACTTCAAGTGTGCTTCAATTTCAAAGTCTTGTCGGGATTAAAAGTTAAGTCGGGGCGTTCGATACCGTATCTTATTTAATTTGGGTGACTCCTCACGTCATATATCTCGCTATTACTGTCATACATGACCTTTTGCCTCCACTCTATAGAACTATAAATTTTGTATCTTGCCCTTTTGTCTCCTCTACCCTTGTCGCCTCCCTTATCATGTTTTTTCTTGATGCCAACACGTCAAGCCACACTCAAATGCTATCTTGCAAATGGGGATGGATCTAGCATAGGGGTAATGGGGCACAAGCCCCCTACTCGTTGCAGCATATTTACATGTTCAACCTAGCCATTAAAAAAATCTACAGTCTTACGTCCTTTGGAGTATGTTTTGAAATTAATTAGTAGAGTTGTATGTTATATTAAAAGGAGTTAAGTCCAAATGGATAATTGTATCAATGTAACATACGTTGAGAGTATCGATATAGTAACAACCTACTTGGTATTTCATCAACTCTGAGCGAGAGGTGTTTGATATTCAAATCTTTCAATTTATCAAACATGCTAATTAGCAAGTGCAACCATGAGAACCGAAACCAATCAAATTTAATTTGGGTACGAGATTATAGAGTCGAAGCGTGCACCACATTTAGGGGTGGATATCGAGCGAGCTCGGCTCGTTTTGGCTCGGCTCGTTCGAGCTCGTTAGCTAAACGAGCCAGCTAGGCTCGGCTCGTTAAGGAAACGAGCAAAAATCCTGGCTCGGCTCGGCTCATTAAGCTCGCGAGCTGGCTCGTTAAGCTCGCGAGCTAGGGTTAAATTTAAAATTGCCACAATAATACATATAATATAAAATATTATAGTATTTATATGGTCTTAATACCTTCAAAATCAACTCTATCATCCTATAATAATAGGATATAATCATAACATCATCTAAAACTACGCATATAGTATATATATTATTATTAATTAATAATTTGCTCATTAGTCTATTAAACCTTCTAGCTCGTTTGGCTCGCGAGCAGCTCGCGAGCCGGCTCGAACTCGCTCGTTATACTAACGAGCAAAAACTCTTGCTCGGCTCGTTAGAAATATACAACGAGCCGAGCCGAGCCGAGTCGAGCCGAGCCGGCTGCGATCCGAGCGAGCTAACGAGCTTCGAGCATTTTGTCCAGCCCTAACCACATTCACTGGTGTCTCAAGGTCCGCGACCATGAGACTCCACTAAACTGATACCACTCAAAACAGCCACGAAAACATCCTATCGGTTGGGAATTTGAAATTTAATTTTTTGGTATTGCAGGGTGACCACTTCTAATTTGTCGTCACTATCATATGATCTGTTGGCACCGGTTTTTCGTTAGGGAAATCCGATGTATTTGAATTACGAAGTAATCGGCTATTGATATGTATCGGTAGGGATCAGGATCCGCAAACTAATTGGTGAAGTCATGTGGGAAGGAAAAAGGTGATTAATACCGTATTCGGATTATTTTATTAATGATAATAAAGGAAAGCAACAATGGAGTCCGCACTTGAATATACATGTTCTTATTGGCATGCATAAGTAATTACCACACCTTGCATTTGCATATAATTACCTTCATCTGTCATTTTGATGCTGGCTAGTTTGGCCTTGTGTTGGCATATGAACACGCCTTGTTTCATCATGTTATCGTAATCTAGCAGCGAGAGCGTACAACGATGAATGACGATGTCAATTGTCAACCTTTTTTCCGCGGGTGAACTACTCAAAGGTATGGTTATATAAGTTTATTTAAACTTTGTGGTGCGTTTAGTGATATGGTGAATTCGTGTATAGATCCAGCAACCTTATGTTGGTTTTGTGTTTTGGGAAGCATATGCTTCGATTACAAAGGCTTGTCTGGGTTAGGTTAGTTAAGCTTGATGGACCGATACAATATCTTATTTAGTTTGGGTGATTCCCCGCGTCATCCATCTCGCTAGTTAGGGCAGGTACATTGCTACACGTAAGCGGTCTCATAGGTCGTCTCATGCAGATCCACGTAGGATTTTTGATGATGTGGAGGAGAGAGGGCGAGGTAAGAGAATGAGGTCGTTGCTTCGCGAAACAACCGTCTCATGGGCTAAATTTTAGGACTATGAGACAACTCCCTCACCATTGTACGAGTTTTGTTGCCATGCAACCAATCATATGTGAAAGAGATACTGAATATTTTCGAGGAAGCTGCTGGCCTACGCACCAATCTTGCAAAATGTTCAATCACCAAGATCTTCGGCGATGATGGCATGATAACTCAAGCTCAGCAAGTGCTTCAAGCCAGGTGGTGCCGTTCCCCATCCGGTATCTTGGCCTACCCCTGAGTACAAACCCAGTCCCCAAGGTGCATCTCCGCCCTCTAGTGGACAAGGTCGCAGGCAAGTTGCCGCCCTGGAAGGGCTCGTTGATGGCAAGGAGCGGATGGTTAGTCTATATGAAGTCGACGATGATGGCCACGCCGATCTACGCTATGATGGCGGAGAAATTGCCGGCATGGGTGGCCGATGAGATCAATGCTACTTGCCGGAAATTCCTTTGGGCGGGCGGTGCGGGAGACGTGAGGGGCAAGTGCATGGTGAACTGGCCAACTACATGCCTACCGACGCGTCTTGGTGGTCTTGGTGTGCCCGACCTCAAGCTCGTCGGCTTTGCTCTCCAGTGCCGCTGGTTGTGGCTGCAGCGAACCGACGAGGACAGGGCCTGGGCTGAGTTGCCCTTGCAAGTGCAGCCGGAGGTGCGCACCTTCTTTCAAGCATCAGTGGCAATCTTGGTGGGCAATGGCGAGCGAGTCAAGCTCTGGACCGATCCATTGCTAGACGGCTGGTCCCCTTCGGACTGGGTGCCGATGCTCGTCGTGGCGGTCCCCCGGCGTGCCAAATCTCGTTCTACCGTGGCGCACGCACTACCCGACGCCGCATGGACCCGGGACATCACAGGAGCGCTGAGCACCGATGCAGTCGCGGAATACTTGAGCCTCTGGGACCGTTTTCAGGTTGTTCAGCTCACGCCTGGTGCAGACGATCAATTCACCTGGCGGTGGACCACGACCGGCCAGTACACGGCGAGCTCGGCCTATAAGATGCTACTCCAGGGACGGCAGCCATTCGAGGGAGCGAAGCTCATATGGAAAACCTGGGCTCCGCTGAGAGTCAAGATCTTCCTATGGCTTGGCTTCCGCAACAGGCACTGGACGGCGGACAGACGACAGCGGCATGGCCTGCAGACGCACAACACCTGTGCTCTGTGCGATCAAGAGCCAGAAACCAGTGATCACCTCTTCGCGCAGTGCTCCTTCACCAGACAGGTCTGGTGGCCGATCATGCAACGCCTAGGGATGATGCAATTGCCGCGCACCAACCTCTCACTTGCTGACTGGTGGACTTCTCTGCATTCGCTCGTGCCGGTCGACAAGAGGAAGGGCTTCGGCTCTCTATTTGCTCTGACCACTTGGCAAGTTTGGAAGGAGCGCAACGCTAGGGTCTTCCGGAACGCCACCAGCAGTCCGGCAGGAGTGCTCGTTGGCATCAGGGATCAAGGCCACCTGTGGATCCTTGCGGGTGCAAAAGAATTCGGTCGTCTCTTTTGTGAGTAGTTGCCCTAGGTACCCGAGGCTGCGACCTGGGATGGTTACCTAATGTGTTGAACTAAGCAATCTCTTGTAACATATTACTCACCTTCTTTAATTTAAAGATATGCGGATCTCCCGCGTATTCGATAAAAAAAGTTAGAAATATTTTTGGAGTTGTCTATCAAATTATTGACTTCACTATAGTGACTCAAATTAAGAAAAGTACGTACTCCCTCCGTCCCGTGAAGAGTGCAATCCTGACATTCAAAAAAAATCCCACAAAAGAATGCAATTCTAGCTGTAACCACCTGTTTTATTCTAAAAATCACTACAAGGTTTTGTATCAAAATCAACACCGAAAATGTGTTGCAATAGGCCCAAAAATGGTAGTAATAGTACTTTTGCTACCACTTTTTTTTGGTTAAAAGTCGTTGCACTTGTAACCGTAGCAATAGCATAATGCAACAGTTTACGTTTTAGTAGCAACACACAACCCATATATTGCAACACTTTTGACTGTTTGGCAACGATTAGTGAGCGTTGTAACATAAGACATTGCAACCACTATGGGTGTTGCAATGGTACCAATTGCAACGAACGA
>OAMR01000285.1:1067345-1081023 GCA_900205405.1 Echinochloa crus-galli | reverse complement strand
GCTGCGGCAGATGGCCAGCAAGATAACTTCCAGCAAGCCGACCGCCAAGTCAACATGATCGTGGGAGGTCCCGACGCGTTCTGCGACAAGAGGAAGCAAAAGCTCCACAGCCGCGAGATAAATCTCGTAGGTACCAAAAGTGTCGAGTACCTCAGGTGGTTGGAAACTCCGATCACCTTCAGCAGGAAAGACCACTGGGTCCACCTGCCCGAGCCAGGCTCGTTCCCGCTGATCGTCAGCCCAGTCGTTGATAGAGTTCTGCTTACCAAAGTACTAATCGACGGAGGCAGCGCGCTCAACATCATCTTCACCAGAACCCTGAACGACATGGGGTTCGACTACAGCAGGCTCCGAGACTCCCATCACCCGTTCTACGGTGTCACAGCAGGCTCCGAGACTCTCATCACCCGTTCTACGGCGTCGTCCCGGGCAAGGCGGCCTACCCAGTAGGAAGAGTCACCCTGCCGGTCACCTTCGCTACGCCCGCCAACTACCGCACCGAGTTCCTGCACTTCGAAGTCGCCGACTTTGGCAGCTCCTACCACGCCATTTTCGGGCGGCCCATGTTGGCTCGCTTCATGGCCATCCCCAATCACACCTACTTGGTGATGAAAATGCCGGCCCCGAACGGGGTCATCAGCATTAGGGGCGACGTCAAGACGTCGTACGAATGTGACGGAGAAGCCGTACGGCTCGCCGAGCTCTCGCGGCAGCTCGCCAACAGCACACTCCTCGCAAGCAAGGCCAAGACCAACACACCTACCGACTCCAAGATACTGGAGCAAGATGCCACCATGACAGCGCTCGAGCCGGACTCAGAGACCAAGGCGATCTCCCTCTTCAGCGACGACCCCAGCAAGACGGCGCTGATAGGCCAAGGCCTGTCTCCCAAATAGGAAAGTGCGCTCACCTCCTTCCTGTGGGACAACTGGGACATTTTCGCATGGAAACCCTCTGATATGCCAGGGATCCCAAGGGAGAAGGCTGAGCACTCCTTGCATTTGGTAAAGACCGCCAAGCCAGTCAAGCAGAAGCTTCGACGGTTCACACAAGATTGCAAGGAGGCCATTAGGGTAGAATTAAATAAGCTCTTAGAAGCCGGTTTCATTCAGGAGTGCATGCACCCCGAATGGCTCGCAAATCCTGTACTTGTCAAGAAAAAAATGGTGAATGGAGAATGTGCATTGATTATACTGATCTTAACAAACATTGCCCTAAGGACTCCTTCCCTCTTCCTCGCATCGACCAGGTCGTCGATTCCACGGCTGGTTGCCTCCTACTCTCCTTCCTAGACTGTTATTCTGGCTATCATCAGATAGCCCTGAACCCAGCCGACCAAGATAAGACGGCATTTATCACGCCTCATGGCATATACTGCTACAAGACAATGACCTTCGGCCTCAAAAACACCGGAGCAACTTACCAGAAGGCAATCCAGGGCTGCTTGGACACCCAGATAGGAAGGAACGCCGAGGCCTACGTCGACGATGTCGTGGTCAAAACCTACGACACAGACACCCTGATCGCCGACCTCCAAGAAACGTTCAATAATCTCCGCCGCTACAGATGGAAGTTGAACCCGACCAAGGCGTTTTCGGTGTGCCCTCAGGTAAACTCCTGGGGTTCTTAGTAAGCCAGCGGGGCATAGAAGCTAACCCAACCAAAATCAAGGCAATCCAGGATTTGCCGCCTCCCAAGAACAAGAAAGAAGTAATGAAGCTGAAAGGAATGATGGCGGCCCTAAGCTGGTTCATCAGCAAGCTAGGTGAACGCGGCGCCCCTTTCTTCAAGCTCTTGAAGAAAGCCAACAAGTTTGAGTGGACGCCGGAAGCCGATCAAGCATTGGCCGACCTGAAAGCATTCCTCGTCAACCCACCAGTCCTCGCCGGGCCGAAGAAGAACGAACCACTCCTGCTATACATAGCAGCAACCACAAATGTGGTCAGCACAGCCTTGGTCGTCGAACGCCAGGAAGATGGACACTCCTATCCGGTGCAGAGGCCAGTATACTACGTCAGCGAGGTACTAGCCGAGTCAAAAATCCGGTACCAGCACCCTCAAAAATTGCTCTACGCACTCTTGATTTGCTCGAGAAAGCTGCGACATTATTTCCAGGCTCATCCCATTCATGTGGTATCTAACTTTCCGCTCGGCGAGATCCTCCACAACCGCGACATCAACGGCCGAGTCGTCAAATGGGCGGTAGAACTCGGCAGTTTTGACATTACCTTCAGGTCAAGGCAATCCATCAAATCGCAAGTGTTGGTAGACTTCCTAGCCGAATGGACAGAGTTGCAAGCGCCGACACCCGCCGAGCCACCAGAGCACTGGACACTGTACTTCGACGGCGCCCTCAACCTTGAAGGAGCCGGTGCAGGAGTACTACTCATATCATCAGAAGGCAAGCACCTCAAATACGTGTTGCAAATACACTACCAGGCGACTAACAACGGTGCCGAGTATGAAGCGCTGATCCATGGATTGAAAATAGCCATCACCCTCGGCATCAAGCGTCTGTTGTGCCTCGGAGATTCAAAGGTGGTAATTGAACAAGTTAACTAGAACTGGGAATGCTCCAAAGAAACGATGGACGCCTATTGCGCAGAAGTTCGAAAGCTAGAAGCTCACTTCTACGGCTTAGAATGCCGCCACGTGCCGCGTGAAGAAAATGTCGCCGCGGACGCCTTGTCCAAACTCGGATCCAAGCGGTCCCAGGTACCCGCCGGCGTGTTTGTACAGGACCTACGGAAGCCGTCCATCAAGCTAATGGACGAAAGCGAACCTACCACCTCTGCCGACCAGGTTGTCGCAGCAGTCACAACTGTTCCAGAAGCAGAAGAAGAAAGAGATTGGCGCGAGCCACTCATCGCGTTCATAAAAAATGACCCTCCCCAGCACGGATCCGCTGCGGTCGAGCCCAAGCGCGGCGAAGGGAGGGGGCCGTGCGGGCGGGCGGCGCGGCGCGGGCCGTGTGCAGCGGCGAGGACCTGAGAGAGAGAGAGAGAGAGAGAGAGAGAGAGTTGCAGCAGGCGGTGGAGAGAGAGGAGAGAGAGATGGGGATGACACGTGGGCCCCACCGCCACGCGGCAGCCACGTCAGCAAAACCACCCTCGAAACCTGCTCGATGGCCATTTGTGAACGGTTTTAAGAGTTCAATGGCCAAAGATTTCTGGTTTTCGAGTTCGATGGCCAAAACCAAAGTTCGGCTATAGTTCGATGGTCAAAAATGGACTTCTTCCTAAAAGAAGTTAAGTCCAAACGGGACATAATATCATACAACCTAGGTTCTATAGAGTATTGACACAGTAACGACCCACTTGGCATTTCATTAACCCTAAGCGAGAGGTATTCGATATTCCAATATTTCGAACATCCTAACTAGCAAGTGCCAATTCAACCATGAGAGATAAAATCAGTCAAATTTAAGTTGGTACTAGATCAAGGGGCTGAAACGTGCACCGCATTCGCTAGTGTATCAAGGTCCGCGATCTTGAGACTCCCTAAACTGGTACCACTCAAAATAGCCGTGAACATGTCCCATAGATTGGGAATTTGGAATTGGATTTTTGTGGTATTATGGCACAAGCTCTTCTGATTTGTGGTGAGTATCATATGGTCACTTATATATCCTACACAAGTCTACCCCTACCACTTCCATCCTGCGTACTATCACTTCCCGCTGACCTCATTCGTCGCTGCTCACCATCATCCACTCCTTCGACATTGGCGCCACCCTGCTAAATCCTAACCCTAAGAAAAATGGTAGGCGTGCTCGTGCGCTCCGAGCTACGAGTACGAAAATAGGGATAGCGTGTTTCAACGTAATTATTTTTTTTTGCATGGTTTGACAATTGTACTAGTCGCAATGCCCGCGCGACACGCGCGTGCTAAACCCTCTTCTATATATTTGTCCCAACTTATGTACCACCATACTTAGATCATGATTAGTATTACATTAATACAAGTTCTCCCTATTTCAAAAAAAAAGTTGTAATATAATGCAATACTCTTTTTTATACTACGGAAAGATACAAATCAATGATATTAGATTTAAAGAAATAGGTAATGTAAATAGATTTTTTCCTATTTGTTGCGATCAAAAGAGGAATGTATTTATAGCGGCAGCTAAGGAGTATCAATGCAGTATAAAACAAACATAACCAATTTTTTATATTCGGTAACCTAAATGCACTTAGCTTCATTTTCAACCAAAAAATTATACATTGTACCTTATATTTACAAAATGTATCTCATTTTCTAGAGATTAGTCCTACTCTTCACCACATGTTGCAACGTTTGTAGAAGCCTCTATCACATCAACACATGAGAAGACGACCTTGTAAAGATCCTTCTGTTAACACCAAAAATTGGCACCAGGAAGAGGCTGACGTGTGGGCCGGATTTAATAAATAATACCATTCGGCAGTGAAGGTTTTTCTTCGAAGCATTCGGCAAAGACGTTCTGCGGTCGGGAACCCATCGTCGTTCGGCAAGAGGACTGTTCTATAGATAGAAACAGAAGCATTCGGGAACATGTGATGACGTGGATTAAATATAAGGAAAAAGGCTGATTTGATGATGGGTATGAGACGAATATGGCGCCTCGATGTTTATCTTTGGAAATAAATATTGTAATCGTAATCGATTAGGAGTCGTGTCAAAACCTGGGTATAAATATAGACCCATGGTGATTGTAATAGGGACAGAACAATTACACAACAAACCGGCCCTGCAGCTTGAAGCAAGTTACCGGCTCTATTAGATTTGGCGATATCTAATAGATTCTTTAAGTTATCCCGTGTTGCTTTGAGTTTTACCTTTATGTTTAATTCAAATTAGCACTCCTTTGCCCAATCTAGATTGATTAGATTCGGCTCAAGTTTATGATATGATAAGCGAGTCACGGTTTCCCCATAGCCGAATTCAAAGTCAACCTAGATTGTCACGTGTTGCGGGTTCAAACTTGTTGGTCTTGTATAGATCTTGAAAGAACCGGGTATCATGCGGTAGATGCAGGTTTTTGGGTCGTCTTAGAGCTAATCACCCGGTGGATTAGAATTCGATTCGCGAGCTTCTGGATATCATCATTAACAAAGTTTGTTCCTTCTTCATGGAACACAGTTACGACCCACTTGGCATTTCATTAACCCTAAGCGAGAGGTATTCGATATTCCAATATTTCGAACATCCTAACTAGCAAGTGCCAATTCAACCATGAGAGATAAAATCAGTCAAATTTAAGTTGGTACTAGATCAAGGGGCTGAAACGTGCACCGCATTCGCTAGTGTATCAAGGTCCGCGATCTTGAGACTCCCTAAACATTTGAAGGTATCTAGACATGCGGTAGACTAAGTACCTTTAGCCTATGCATTCTTATTTATTTTAAAATTATGATTATACTTTTCGCTTCTTATTTATTTTATCACGCTGATCGGTTATGGTTACGTGTTGCAAAGATTACTTAAGCAAAAATACCAATCTGTCGTCATGTTGACGTCACGTGTTCGGCAGTGTATTTCTTATATGCTTTACCGATTACCGATTGATGCTTTGATTGACGACAGATAGCTCGTTCATAGCTATATGCCATTCAAAATTGGCTTTGTAGCCGTAGATATGGAACTGTCTGGTATCATCCGGCACGTTCTAGGTTTTATTCTAAATATTTTCTTCTTTTTTGTCAAAGTTTTCAGGGAAAAATTGACTGACACGCCTTTGGATTCAAACGCTCAGGCCACGTGTGAAGCTAGCTAGTTCAGCTTGCTGTGTGTTTGGCGTAAGGTGCTGATTTTACGTCAACACACTTTTTGGCACGCCCAGTGGGACCCACAAGCTTTGAAGATGCCTGAATTAAAGGATATTTTGGACATCACTCTTGAAGAATTGTTTGAGGAACATCAACAAATGGTGAAGACTGCTGCAGATCAGTTCATTAAGAAGTGTTTGCTGTCTTTTGCTAAGAATAGGAGTGGTGCGCCGTTTCTCAAATCAGATCTGCCAAGAGTTCTACTGCCTGGACAATCTGATCTTAATGAAGATGAAGAAAGGGAAAAGTTCTCTGGCCTGTTGTACAAGGCTCTGGGGAAACGATGACCAATCACAATGCTGCATTTTTGAACAGCTTTCGGCACATAATGGTCAACATCTTTGGTCAGCATGTGGATAAGCCTTTCGAGCAAGCACATGGGCAACTTGGTGGCCCGACATACTTCAATGTTCAAACATCAGTTCAGAAACCTCATGGTAAAGGAACTGTTGAAGAAACTCGAACTTCTGGTTCCAAGGGTGCGAATGGCCAACCTCCCGACCGCAGACTGATTCTAAAGGCTTCATCTGCGGAGGCTTCTCCAAGCTGCATCAAGTATCTAGCTATATGCTCCACAGTGCTAGTATCATCTTGCCCTGAAAATCAGGGGTACATGTACTCCTCTCCTTTCCCAGAATGGTACCAAAGAGTGTCATTGCCTAACAGAGTCAAGGTTCCTACAGAATTCACTAAATTCTCAGGACAAGATGACACTAGCACTGTAGAACATATAGCTCGGTACTTGATGCAGCTCGGAGAGGCTTCAACAGATGAGGCTTTCAGAATCAGATACTTTCCTTTATCATTGACAGGTCCAGCTTTTACGTGGTTTGCTTCTTTACCTGCTCAGTCGGTTTGCACTTGGAAGGATCTAGAACAGAAGTTCCATGCTCACTACTATATTGGCAGTACTGAAATTGGCTAGTATGGCTGTAGCTGGGATGTTGCCTGCAATTCGTGAAAAGCTGTTCGGGATGGAGTTTGAAGATCTGGGTCAGTTGTCACACAGATTGGCGTTGATGAGTAACCAAGCGTATGGTTTCAAGAAGCTAAACACAATGATGTAGCTGACATTTACAATCAATTCCTCGAGAGAGCAGATCAAGGGGATGAGTATGAGGATAACGAGGAAGTGGCTGCAGTAGAGATAGTGTGGGGCAAAGAGCCAGTTACGGTAAATCAGAAGTGGATCAAGCAGGCTAAGGGCACATATGATTTTGATGTGACTAAGGCAGATAAACTGTTTGATTTCCTCGTAAAAGAAGGCCGGATTAAGCTGCCAGAAGGGCATTCTATGCTTCGGCCTGATGGAATAAGAGATAAGAGGTATTGTGGATTCCATGACAGAAATTCTCATTCCATCAATGAATGAAGGGTATTTAGAGTGAGGATTCAGAAAGCTATCCAAGAAGGGCACTTGAAATTTGACAATAAGATGAAGTTGGATAGTAACCCGTTTCCTCAGAACATGATTGGGTTCTCAGTTAATATGGTAAACACTGTCGAACCTGAGGAGAAAGGAAAGATGAAAGTCTTGACTTCGAAGAAAGCAAGACAGGATGGCTCGGTTGACCCCACTCGACAAATCACGATTGAACAGATTCACAAGAAAGAATCTCGTTTCCCGAATGGTCGATTTGAAATTGGAAAATCCTCTAAACCTAGAGTCACTTCGCGTATTCTTCTCAATAAATGGCATCGACAGCAAGAAAAGGAGCGCTACCAGAGGCGTAAGAACGAAGAAGAAGAAAGAAGATTTGAAGAAGAAAGGTATAGAGAAGAACAAGAGGAATATGTATGGGAACAAGAGCGTGCACATTGGGGATGTGCCTTCTGCAGACATTGTTGGAACGAGGGTTTAAAACTTCCCACATGGAATAATTGTCCTGAATGCAATGATAGATATGTTGAATACAGGCAAGATACTGCCAATCGCCGGTCCGTCCATGAAAGAATTGGAAGAATACATCCTAGTGATGGTCGGCGCCTAGTGGTATATGAGGATGATGGTCAACCAAGGAAGAGGTATGCTGATCACAGGTGGATTGATCATGAAGAGGAAGAAGAAGATCATGGATATGTCTAGCAAAAGGGACAGTGATGCCCACCTGGTTTAAGAAAGAGCCAAAAGGGAAGAGTACAGCGCCTGAGAAATCAAGAATTAAAACAGGCAGGAACTAGGATGAGATCAATATGGCGCCCAAAAGAAGGAAAAGGTGAATTTCTACGGACTTCACTAGGACCTTCTAAATTAGACTTGGACTAGGCTCTGAACTTATGAAATTGATCAAAAGGCAAATAAAACAAAAAAAGCCAAAGAATAGCACTGGCCACTGGGGTGCAGCTACTTATACTAGAGGTGGATCAGCACTAGGCGACGCCAGGCATGGCACAAAGAACTAGGGGATTCAATTTGCTACATTTGCTATGGTGTAGATGATCAACTCCTATCTGTAAAACCACGAAGGTGCTAACGTGGAAGCCACGCATCTCATTCCCTTGGGCATTACTAACTTGAGAAACATTGCTCTGTGTAGATTGGTTGCCGTGTCGTTTGGGATTCATGCCGAATCGGGTTCGGTTCTACTGAATTGGATTCGGCTGTGTTGTGTTAGGTCGTTTTTCGGGTCTGACGCTTTTACGGAGTATTATTACGTTGCTTAAATCAAGAGGAAGCAAAGAAGTTGATGAGTGAAGTGCATGATGGATTATGTGGAGCACATCAGTCAGCTTACCGAATGAAGTGGGTTATTAGAAGAACTGGATATTACTGGCCGACAATGTTGGAAGATTGCTTTGAATATTATAAGGGATGTCAAGACTGTCAGAAATTTGGAAACATTCAGAGAGTTCCGGCATCGGCTTTGAATCCCATTGTCAAGCCATGGCCATTCAGAGGATGGGGAATATGTGAAAAAGGAGATTGAAAGATTACTAGATGCAAATTTCATTCGGCCATGTAAATACGCGGATTGGATCTCTAATATCGTTCCTGTCTATAAGAAAAATGGGAAAATAAGAGTTTGCATAGATTTTAGAGATCTGAATAGGGCTACACCCGTGGATGGATATCCAATGCCTATTGCTGACTCATTAGTTGATGCTGTTGCTGGATATAAAGTACTCAGTTTCATGGATGGTAATGCAGGGTACAATCAGATTTTTATGGCATTAGAGGATATAGTAAAGACAGCTTTCAGATGTACTGGACATATAGGGTTGTTTGAGTGGATTGTCATGACGTTTGGATTAAAGAATGCTGGTGCAACTTATCAGAGGGCTATGAATTATATTTTTCACGAATTAATTGGCAAGATTGTGGAAATATATATTGACGACGTTGTAATCAAGTCATTGGATCATGAGTCCCATTTGGCTGACATAAGGAAAACTCTAGAATGCACCAGGAAGCATGGGCTTAAAATGAACCCGAACAAGTGTGCTTTTGGAGTTTCGATAATGGGTATGTCGAACATAGGCAAAATGTTGCCAATCGCCGATCTGTCCATGAAAGAATTGGCAGGATGCATCCTAGTGATGATCGGCGTTTTAATGATCAACCAAGAAAGAGGCATGCTGATTACAGGTGGGTTGATCATGAAGAAGAAGAAAATCATGCTTATGTTATTGGTGCCTCCACAATTGAACAAGCCTTTCAAGTTGTACGTGGCGGCCGATGCCCAAACTATTGGATCGGCCCTTATTCAAGAATTTGAAGGGAAGGAAAGAGTAGTTGCATACCTTAGCCGAAAGTTACTAGACCCGGAGACAAGGTATTCGGCTATAGAGAAGCTTTGCTTATGTGTTTATTACTCCTGTACAAAGTTTCGGCACTATTTGTTAAAGGCCGAATGCATTGTGTATTCAAAATTTGATGTGATTAAGCACATGTTGTCTATGCCAATTTTGAATGGAAGGATTGGCAAATGGATTTTGGCCTTATCTGAATTTGAATTAAGGTTTGAGTCGGCAAAAGCTGTCAAGGGGCAGATTATTGCTGACTTTATTACTGAACATCGTGATTCATCAATTAATTTACTTGAAATTACCCCTTGGGTGTTATTCTTTGATGGATTTTCATGTGATAAAGGTGGTGGAGCAGGTATTTTATTAGTTTCACCCAAAGGTGAAGTATTTGAATTTGCCATTCCTATTCAAACTGCTGTCACCAATAATCAAGCTGAGTATGAGGCATTGCTCAAAGGGCTTCAGTACTTAAAAGAGGCAAAGGCTATCGCAGTCAAGATTTTCGGAGATTCAGAGTTAGTTATAAAACAATTGAATGGCGAATACGAGTGCAGAAATGATATCCTAAAGAATTACTATGAAGAATGCAAGCAAATCTTGAAGAGCTTTCAATCAGTAATTCTACAACACATTCCTAGAGGGTATAATGAAGAAGCAAACAGATTGGCTCAAAGTGCATCAGGTTACAGAAAGAGTCAAGAGGTGTTTGCCAGTGATGTGTATGCTTTTGGAAGTAATCTGGCAGAAGATGATTGGAGAAAAGAGATTGTTGATTATTTGGAAAATCCATCCTGAAAAGTTTCTTGGAAGCTTAGGTATAAAGCTATAAAGTTTGTTCTTCTTGATGGAAATTTATATTATAAATCTTTGGATGGGGTATATTATTATGTTGCTTAAATCAAGAAGAAGCAAAGAAATTGATGAGTGAAGTGCATGATGGATTATGTGGAGCACATCAGTCAGCTTACCGAATGAAGTGGGTTATTAGAAGAACTGGATATTACTGGCCGACAATGTTGGAAGATTGCTTTGAATATTATAAGGGGTGTCAAGACTGTCAGAGATTTGGAAACATTCAGAGAGTTCCGGCATCGGCTTTGAATCCCATTGTCAAGCCATGGCCATTCAGAGGATGGGGAATAGATTTGATTGGCCAAATAAATCCTCCATCTAGCAAGGGGCATAAGTTTGTGCTTTTGGCAACAGATTATTTCACCAAGTGGGTAGAGGCGATCCCACTAAAAAAGGTGACATCAGAGAATATGATTGAATTTGTTAAAGAGCATATCATTTACAGATTTGGAATTCCTCAGACAATCAGCACAGATCAAGGGACTCAGTTTACATCTTCAGAATTTAGGGATTTTACCGAAAAATGGGGATCAAATTATTAAATTCTTCTCCTTATTATGCCCAAGCTAATGGTCAGGCAGAAGCTTCTAATAAAATCATGATTAAAATTATACAAAAGAAGATTGATCAGAAGCCAAAAAGGTGGCATTCGGTACTCAATGAGGCCCTATGGGCTTACCGAATGGCTCCTCATGGAGCTACGCAGACGTCTCCTTATGAGCTGGTATATGGACATCATGCTATCTTGCCATGGGAAATGCAATAAGACTCAAGAAGGGTAAAATTGCAGAAAGAGTTAAGCTCTAAAGATTACAATGATTTAATGATGGACGAATTAGAAGATTTACATATGATTCGTCTCAGGGCTTTGGAAAATATTGAGAAAAATAAGATGAGAATTGCTAAATATTACAACAAGAAGGTAAAGATCAAGCAGTTTAGAGAAGGGGATTTGGTTTGGAAAGCAATATTGCCGATTGAGACTAAATACAGTACATTCGGCAAGTGGTCCCCGAATTGGGAAGGTCCTTTCAGGGTGGTCAGATGCGTGCCTGGAAATGCATACATTTTGGAAACTTTGCTGGGGAAAAAATTCACTGCTGCTATAAATGGGAGATATTTGAAGAAATATTATCCTAGTGTTGAAATGGATCGCTGATTAGTGTGCTAATTGTCAGAGTAATGGAAATAGCCGGCGATTCGGGGAAAAGCCGCCTTCAGAGCAAAAAATTCCAACAAAATGGAAAATGGCCAATACTAGAGTGTATTGCCCTTAGTGCGAATATTACATCATAAGCTTGACAAAATTATCACAACATGAATGCAAAAGATAAGTTTCATTGCTAAAATTCCATGATCCCTAATACAAATTAATGAAATAGCCTGTTCAGTACAGACTGGGGATGAATGGAATCAGCGATAGCGGCGCCATGACCATCAAGACGATCTATGGAGGCATCGATGTCGTCGATATCCTCTGGATTGCCGTTGGCAAAGCCAAGAGGCATCCTGGAGTAGTCAGTACCGGTGTGTGTCGACATGGCGACTAGACCCACAGCGGTGCCCAGACGGACGCCATGAAGGACCACCTCGTCAATACGACCTGCTACTGCACCGAGGCGAGCTTCTGGCGTATCCCCTTGGGCATTCACCTTGTTCGCCAATGTCTCTACCAGTGCCTTCAGCCGATTGAGCTCGGCGTTACGATCTGCGAGGTTACGAAAGGACAGCAGATTAATAATATTTGAAGACAGATTGAAACTAAGCGGGTTACGGATCTCACCGTTGATGGTCTCGAGCAGCTGCTTGCGTTGGTATTGCCACTCGAGGTCAGCAATCCCAGCTTGTTTGGAGATGACCTCCAGTTCGTGACGGGTCTCGTCACGCTCTCTCATGAACCGGCGGGCATCGCTATCTGAATAGCGCAAATCCCAGCTAGACCTGGAAGATTGACTGGATGAACCTGAGGAATCAGCCGCCGCAGCCGGAGCCGCAGCAACAGCAGGGTTCCATTGGATGAGCCTGAAAAAAGGTAAAAGAAGTTGTCAGAAATAAGGCAAAATCTGGGGAAAGAGAGAGAAAAGGCAGACAATCTCCACCTCCGGCGAGCGCCGGCGCGGCTTCCTTCAGCTTCGTCGGCGGCCGGTCGCCTTCCATTGTTGTTGGCCATTGGGGTTTTCTTGAGGATACTGTGCTTGAGGAGAAAAAAGGCTTAGGATGGCAGAAGCTTGGAAGGCAGAGGGCTTGATGAAAAGATCCACGCGAAGGCCTTTATTTATAGAACTAACGAAGAGATCGTGGCCGAGAGATCGTGGCGCGTATCCCAAAAATTCGGAAGGTGGAAAGGGTTCTCGAAACCGAACGGTTTCAGTGTCGTTTGAGATTCATGCTGATGTCATATTCGGCTTGACCAAATTCGGCTGTGCATGATTAGCCTTTCGGGATTGATACTGTTGGAGCCAGCATTGCCGAATGAATCATTTACATTGGAATTTGGAGCAATTCAAATTTGAATGTAAATTTGGATAAAATTTGGCAAAAATATGGCTACCAGGCTGTTTGTTACAATTATACACCCAAGTATCTAGAGATTACATTTTTGGCATTCAAAATCATACTGCTAATGTCCTCCAGCAGCTTCTTGTCAGCCTCCTGGGTCTTGGCCAAAGCAGAAAGTTTGATCTTGAGTTGTTTTTCTTCATTCAAGGCCGCTGAAGCTTCCTTTCGTATCTTCTTTGCCAACTCAGGAAGATCAGCTATCTGCTTCTCATCAGCTTCAATCTCGGCTGACAGATTTCTCAGCTCGGCCTCTAGCTCAGCTTTTCTGGCCTTCTTCAGCTCAAGTGCAGGTTGCAAATTGGCTAGCAGCTCTTTGTTGCTCTGGGCTTGAAGGTGCAAATCTTTCACAGATTGCTTGACTGAAGTCCTCTTCTGCTCCAAAGCTGGTTGAGCAGATTGATTCTTCAGAGCTTGCTTCACTGCAACGAAATGATTGTCCAGCTGAGAGACGGGATCCAAGGAAGCTTTGACATCAGCAGGAAGATCTTGATCAATAGATTCAAGCACATCCCTCAAGAGATCAGCATCCTTAACTCGATCTTGAATGCTTTTCTGCAGCAAGGAGAGGATCTCTTTCAATTTTGTTTGGTTTTCTTCTGACAGAGCTTGACCAGAAGATGTCTCTTCCCCTTGTTCAGCAATTAAATCATCCAGGGCAAATGAGTAACTAGATGATGAAGGAAAATGGCCAATACTAGAGTGTATTTCCCTTA
>OAMR01000285.1:992956-1038161 GCA_900205405.1 Echinochloa crus-galli | reverse complement strand
AGGGATCTCAAATAAAATGATTTCTCAGACTAACAAGAATGAAGACAACATAACAAGTGACCCTGATAAGCAAGATCAACCGACACATCAAATGTAACTTAAATCAATAACTCATGCATGTTTCTAGGAATCACCATCTTAGTCCTTGTAAAGAGGGAGGATGAAATCAAGCACAGTTCTACCGGGGAGGATGAGTAGCTCACAGGTCTAAAAAAACATTGCTATATTAACATGGTAATCGATGGTAAGCAACAAACTATGCAAGGGAGAGATTACTAAAACACATTGACAGTTGAAGGAATAAAGGTCATCATGGATATATACCTTCAGAGTCAGTTCCCAATAGTCTGTTCATTGGTGATGTGCGGTAATTGATCTATCCAAAAAAAAGAAAGAAGAAAACTCTATCAGAGAAGATCCTAACCTGCATGGACCATAACTATCACACCGTTCTGAAGGCCGCGTGGCAGAGGGCTCCTTCACCAAGCTCCAATATCACCATCATAATCTTGCGTCTTCCCATCGATTCTTGCTGCAGCTCCAACCAAAGCATGTCATCGCAATTATTTTACAATGTGATATAAAGAAAAGAACAATGATCCAGCATAAAAAGAGGGAATGATACTGCGGAACTAATTATGTCCCAAACATATGAGAACCAAGAAAGGATACATCTTCTCGAAAACCTATACGAGGATGTTCCACGTTAATCCTTTTTCCTAAAACTGGAATTACTGAAACAAGCAAGCAATACAATTCAGCAGTTGAACCTACGTCGTCGTCGAGGAGAAGAGATGGGGAACACCGGCCGTCTCACCTCCTTTCCCAATGACCCAGAGTGGCCAGCATCCCCCCACGCAAGGCCTCCTGCGGCACCATGCCACGGCGCCCTGCTCACAATTCGCCGTCGCCGCCACCACCGCCGTCCCTGCACAGGCAGACACCCGTGCGCCTTCAGCCCCCGTTGCAGCCTCCTCCGCTGCCCCGCACCGGCCGCCGCCGCCGCCGTCGCTGGACGACTGCAGCCGACGCCGTCTTGCGTCGGACGCCGCTGCCGCCAGTCCCCCGCGCCAACCCACTCTTCAACAGCGCGCCCTGTCGCGCAGCCAACGGATCTGTCTCTTAGGGCGGGGGCGCTGAAAGGATAGGGAGAGAGAGAGAGAGGACGTTGATTGATGGAGGTGGGTCCGACGTGGGTATGGCGGGCGGGTAGAAATAGGAACGCTATCAAAAGAATTTCATTCGGCGGCACAAACATCCACTTTGCACAGGAACTCCCGCGTTCTACTTTTTTTACCTGGCAGGTGGGTCCTCTATGAGGGGTAGGGGGAGTTTTTTAGTGAGAAATGTTTCAATTTTTTTGAATCTTTAATAGATAGATATATAATAATAATATATAAGCAGCGAATCAACAACATCCGGTGGTTAAAAATAAATTCCTGGAATCTCCAAGCACGCTCGAGCCACGGGAAAGAGATTTTCCACGTCCTATCTTCCTTCACCGTCGTTCCCCAACTATGTGGCGCGACAAGCCTGCCGCACCAAAGCATGTGGCGCGACAGAGCCTGTGCCAGCGTGGCAGCCCGACGCCCGCCCGGCCACGGTGGCAGGCCTGTCGCGCCACATGCTTCGGCATGACAGAGTTGTTCTGTCGCGCCGGCGCTTGTGGCGTGACCAAAAGGGTCACCGGGTGTAAATAAGGTTGCGGACGGGTTTTTTAAAATATCTTAAAAAATTGGTTAAAAATAAAAAAAAATCAAGTTCCTACCCGAGTTCACTCACCCCAACGGTCGACGACCACATTTTTACCGTTGCGGAAAAAAATCAAACGTTCGAATTCCTGCAGTGTAGCCAACCCACTTCCGGATCCCACTGCCCGTCAAATCTCTTCAAACGATTTCTTTCCCAAAACACACGTCGCCGCAGGCTACAGCCAGCTACGAGTGTCCAGCTAGCCTAGCCCCCGTGGCGCGTGCGTGTCCCTGTCCCACCTGCCAGCCACCAGCACGCTGCACGCCCCGCGCGCGCGCTCTCCCTCCCCTTCCCGCCTTCCCGTGCCCCCTCCCTCGTCCACCACCCACCCCTCTCACCCGAAAACCTACCATCCCCCACTGCCACCCTACTTCCGGCCCCACCTGTCACCGACCTCACCCACGAACCGCCCCCGTCCCCGCACCCCGAGCACCAACGCCACCCGTGCCGGCCGCACGTGCCCCCACGCGCACGTCCCCATCACGGGGCCCACCCGTCAGCGACGGGAAACTTTAGGCGGGAAACCCGCTGCCCGATCCCGCGCTTCCACTCCCCCCGTTCCGTTCGCGCGCGCCCCGATGCGGCGATGCCCCGAACCCACCATCCCCACGGACGCCCCGCGTGCCTACCCACTCCGACTGACGAGCGGGCCCGGCAGCGGCCAGTGCCCGACTCGGTCCCACGCCTCAGCCTCGTGGGAGGCAACCTGGCGGGTCCCACCGGTCAGCGCCGGGGGCAAAGCGGCGGCGGGCTCGCCCATAAAACCCAACGCCACCTCCCACTCCCCGCCACCAATCTGACCGTTGCGTTGCGCTCGCGGCTTCCCCCAAATCCTCGCCGCCTCGGAGAAATCTCCCGCCGCCGCCGCCGCCGCCGAGAACCCCCCGGCGGCGGTACCGGCAAGGGGCGGAGGCGGAGGCCCGTGGAGCCGGGGTCCGCCACGGCGGTGGCGCCCAGGGTGAGGCCGGCCCCCGCGCGGCGGTCGCTCAGGTACGGATCGGATCCGTCTTCTTGGATTGATGGATGCTTGTCCCGATTGGTTTCTTGGGAGGCCTGCCGGTTCTTGGGGGGAACCGGGTCAGATTGCGAGGTTGTGCGATGCGCGCGTGTCCGCGGCTGCAGGATCTGTTCCTTTGTGCGGAGTAGGTGTCGCGCCTGCGTGAAGCAGCTGTGGCGCAAGTGATTTTTTGCCGCGTTAATACCGATGCTAGTTTTTATCTCGCTGTCTGAACTAGTTTACCTGAACTTCTGGTTCTCAGGATGCTTCTAGTGTTCTTAGGTCGACGCGTTTCAGGATTAAATATCGGTCAATGTTGTAGTCTTCATCTAGTGCTAAACATTGGAATGCCTGTATTGTTCTTAGGTCGATGCGTTTCAGGATTAAACATCAGTCAATGTTGTAGTCTTCATCTCGCGCTCAATGTTGCAATGCTTGCAGTGTTCTTGCAATGCTTCGTTCCAATGTTGGATGCATCTGAGTAAACATGATTGCTTGTTTATTCTTTGTTTCCCGCATGATCCTGTGAGTAATCAGCATAGTCTTCAACTGTAAAATTGAAGTAATGAATAATCACCAGATGCTCTGGATGGTGATAACTGCTATTGCCTTTTGCCACTAGGCATTATAAAATTCGGATTTGTGTTTTACTCCAAATTTGTTTGCCATATGTCAACTTATATTTAGGATACATCGCTGATGTCCATTTCCTGCAATTGCAAACTTGTATATGTTGATGGGTCTTTCATGATGATAACAATGATCTCGAAACCCCTGTTTTGTTTAGGTTGAAGAACGTGGAACCAGTTAGCTATTGTGAAATTCAGCCGAAGAAGGAGAAAGATCCCGAAGGTGGCAGGACTTTGTTATTACTAGAGGAAGGAGCCAAGGAAGAAATATACACTGAAGAGCATGAGAAGCTTTTAGGTACATGTAATACTCCTTGGACTCTCTTTGTCGATGGTTATGGAAAAGATGGCAAGCGCATTTATTGTCAAGTGAGGGGCCAAACCTGCCATCAGTGCCGGTAAGTTTCTACTGGACTAACTATTTGGTTTTGCACCGGTTTCCTTTGTCGTCTGTTGTAATGCTGATTTTTTGTTGTTAATACATGTGATGAATTCCTGCAACACACCAAGTTTAGTATTTTTTACTACCTCTGTCCTAATGTGAAGTGATTTAGTTTGGCTAGATAAATCAATGTGCACACCCAAGTCTACAATTCAATTATTTAGTAAAGTTTCTTCTACATTGTATATGATTGCCAAGTTACTTTCCTTGATTGGAGGTTCTTATGATCCATTACATAGGAGTTATTGCAAGACTCAAGATGTATTGCATGTAACATGGGATTTCAGAATTTCCTTGTAGCACATTTGCCTTGTGTAAAATGTTTTCTTGGTACAGGCAAAAAACTCTTGGTCATCACACAAGCTGCTGTAAATGCCAGATTGTTCAAGGACAGTTCTGTGGTGATTGTTTGTACATGAGGTGAGCTTTTTCTTTAGGGCCATTCTCATTTCTTGATTAAATGTTGGCCTGTTTTGCTGCTAGATAAAATTAAGCATAGAATTATCAATTTTTTGCATTCATGGGCTTATGTGGACTTAAATACATTTTTGCCATCTTTGTTTTTTTACTAATGGCATGTGTACATTAATGGGATGGGAACATGTTTCCTTCTGTCATTGTTGTGGATATGCAAGGGTGGCATTATTTAAATGTGATTTTTGACTTGCAATGAATTCCATGCTTTGAATACTATCTTGCATATATATCATATGTAGTTCTAAAACTTTAGAAGTATACTAACTCCAATCACAAATACAAATCTATCTTCGTTTATATAGACTGACAACTCAATATTGTGACTATTAAATTTATTATGAAAGCTATTTCTATAATATTTAACTCTGTTCTTTTACGATAGTATACTTTCATAGATTTTTCTAGTATAAAATCAATTGCAGGTTTGTGCCAATGAAAAACGTTCAAAGTTCCCTACTGTTAGTAGAAAAATGTTGGAATAGACTAATTTCTTCAAAACTGAGTTATTGTTTCTTTTCTCCCTGCGTGTATGCACTTGACTAGTCATCATTTTTGAATTGACATTTTTGAACCAATGCAGGTATGGTGAGAATGTGCTAGAAGCTAAGAAGAATCCAAACTGGATATGTCCAGTTTGCCGTGGCATTTGTAATTGTAGTATATGCAGAACTAAGAAAGGATGGTTCCCTACCGGCTGTGCGTATAAGAAGGTATATGTCCAGTTTGCTTGTGACCTGAGGCTTTGTTGTTGTTATTTGTAGTTTACTGTGGTAAAAATAATAGGAAGAAGCTAACTACTGAACTGGTATAGTTGTTATGCATATATGAATTTTTCATTGACTCAATGGTTCTGGATGTGTTCCTTCTTGCAGGCTGTCGGACTTGGGTACAAATCTGTGGCGCACTATCTAATTGCAACGCAACGAGGACCATCAAAGGCAGATGATTCAAGCTCAGCTGATTTCTCAAACAAGTTGCTTTCTGACAAATCAGAAACCTCGTGCGTTTCTGACCATGATGCTCCAGCTGCCAAGGAAAGCCTGGAGGATGGAGAAACGAGCAGTAAAGCTAAGCAGGGCAAAGCAACTCACCACCAAGTCAAGAGCTCTGATGGCTACAAGAAGGACGATAGCACAAGTGTGTCTGTGGTAACATCTGATTCCCAGGATGATCAGGTTAATAAGAATGCTGGGTGCACGACTCCATCGTCTAAGCCACCAACCCCAAGGAAGAGGAAGTATGAGCGAAGCCCTGACTGTGTTGCAAGCAGGCTGCGATCTTATTCCCAGGATGTTCAGGTTAATAAGAGTGCTGGGTGCACGATTCCATTGTCTAAGCCACCAACCTCAAGGAAAAGGAAGTATGAGCAAAGCCCTGACTGTGTTGCAAGCAGGCTGCGATCGCGATCCAGGATCCTGTGAGAACAAACTTCTGCTTGCTTTTGTGATCCCAGTCCAACGGCTGCCTTTTGTGATGAAGAACAGCTGTTCATGGTGTGTTGGTGGTTCACTTACAAGTAGTTCATGGTGCATTTTGCGTCTGGCCCATGTTCAAACTTGTAGGCGATTGTGGTTGGGATCTTTTGCTTTAAACTATTAGTGCCAAGTGATGAAATGGGCTGTGTGCCTGTGTATCATGCATATAGTTCTAATTGGTGACTGTTCCAATTGGTGACTGTTCTAATTGGTGACTCTGTTGGTGCTCGTCATTCTGATGTTAGGCAAATGCTTTAGTAGCCTTAAGCATAATGTTTGGTTCGTGTCGTGTGATTGTATATTTTATGTTTCTGTTGCCGTTGAACTGTCTATGTAAAGGCAAGGTACCTGCAGAGTGGATGTATATGTTATGATCTTGAACCCTTCTGCCAGAAAACATTCGCACCGATTGCAGCTCGTTGCAGAACCTGACACCCTCAAGGTTACCCATCCCTTAAGATTTCAACACAAGGCTTGGATAGATTAGCTCAGAAACGAGCACCCATTCTTATATGTAACGGGTGCATGATATCCGGTTTATATTATGTTTGTACCATATGTCTAAGCAATAGTTGTAGAAGAGCACTATCCATCCTTGGATGTGATCCATTAAGCTAGTTGACAATAGAGGAAAAAGTACATAATGATAGTGAACAAATATAACAGGAATTCAACAACATTCAAGATGTCTCACTTAATAGAAAACATCAAACACAACCAAATGTAGACTGGTACATCATCACCTTTTTTATTTACTTTTTTTTTGAGCACACACCTTTTTTATTTACTTGTAGAGCTACCGCCAATGGAGGCACCATGCCACCAAATAATGTTTAGCTGTCCTTCTGGCCCATCTCTCGCATGTAACAATGAGAACACACAGACTTCGTCAAATGCTTTGTGGAAAAGTTGAAAGTAAGCAGGCCTCCATGATCCCTTGAATAAGATGACGCAGAACAACACCCAGAGACCAACCACATATCCAATGCCAAGTCCAAAGGAAAATGTAACTACCTCAGAAAACCACCCAAAGACAAACTACACATCCTACACCCAAGTTTCGTGTTCATGCAGGTTGTTAGGCTTGTGCAAATCTGTAGCGCGCTATCGTAGAGATGCACTGCCGATGAATGCTCGCTGGCTCGCTGCAGCCTGCAGGCCATCCAGGCATCCACCGCTTTGCCCCAACCGTACCTGTCAGTCTATCTCAGGGCGCCTCCGGTCATCTCTGCAGATTGCCACTGATCTGCTGACCCGAGCAGAATTACCTTACTACCTTAGTCATCATAGTCAACAACATTTTTATTTATGCATGCAAAGACATTTAATTTGGTTGATAATTATAGATAAAACTTAGTCGTACATCCTTGAATGTAATCCGTCATATAGACAAAAACAAATACACAGCTGAAATTAAACGTGCAACGGAGGTTGCATTCATTGTGCGGCTTCACCATATGAGTGCAAAGTACAGACTGACGGTACGGTGTACACACGTCAATGAATTGAACAACATTCAAGATGTTCTCCACTTGAAAGAGAACATACAACCAAACATATATAGACTGCTACCATACGGTAGTTACCTCTATTTACTCGTAGAGCTAGTGGCATCACCATGATATCAAATTAAAGGACATTAACACGGATTATGATTAAATCTGTGGCTGCTTTATGCCCAGTTCTAGCATTGGTTTAATGTGTAGTAGCTGTCTTTCGGGCCCATCTTGCACAATGAATTAACTAAAAACCTATATACTTGTCATACGCTTTTTCGAAGAGGCAGAAATAAGCAACCCTCCATGCTTTCTTGAATAAGAGGGCACAAAATACCAACCACATATCCTACACCAAGTCCAATCGAAAATGGAAGTACCTTAGAAGAATCATGTCCATCTCTCTCTTGATCATCACTGCAATTCTTCTGGAGAGGATGTCCACATAGACCATTATTACCATCTCAAGTGTACTGCATGCACAAAGTGTCGAGCTGAAACCCTTTTGGGATTCTTCCTGTGAGATTATTGAATGACAAGTCCATGTAGCTTAGAAATGTTAGATTGGACAAGGTTTGTGGGATTTCTCCATAAATATTGTTTTGGGAGAGGTTGAGCTATTCCAATGAATACATGATCCCAATCTTTTCTGAAAAAAATCCACTCAAAATGATTCCTTGACAAATTTAGGTTTACAACTCCATCGAGTGAGAATATTTCTTCTGGAATTCCACCAGTCAAGTGGTTTCATGACAAGTCAATGCTCACCATACCTTCAGACTCGTCGTAGTAGTAATGTTCTTGTCCCTTCATGGTCACACATTCACATCCATATCGTGACTGATAGAAACATACTTATCTCTTTTCATATTCATCAATTTTGACAAATGCCGGGGTAAGCCTGATATACTATTGCCTGCCAGATTTAGATTATATAGGCCTCCAAGTTTGGTAATAGTTGCTATTGAATTCCTTTTTCATGACTCTCTGAAAATTGTATTCAGGTCAGAGCCCACTCACACCAGATTGTGCAACTGCACAGTCAGCATTTACAAACATCATAGTTCCTGTGTCTAACGTTGCTGGCAAAGGAAAACCATCTCTCTCGCATTTGGAGGCTCCTGAGTTTGGTTCTGCAGCTTCAGAAATCAGACATATTGACAGGAGCTATGAATAACAATGCTGGCATTGGTGCAGCTGGTTCTATTAGAATTTTAATTTTAATGCTGTTCCCCATGCAACATTGCTGATTCTGTGTTAATTTGTGACAGATTTAAATCAGGACATGACAGGAAATAGATCAACTTTGGATTCAGGTCTTAGGGAGCCAGATGACCCGGACATCTTTGGAATTGCAGGTAAAATCATACCATCATGAAATTACTGTTTTTATTTTAGTTATGAAATTAGACATGGCTTTTGCATAAAGGTGTCTGTTAAAAATCATAGCTGGCACCCTGACAAACTTACAGTCTCTTATTCTTCTGCTGCAGCTCGTTTGGTGTTACTGATGCTCTTTGCTCATCTTACTTCCTACTAATTAATGTTGTCCGGACCCGATTCACTAATGGAAAATTGTCCTATAGTGTATCAGATTTGCTTTATTCCAGCTTCTATAGAATATGACCACCTGAATGAGAATTTTTATACTTGTCCTACAAGCTTTGGGAGCTTAGATTAGGATATTGGTAGTATAGAGTACTCCGCATGTTGCCGTGGGTGAGCTACTTCAACATCAAGTGACAGCCATGATTAGGGAAAAAAGGTTGCAATAATAGTGATGACAATAGTACTACTATTGCTACGAAGACAAAAAAAATAGCGACACAGAATTATAAAAAGAAATTGCACACATTGTTTCACGATATATAAATCACAGTTCACGAACAAAAGCATGACCTCATTATATAGTACATTGATCAAAAGTTGAAAATATAGCATGTAAACCAAGCAAACCCTTCCTGGTCAGACTGCAGAAACAGAAATACAGAATGATCATGAGAAGAGGCAACAACATGGAGTGGTGCATATGTAACAGTCGGCAGTTGAATAGATACTCTTCGCATCCTTTCAGTGTATGCCACAACAAGCTCATGCTGCGGCGGATCCTGCTCGTCCATTAGGATGTAGGAAGGCTCATGCTGCGTCGCAAGCTCGGCTGTGGTGGACTCCATTCATCTCTCGCCCGCTTCAGGATGCCGGCGTTGGAGAGCAAGGCCCAGATGTGCGTCACGAATTCCCCACCCTTCGCCAGCTGCTCAACATGCGCAGCCACATTGTCAGATGGGGCGATGTACAGTATCGTCTCTGCCCAGAACTCTGCCATCAACTCCCAGCACAGCAAGGTGTTGTTCAGGCCATATAGTTGCCGTCCAAGCCTGATACCGTTGTCAAATGCCTTCATTGTAGATGCTTCTGTTGTCATACCCATGATCACTGCCCGCAAATCCATCGTTCTAAGGCCTAGAATACGTTTTGCTTTGTGCCAGGCTCGTTGAAGCAAGGAGCCATTACTCTCCCCTGCAGATAGCTTCGCGTGTGCATCCTCCAGGACCTCTTGAAGCACGATCTTTGAGGTCAGTCTCTGCTCTGGGAGGAACTCGGACCCGATTCACTAATGGAAAATTGTCCTATAGTGTATCAGATTTGCTTTATTCCAGCTTCTATAGAATATGACCACCTGAATGAGAATTTTTATACTTGTCCTACAAGCTTTGGGAGCTTAGATTAGGATATTGGTAGTATAGAGTACTCCGCATGTTGCCGTGGGTGAGCTACTTCAACATCAAGTGACAGCCATGATTAGGGAAAAAAGGTTGCAATAATAGTGATGACAATAGTACTACTATTGCTACGAAGACAAAAAAAATAGCGACACAGAATTATAAAAAGAAATTGCACACATTGTTTCACGATATATAAATCACAGTTCACGAACAAAAGCATGACCTCATTATATAGTACATTGATCAAAAGTTGAAAATATAGCATGTAAACCAAGCAAACCCTTCCTGGTCAGACTGCAGAAACAGAAATACAGAATGATCATGAGAAGAGGCAACAACATGGAGTGGTGCATATGTAACAGTCGGCAGTTGAATAGATACTCTTCGCATCCTTTCAGTGTATGCCACAACAAGCTCATGCTGCGGCGGATCCTGCTCGTCCATTAGGATGTAGGAAGGCTCATGCTGCGTCGCAAGCTCGGCTGTGGTGGACTCCATTCATCTCTCGCCCGCTTCAGGATGCCGGCGTTGGAGAGCAAGGCCCAGATGTGCGTCACGAATTCCCCACCCTTCGCCAGCTGCTCAACATGCGCAGCCACATTGTCAGATGGGGCGATGTACAGTATCGTCTCTGCCCAGAACTCTGCCATCAACTCCCAGCACAGCAAGGTGTTGTTCAGGCCATATAGTTGCCGTCCAAGCCTGATACCGTTGTCAAATGCCTTCATTGTAGATGCTTCTGTTGTCATACCCATGATCACTGCCCGCAAATCCATCGTTCTAAGGCCTAGAATACGTTTTGCTTTGTGCCAGGCTCGTTGAAGCAAGGAGCCATTACTCTCCCCTGCAGATAGCTTCGCGTGTGCATCCTCCAGGACCTCTTGAAGCACGATCTTTGAGGTCAGTCTCTGCTCTGGGAGGAACTCCGGTAGAAATGCCACTAAGTAGGCGCAATATCTTGATAATGATGTTGCAACTTCACGTTGAACACCGCCACTACTGTCTGTGCCCTCCAGAATGTCACAGTAGCACGTTGCTATGTGCCATATGAGTATGGTGTGCGTGTGAGTGTTTTGCCTCAGAGTCCATAATAAATCACCCACTACCCTGTCTCTGTATATCTGAAGAGTCCTGCTGCCGTTGGTTGGCTGACCACCTATACGGCAGAGGGTAAGAGCAACCGTTCTCTTCACTTCATCGTTCAGGGTAAAATCTTTTTCTTCTACTGCGTGGTGCTTGAGCGAACATGGTGACGGTTCCGACAGTATATATTCTTTGAACAATGCTACACACACCTTCCATAGTTTCTTGGCCCAAAAACATTCATAATCTTTGATAAGTGAGTATTGCCCCATCTTTTCCTTCCAGTAAGGCTGGCTTAGAAAAATTGGGCGACCAAAATTCCTCTCGATAGCTATGGTTGTATCAGCACTGCCTGGAGCTGCAGTTGGGTAATTCTTAAATGCTGCATCTATGGGTTGCCAGTACATTGGCAAAGCATGTAGGAAATAATGGAGCACCACAAGAGTGGCACTGAGGAACATTGATGCTAAAGTGAAGAGGAACTCATATACTCCAGGCTTAACATAAAAAAGAAGAAAGGCACGTATGCCGTGCCACCCCAAATAGGCTTGTAGTAATGGACACAGAACAGCAATCATTATCTTTAACTTAACCGGAAGCACACCAGGGCGAGACCGATTCGCGATGATGCGGTGATATCTAGTGAAGAAATAGTCGTGAAGGAAAGCCAACTGCACCTCGACAATGTCGAATGCCCTCTTGTAGCCTTCACCTCCATGTAGCAGTTCCCTCAGCGTGAAATCACGTACTTGCGAATGTCCTTCCTCGACACAATGAAACCCAAAGTAGCGCCGCGCTAAGAGCTGAAACAAACTGTAGGAGAGCCAAATGTTTGCATCGCCAGTATCTTCATTATTATTTTCTTCTGCAAACAGATCCACGGAACATTTTAGGAGCTTCTTACACTGTATTAGATCCTTTATTTTAACCCAATGGCCATCCTTCTGCATAAATGGGTATTTGCAATGATTTTTCAGGCTGCGTCTTGGATCATCACCATCAAAGAAGGGTGAGCTTAACGTGGATTCCTGCTTCATGTAGTCAGCAAATGCCTTGGTGTCGTGCTCCAGAATAGCTTCCATCTTCTTACTTTGTGGTACAAGTAAGAACACCCATATTGTAAGCATACCAGTCATTACTATGCGTACAAATACTGGAGCTGAACGCAACGCAACCCATTGCAGGAAAAGAACGTAGAAAAAATACTGCACCAGACGCCAGCTCTGGACTGGACGACTGCCGCCGAGTGTGTACAATGTCATAGAATGCGGATTCTGGGACGAAAAACCCAGCAGCAAGAAGTACCCCAACATGTGGTCGCGGTTAGGCTGTGAAGAAGACCACACCGTATTCCCAACATAAAATGCGATTAAAGTGGGGAAATAGTGCGAAGCCCAAGCACCATACTGGACGAACCAGTGCCCAGAGCGACGTCGCTTGGGGCCCAAAATGTAGCCAAGAAGGCAGAACCCCATGCCTATCGCCACCGCACCCATCACCTTTGTTCCATGGTCAGGCATCTTTGCTCCCCGGAATAAGGCTACGAGGAAGGCCACAAAGGCCATCAACGCACCTGTGCCCGGCACCCATGAAGGCGTATTCTCGCTCGTAAACAATAGCGGTCGCGGCATCCTGCAATGTTGCCATACTCACATCGTCAGTTGGGTGGAGAAGATCGATGGAATAAAGAGCGAATACGTCGTTAGAAATCAATACTGGATATTTTGTATACACTATCACCTTATAGCTGAAGATATCCGACACCTGTAGTCTGTAGATGATTAAGCTAGAGGAGTACTAGTTGATGAAATCGATTAACTGTGTGTAGAGGCTAAGATTCAGAGAGCAGAGAGAGGCTGACAATATATCCTTGAAGCGCAAGGAGCGAGGGAGGAAGCCAAAGAGATTAGGAGTGAGGATGGAAGCGACCAAATTACATGGAAATTTAAAGGAAAAAAGGTACTCCAGCCAAATTATGATGAGCGGTGTGAATGCATGCTGCGAACCATTAGCTTTACTCATGTGTGGGATGGTGGGATTGTGATGCTGCTGCTAACCCGTTAGACAAATTAGTGGAAGGGACTGCATAATATGCTTAATTAATGACACCTGCCGTGGGGTTAAGCTGGCTAGCTTTGGAGCCGAATGGAAACGCGGCTGGTGTGAATACCCCAACTAAAGTTGATTGGATCCTTTTTTTTCTTCGGGAACAACGCATGCTCGATCCGATCCTAACTCATCAGCTTTCTTGCTTGTGGGTACGTGCAAAGAAAATACATATTATAAATCTCCACATGTGAACAATGATGCTTATGTGTACTTAAAGGATAGTAAAAGCTGTGCCAATTTGTAGTAGTTTAGGTACTAATCATTTAAGTCTTTAACTTAATATTAACAAATCTCTTCATCTGCTTTCTGTCTGCTGTCTTTTCTGGCGGCTTAACAACCCATCATGGGTTGCCCCCAAAAGAATATAAGGCCAGTTTGAGTGGGGGTTTCACGGGTGTTTCATGACATTAAATGCGCTGATGTGGTATAGAAGAGAGAAGTAAGAGTTTCATGGGATATGAGAGTAGTTTCATCACCATGGCACTCCTTTGGCACAGTTACCTGCTAGTTTATAATCTACCGTAGTAAGAAATCTCAAAGCAAGCACTTGACGCGGGACTCCTTCTCCACGCTCTTGAGTGAGGTCGCAGAGAAGGCTGAGGCTGACGTCCTTGAGGCCACGTAGTGCATCGTCCGTGGCCTCCTCGACATCCATCCAAACGCCTGACATGCCGCGGACGCTATAGACCCGCTGGCTCGTGGCGGGTTGTACGCCGTGTTCCCGTCGCCGTCGAGGATGGCTACCCTGTACATCGCCATCACGTCGAGGATGTCCATGATTTATATGTCTCCCCGATGTGAATTTGGTGCACACACATAGGTGGCGCGGGATTTAATACGTATCATTAACGGCGACGGTGCCCGTCCTGAGTATTTAGGGGTCTGGGGCGAAAGTAAATTTTGGAGGCCCTTTTAATATATAGTAATAAACACTCAATGCATATGAAAATATTCATATCAAATAAGATTTTTTTTCTACCATTTGTAGATGCAAAGATCTAATATTTTTTTCTCCATCCATAAGGTCGCAAACTTGCAATACATTCTGGGTTGTAATCAAAAGCTATCTAGCGCAAATCTACAAAGGTATTATATCAACTTAAAAAACATCACAAATTATTATGTAGAACTCTCAAATCCTAATATCACATCTGTCCCCTACCAATATGTAGTGGATGGATTCAATGACCGGTACTGGAACGTACAATATTGACCCGATCAACATTCACAAATCAAACATGAAATGTCAATTAATCTAAGTACTTGAGCTGATGAGGATCAGGGCTAGCTTAGGGTGAGACTGAAAAATCCTACCTCGCTGCTCCGGTTCCTGCCCTGCTTGCCGGCGTCCTGCTTGCTTGCCTGCCTGCAGCTCTGCAATTCTCCGCTGGAATTAGGCAATTTGCAATATTAACTACTCGACCAGGGACTATCGAGAGGGCTCACGCCTAACGGAGGTCAGGAAGGTCTGATGTAAGGACATCGGATACACAATTAGGGCTACTTTGGCAACGCGCCTCCCCGCCGGGATCCCGGCTCCTTCAATTCCCGGGGTAGGACGCCCGACCTACGTAGGCTGGATGGATTTTCCGGTGAAGCCTACCCCGAGAAGGTCGGTCCCAAACCATCCCTTAGGGCGATGATGCCGAGGCCTAGGGCGAGTCGTGAATTACGATCGGCCATCATCAACGTACTGCCTGCCGCCTGTCTGCCTCTCGTCGCTCCAATCGAGCCGAATAAAATAGAAACGAGAATCGAGGGGACGTGTAGAGATGGGACTAATTAGGCCAGTCTCAGTGGGGATTTCATGAGAATTTCACGGCATTAATTAGATGGACACCTCAGCAAAAATGGTGACATGGCAAGCAAATTAATAGGAGAGAGATGAGAAGCGTTTCTTCCCCACGAAACGATCCGGGCGCCGTTTCCAAGCCCAAGAAACGCCGAGGAAACCTGCACTGAGAGCATCGAGCGTTTCATGGCGGATCCCATGCTCCCTACCCCTCCCCCTCCCCCTCCCGCATGTCGTCCCTCCCGCGCTCCCGCTCCCTCCCAGCTCGCGCGCGAATCCACCTCCGTTGCGCCAAATCTGCGCCGCACCTGCCCTTCGTCTTCCTCTCCTCCCACAGCCGCCATCGCCCCTGCAGTTCGTCAAGCCGTCTCGCCCCCTGCCTGCCAAGCTGCCGCGGCCCCTGCCCTCCCAGATCCGCCGCAGGCAAGATGTCCCACGAAGGGGAGCTTCCCGGCGGTGGCCCAGCAACACGCGGCGGCGGCCGGCACCACGCAGCGGCGGCCCCACAACCCGCGGCGGCGGCGGCCCAGGGAAGGTCCGTGGAGGTGGCACCGAGAAGGGCCGCAGTGGTGGCTTGGTGAAGGCCCGCGGCGCGGCACGAGAACAGGCGGCGGCGCATCAGCGCGGCGGCGGCGACACTTCTCCTCCGGCAGCCTCAGGAGTCCTGCGTTTGCAGCTCCTCCACCGGCCGCGGCTTCTCCGGCGGCACCTCCCCCACTTTGGCCTGGATATGGAGGTTCTCCAGCGCCTCCCCCAAATTGTTCCCCACATGGAACCCAATCCACAAATCCATGGTAAATATCTTGTGCTAGCTCTTTCGATTTGATTTCTGTCAGCATGCCGAAGAACCATAATCTCCTAATGTTTGGTGCTAATCTACAGATTATGAATCTTGCTAGACATTTCACTTTTATTTATGCTTATAACTTGCATCTTATCAGACATGCTGATGGTACTGTTTTCTCCAAATATCTGTACAAAGTAGGTTTCCTGAATTCATGTATCAATATTTTGGAGCATGTTAATATCTGTACAAAGTAGATTTCGTATGCGTAGGCCATTATTCCTACGCATTGTTAATGAATTAGGCAAGTGGTCTGACTACTTCACTACAAGAGTGGATGCTCTAGGTCAGCAAGGACTCACACTACTACAAAAGTGTACGGCAGCTATTCGCCAATTAGCTAATGGCAGTGCGGCGGATCATTTAGATGAGGTTCTAAAAATTGGCGAGACAACTTCACTAGAGGCAATGAAGTATTTTGTCGAGGGTGTTATAGCTGTATTTAGTGGACGATATTTGAGACGACCCACTATGGCAGATGCTGAGCGTCTGCTCAAAATTGGTGAGAAACGAGGTTTTCCGGGTATGTTTTGCAGTATTGATTGTATGCATTGGCAGTGGGAGAGATGTCCAACTGCATGGAAGGGCCAATTTACTCGGGGTGATCGAAAGTCCCGAAGATAATTCTTGAGGCTGTGGCTTCTCATGATCTTTGGATCTGGCATGCATTCTTTGGGGTTGCAGGTTCTAATAATGATATCAATGTCCTAAACCAGTCTCATCTATTTATAGAAGAACTAAGAGGGCAAGCTCCAAGGGTCCAATACATGGTGAATGGAAACCAATATAATACAGGTTATTATCTTGCGGATGGGATATACCCGGAATGGGCTGTTTTTGTGAAGTCCATATCCTTGCCCATTTCCGACAAGGACAAGCTGTTTGCACAGCAACAAGAAGGGAAGAGAAAGGATATTGAACGAGCATTTGGAGTATTGCGTCGACGATGGAGCGTCTTGAAAAAACCAGCTCGCCTATACGATCGTGGTCAACTTGAGAGAGTGGTGCTAGCTTGTATCATCCTTCACAATATGATTGTTGAAGATGAAAAAAAAGAAGAGGACATTGAAGAGAATCTTGATCTAAATGAGGCTCCTAGTACAGTGACTGTGCAAGAACCAGAATTCTCCCCCGAAGATTATGTTCCATTTGAAAGGGTGCTAGAAAAAGAAGGTGATATCCGAGATCGCTCGACTCATATACAACTTAAGAAGGACTTAGTGGAGCACATTTGGAACAAGCACGGTCGTCGTTTATCTACAAATTGAGATCTACTATATGTAATCTTTTTCATATATGTGCTCATTTAAGATCGTGTGGGTATTGAAGTTCAACAAAATATATTTTTGGATATATCAATGTTTATTTATCATGTTCTACTGGACTAATATAAAGTTTAAAAACATTTGCAAAAATGCTATAGAGTTCTCATGGTACATTTGATCACCACACAATGCACATGTTAAATACTACATCCTGTCTATGAAACTGTGCAATGAAACTGTGCACTGAGACTGACAGTTTCATGATAGTTTCATCTCTCAGAAAATCTGACATGGCAATCTAAGAAACAGTGCCATGAAATCCCCACTGAGACTGGCCTTACGCAGATGAGATTCCACGGTGGCCTCCTGCGGAGAGCGAGGTCGGTGGGCAGCCAGTAGCAGGCTGTTGCAGGGACCCTTCACCGGCGCTTCCACCATCGAGTATTCCATCATCCTCTCTCCCCGCCGGCGGAAGGGAACAACTCAGCTAGCTGCATTATTTTACCATGAGGAAGAAAAGAGAATTAAAAAAACAAAAGGGACTCGATGGAGACGGAGGGGAAGCTAGACGAGGCCCCTAACACTGTTTGCAATGGTGTCCTCTATATTTCAGCCCCTAAAGGAATATTTCAATGGCCTGTAAAATATTCTACCCTCTAAATCCATGTATTGCTGCAACGGTATCCCCAATCCCACCCTCCAAATCATCCATCCCACACCGAGCGCCGCGCCGCGCGAGGACGCTGAGCGTCGTGCGCCGCCGGAGTCCGCGTCGGGGGTTGAGCGTCGTGTCGGAGTCCCCGCCGCCCCGTCCCTACGACTCGTTCTCGTCGGACGGCAGCGACGGCACCGTCACGGGGCCCACAGAGACGCCGGAGGCCCAGGCGATGGCGCGGGCCGAGGGCGGCGCCGCGGAGTTCGACCCGGGGAGGATCCCGGCGTCTGTGTTCCAGCCCAGGAAGTCGCTGTCGCAGGTGGAGTGGAGCATGACGACCAACGAGTCGATCTTCAGCATCTCAGGGCGCCAGCGACGCCGGCGGCCCGTACACCGGCGGCAGCCGGTCCCACTTCGACTTCTTCTACGACGAGGCCATGGCGGCGGCGGCGGCGGAGGCGGACGCCAAGCTGTCGTTCGTCGCAGAGGGGGCGCAGCCAGGGGAGCTCGCGGCCGTCGAGTCCAAGGAGTTCCCGGCGCCGGGCAGCGCGGGCACGCACGCTAGCGACGGCGCCAAGAAAGCCACCGTGTTCCGGCGGCACGAGAGCGGCTCCGGCGGCAGCTCCAGCAACTTCTCCTTCGCCTTCCCGAGAACGCCGTGCCGGAGTCCCCTTCGCCTTCGCCTCGGCCGGGCTCGGCACCGGCGCCACCTCGTCCGCCGCCCGCGCCTCCGCCGGGGACGAGGCCATTGATCGCCGCGTGGGTGGGTAGATCCGCGCCGCGCTGGATCCGATGGGGGAGTGGAGGAGGAGGGGCGTCGGCACCCGCGCAGGCGAACTGGCTGGCTGGGTGACTCTGGACGCGAACGCGACCCGAATGGAAGGGGGAGGAAGAAAGGTGGAGGGGTTTGGGGGCAGGGGAGGACGGCGGCCGGCGTTGGTCGGGAAAGAGGAGGGCGGTGCGGGGCGGCCGGCGGCGGCGGGTGAGGCGCTGCCGCGGGCGGGCGGCGGCGTGGGAGTGCCTGGGCGAGTTTTGGAGGAGGGGGACGCCTCCCCCAAATTCGGAGGACGGGGACTTGGGCCGGCACAATAGCAGAGCTTTTACAGGACGCCGCTGCACACGTCGAGGAGGTCCAAAACCGGTAAAGTCCAGGTCCAGGAAGCTATACAGGTGACCGTTGCACGTAGCCTAACCTCCTCGCGTAGCTTGCTAGCGTGGTAATTAATTGATCAGATAAAGGGTAGGAGGAGAAAAAAAAAGCAGGACAAAGAACCCCGGAGCTTATCAAGGGAGGGAGGCGGCAGCAAAGCGGGCCGGTAACGGCAAATAGTCCGGGTCGCGCATGTGGTTTGGGCGATGGATACATGGGGTGGGTTATTTTAGACTTATTTGATTGGTGGGTACACGCGATGGGTAAAGAAATTGTATGGTGAGAAAAGTAATGTTCAAAACGGCAAAAGACTCTCTAGAAACATCGTTTTGTGAAAACTTTCCACGTCGTTTCTACCGTTGGACCTGACATGTTGGTCCTCCGTGAGGGGTGGGTAGGATTTTTTTTAGGTGAGAAACGTTTTCAATTCTACTGGATCCTTATAGTATACTAGCAAAGGCACATGTGCGCACGCACATGTGTGCGCACATGTGTATATATAAAATATAAAATAAATATAACATGTAAAGATGCTTTCTAGTTGGTTGTACGTGTGCACGCACTTGTGTATATAAAGCTTTAGGTATTCTCAAATCTAGAGGCACATCATTTTTTAAAGTTAGTTGGTCTTTATTTATACGGAGAAAAACTCTTCAATCTATTGTCTATTAGCAATACGGGATAATTGTGTGCACGTGTGGGGAGGTAAGGGCCCACCTGGCCGGAGGTGGGTACGCGCGGGCGGGTACAAAACGCTGGGTGAAAAAAGTTTTACGGAGAATGAACTAAAAGCGTCTGAAACATCCAATTTTTTCTTGTTTTCTTGTGTTTCTTGTTCTCCTTCCCTCTCCAAAACCCGACAGGTGGGTCCCCTGTGAGGGGGTGGGTGTGGATTTTTAGGTAGAAAGTGTTTTCAATTCTCTAGGATCCTTTTAGTATGGATAGATAGATAAATTCAGGAAAAAACAAAAGCACATCTAACTAAAAAAATTCTTACCTTGTGCATGCATACACTCTCATCATTTAATATTCTAATGTAATACTTATATCGATACATATTTATCCTTATCCAATTGTTATAGATTTTGATCGATATTACTCTATGCACTTTTTCATCCACTCACAATTTTTCACTTTGCCTCGCACCTCCATTTATGTTTGCTACATGTTTAATTGGACTCCTAATTAGAACTATGTTTAGCATGGATATTATTATCCTCATCACTTCTTGCATATATGTATATGTAGTGACACAAATTAGGCATAAGTTATTATTTTCTTAATTAACAATGGCAAAGAATGGATAATTTCAAATCATATATTGGCATACTTTAGGATATTTTTGTTATGGTGACAGATGTAGGTAGATGTGGATTATAAGCCACTTTAGGATATTTTCAATAATACCACATGTTGGTAATGTATATGCATTTTAAGGGAGTTACATTAGCTTATTGTTTATAATGGCATAATTGGGTGAGTTAGATGAATATCAGGTGTTACATTATACTAATCTTCATGATGTGTAAAGGTAGGTAATTCTCTAAATTTAGATATAGATATAGGTGTTTACTTTAGACTACGTTAATAATTACAAAAACGTGTGTATTTTTCTAGAAAACATAATATAGATCCAATGGGTATTATTAACAATGATGATAGAGTCACCGTGTTGGTATTGATATCTGGATGTTTTTTATTTTAGTATGTGAACGTCTAATTAGTAATACCTAGCCATCAATCCAAGCACCTGCATAGGTTAACGATTTTATGACACATATAAGACCAGTCTCAATGGGGTTTGACATTAAATTATATATATCACATTAGAAAATTTACTGACGTTGCAAGGTCATTTGAACGGGGGGTTTCCTGAGATGAGGGTGAAGTTTTACTCTCATAAAACCCATCTGACTCGGTTATCAAGTTCTCGATCTTTTAAATCATAGACTCGGTCGTGCCTAAATTATATATAGAAAAATGTTGAACAATTGGTTTGGTGTTTATGATTTAGGACATAACTAAGTAGTTGGCTCCATTTGCATAATAAAGCTTATGGCTTGAAAATATAAGAGTAAAATGCACCATTAGTACATAAACTTAGCGAGTGGGTGCGTTTAGGTACACCATCCCTTTAATTGCTCATTTAGGAGCAACAACTAAACATGTGGGTGCAAATAGGTCACAAAATGACACGCGGGAAAAGGATGCCACGTAGGCAGCTAATGTGTTAGCTGTTTTTTTTTTTGAAAAAGACCTTATTCATTGGGCAATTTAGTTGAGTTGATTAACATCCTTTTTTAGGTTTTCTTTATAGAATCTTGTAGCCAAATAATATTGTAAATGTTTAAAAATCATATATTTGCAAAAAATAATTATTTTTGTGTAGGTGAAATGAAATAATAAAAAGAGCAAGATATATATTTTACGGCATCGTATACGCGCAAATATACTCCCAATTCCTTACAAGGCCAAAAAAAAAGAGACCACCCCGGTGTACTTCTACACTAAAAAGTGACGAAGCGCCTACAATCACTACCAGGAAGATAGATGTTGGCACCGGTTAAGAAGCCCATTTAGCACCGGGGCTAAAGGTGCTACCTTTAGCACTAGGTCAAATAACCGGTGCTAAAAGTAGGGGTACTAGCTAAAAATATTTACATATTTGCGTGTTGCGGGATTTGAACTCGAGACCTCTTGCCTCACGCGCACCCACCTAACCATTTCACCTACGCAACACACGCAATAGGATAGAAGATGCGCTCCTTTTAAAGTAGCATGTGACACCCTCATTAGCACCGGGTCATATTTACGAACCGGTGCTAAAGGGCCTTTAGCACCGGGTCGTAACATCACCCGGTGCTAAAGGGTCACCCTTTAGCACCGGGTCGTAACATCACCCGGTGCTAAAGGAGGGGGACCCTTTAGCTCTGGGTCATAACACCAACCGGTGCTGAAGGGGACTTGTTACCAACCAGTGCTAAAGGGTCCCCAGGGACACCCCAATTTTACGTCCGGTTCTTGAGTACGCCGAGACATATAGACGGGGCGGATGATGGATTTTCTGGCAGTGAATCCAATGACATAAAAAAATCTCAGTGCAGCATTAGGCTTCATATTTCACCCTAAACCAATTTTGCATGAATCGGACACTATGGCTAAACCAATATTACACAAAACACATAGCAGACAACAGAGAGAATCCATGAAACTCACTGTAATCTAGAGCCAGATCGCTAGGTTCCCTTCGGCTTGGTCCCATCAGCTTGCGGCACGGGAAAGACTAGTGGCAACTGGCGTGTGGCATGGAAAAGATTGGTCAGCAGCGTGCGACATGGAAAAGACCGGCCGGCGGCGCGCCGTAGAAACATTGATTGGCACAAAAACTTGATCTCCGTCCAAACTTGTAGCTGTCAAAAACAGTCCTAATAAACAATAGAAAAATAAGTGGGAGCAATTTGCAGTAGTTTTGCACCACAGGTTACACGCAAGCGCCAAATGTACACATCAGCTATCTATGTGGCGTTCTTTTTCCAGCGTGTCATTCTGATGACCCATTTGCACCCATATGTCAAGTTGTTGCTTCTATATGAGCAATCAGAGAGATGGTGTATAGCTAAACGCACCCACTCGCTAAGTTTATGTACTACTGATGCATTTAACTCAAAATATAAATGTAAAAACATCTAGATACTTTTTTTTGTATAGATTATTGTATATATGACGGTAAAGTGTTGCAAGGGCTTTACATGTACAGCTACATAAAGAAACTCTCTCTCTCTCTCTCTCATATGTGTGCGATTCCTAATTTTTTGAAATGGGCTGTGTATCATGCATATAGTTCTAATTGGTGACTGTTCTAATTGGCGACTCTGGTGGTGCTCGTCTTTCTGATGTTAGGCAAATGCTTTAGTAGCCTTAAGCATAATGTTTGGTTCGTGTCGTGTGATTGTATAGGGCGTGATTGGTAGGGTGGGCGAGATTTGGCCTGGCTAGCATGGATGCAGGGCCAGCCAAGGCCAGGCCTGCGCCGGCCACGGGCCTTTGATTGGTAGGATGGATAAGTCACTTTTGGCCCGTGCTAGCTCGTGATTGGTAGCCTGCACAAGCCTGTGGGCTGCATTGCGGAATGCGGGGAGCGGTTGATTGGTAGCCCGCACAACGTCGGTCCGTGGACCTCTTGCACACGGTGGGTGACATTACCGCAAGGGCTAATAAGCCAAAGGGTCGGGCGGAGGGGCCGTGCGGTTACCGCTCTTCTTCCATTCACCACCACCCGCTCTTCGTCTTCCTCGTCTGCGCTGCCGCTTTTGCGCTGCGGCCATCTCCGCCCTTTGCTCGGAGGGAACCCCGTGCGTGGCGTGCGTGATGACCAAGGTCGCCAAGAAAGGGAATCAAGAGAGAGATCGATAGGAGGAGAGGGACCCATTCCTCCACCATCCTACCTTGCCGCAGGAAGAGGAAGACGAGACCGCCCTCCTTCAAGCTTGCACCGACGGCGACGACGAATGGGAGGCGCAGGTCAGCAAGGGCAAGCGAGAGGAGAGGGCGAGACGAGAGAGCGAGAGGCTGCGTCGGCGAAGGCGGGCAAAAATGAGCACAGTAAACCCTAGCGGGCGGTGACAGTCACGTTATATACAGTGGCCAGCCGGGTGCGAGGCTGCATAACGTGGGCCCACGACATTTGGCCCGCGCGGGCGCAATGCAGGCTGCATAAGCTGGGAACGCGGCCGTCTCGTGTTCCCGCTTGTGCAGGCTGTACTGGCCGCTCGGGGCCTCGGAGTCACGTCCATCTCTCTTTTGATCACTATGCTTGGGTTCACTATTGTCCATGCAATATTCTTCTCCGAAGAGGATGTCCACATAGACCGATGTTGCCATCATATTCTTCTCCCCTAATGGGATTCTGTAACACCCTAGTTCTAAATTTGCTAGATTTTTATTTTCTCTCTACAATTTGTTAGATCTAAATAGAAAGTGTGTACACATTATTTAAAATAAAACATTATTTTCTACATTTAAATCCAATTAGTATAGTTTTTGAATATAAGGTGGTTCATGCATTCATACTCATGCATAATTTTCTTGTTTACAAAAAAATATGGATATCAAAACATTTTTAAATATTAAAGTAGTTTTCGCTAGTGTGTTTAAACTTAACGATGTTAATATTTTGGAATGTGTATTCGTTAAGGGCCAGAATATTGTAGAAGGGGTTTGCCCATTTCCTTTTCTTCTCCCTCCCTTTTTCTCTCTCATTTCTTTCGTTTAAAACTAAACCTACTCTATAGGACACAAAGCCATTTTCGGCCCACAAACCTGCACATGGACTCCAAATCTCCGGCCCACCTCTTCTTCCCATCTCCCTCCCGCACAACATTAATGGGCCGGCAGCCTAGCTCCCCAGGATTCCTATATAGCTTCCACAAGTTTTTTTAGCATGCTAGCTTCCATTGTTTGAGATCCGTGCAACGGTTGAGATCACATGTTTATTTGGATCCGAAACGGCTTCGCAGCAGCGGGCGGGTGAGCCAAAGGCGTCCGACGTCAGCGACGTCAGCCAGCCACGGACGGGAATCTAGTTTGAGTTTCAACCTTCAAATGCGATTTTCTCTTGAATCGTTAATCATTTTTCAAATCCGTTTGAACTACCATGTTATTTGTAATTAATGCAACAGAATAAGATCCAATATGAATATATTTTTATTTTATATATGTATCTTTTAGAATCAACACTTTTAATATGATATTTCAACATTTTGGACTTGTTGCTTCAACATTTCCACACAAAATGTTGATCTAGTTTATCCAAATTGTTGAATTAGTTTAATTAAAATGTTGAACCTAGTACATGGAAATATTAGTTTAATACTTTGAGCATGTTAGTTTAATTTTTATGTGAAAATGTTAAAATGGTATAATCAGAATGTTGAACCGTTATTTTTAAAATGTCGACTGCAACATCGTATCTCCTGTAACTACATACTTAGTAGTGATAATTGAAGAATAAAGAAAGGAAAAAAAGACGCAAGTGTACTTTCCACCACCCGAGAAAAAAAGGCGCAGGAAAAAAGGCATAGAGCGATAACGGAAAAAAATCTAGCCACCGCACACTACTCACAGATTTGTCAATTCAACAATTTATTATTTCATTTTTAACACTCCGAATATACAAATTCAACAATTTTTTATTTTATTTTTAACACTCCGAATATACAAATTCAACAATTTAATCAATATAGTTCAACATTTCGATAAAGACTTTATTAGATGCTCATTCAACTATTTATATAGTTGTATTAAACAATTTATGTATATCTAACTCAACAATTTAATCAATATAGTTCAACATTTTGATAAAGGCTTTATTAGACACCCATTCAACTATTTATATTGCTCTATTAAAAAATTGAATCAACACTTTCAATATGAAAAAAAATTCGATTTGGCTCGCGCCAAAAATTCAAATCCGGGGAAAAATTTTCGCGCGTGGAAAATTTCTCGATTCGCCTGGCGCCAAAAATTCAAAGCAGGGCAAAAAGTTCCGCGCGTGAAAAATTTCTGTTTGCCTTACGCGATAACGGCGCGCTGACGACAAAACTTACTAGTCGATTTCCTGGGCCGTCCGTTCCTCCCCGCGCGCTTTGGTGGGCTAGATGGGCTTCTAAGCCAACTGCGCTAAAAAGTGCACGGAAGGTATTTAGGGACCTCCCTAGCTCCCCTTCCCTCTCCTCCCCTCTTTCACTGTGCAGAGGGCCCTACCTGTCAGCGACCTCTTCTCCCTTCCTCTCTCTCTGCTCCGCGTAGGCGTAGGCGTAGCGAAGCCGACGCGCCGCCGACGCAGCTCGCCCCCGCTCATGTCGTTTCCTGTTCCACAAACGCCTCAACCTCCTTTCACTTCTGCCCCCGCCCGTTTCCCCACCCTATTCAAGCACATCATGGCAATTGAAAGCCATCAATGGCCGGTTGCCCCCTTAATCTCCTCTGGCCTACCTCTTCCCCTCCCGAGCTCCCTCTCCTCTATGAAGCGCAGACACCTCGCGGGGCCGGACGTAAAAATCTTGGCTGCAAGATTTTTTTTGCCGTTTGCAGGAGCGGATGATATATGTTTAGGTCCGGCGGCTCCACCCCGACGTCCGTCACTGAAAATTAATTTTCCGGTGCGGATGAAATGACGAATTGCCACAGTACGGCCTAGGTTTTGTAGGAGGGGATGGGCTTTTGGTCACCCAACGGAAGTTTTTTTTTCCCTACACTACAGTAGTCATATGAGGCACCATGCGCTACAGCGAAGCAGTGCGGATGTTGTTAGCATCCTGGCTGGCTCTGACTCCGCAATGTAATCCATTATTGGAAAAAACAGGCTCAAATAATTAAATCTGGATTGCATATATATCATCTACCATCGGACTACAAAGTACAGACTCCAGCGTACACATATAACGGGACCTGAACAACATCGAAAAGAAGCTTTCAAAGAGAACAGCTAGCATTCATGGGACCAAAAAAGGACGTGAATTTATTACTCTTGGAGCTGCCGATTACCTTAATACCCAACTTTTACCAATTGGCCTAATGTGTAGCTGTCCTTTTGACCCATCTCGCCGATGTAACAACAATAAACACATACTAGATTTTATCAAATACCGCTTGGACGACGACGAAGTAAGCAACCCTCCAAGATTTTTTGAATAAGATAACACAGAATACCACCCAGAGACCGACCACAAATCCGACGCCAAGTCCAAAGGAAAATGGCGTTAGCTTAGAATCATGTTGACCTCTCTTTTGATCGCCATGCTTTGGTTTGCTGTGGTTGGAGCAATTCTTCTGAAGAGGATGTCCACAAAGGCCACTGTTGCCATCGTACATAAATGGATTCTCCGAGTACAGGGTGTCGAGCTGGCCTCCTGTTGGGATTGTTCCAGTAAGATTGTTGTATGACAAATCCAGGTAGCTTAAATATGTTAGATTTGATAGGCTTCTTGGGAGTTCTCCATAAAGCTTGTTTTCCGAGAGGTCGAGAGATTCCAATGCTTGCATGATCCCAATCGTGATTGGAATTTTTCCCCTCAAACAATTCCGTGATAAATTCAAAGATACAATATAATTTAGGGAAGTTATTTCTTCTGGAATTGCACCAGTTAAGAAGTTTGATGATAGGTCAATGATCACCATATTAAAGATTGTGCCTTTATCATAATAACGCTCAGTCCCCTTGGTGCTAACAGAAACATTTAAAATCGGCACATCAGCACTCGCTTTCATTTTCGGCAAATAGTGTCCAAATATTCTCGATGCCGTCATTCCCCTTAATTTTGACAGATTCTGTGGAAGAATACCTGATGCTATTGGCTGCTAGGTCCAGATGACGAAGTCTTGTAAGATTGGTAATGGTTGCCGGAATACTTCCTGAGAAATTATTGTGTCCAAGTCGTACTATTCCTACAACATCTCTCCAATCCACATGGGCAATCCTCCATTGAAATTATTCGACTCTAGATCAAGGATATATAGTTCTGTGCATCTTTGAAGGGAAGGTGGGAACCTTCCGGAAAACCGATTGTTACTTAAGGGAACTGCTCCGGTACACCTTTGTAAAAGGTTGCACGAATCTTGAAGCGAACCAGTAATTAGCTATAATATTAATTACTCCCGTTTAGATCTTGTTTAGGCTCAGCCTTGCCCGTGTCCAGCCCGAACCCAGGTTCGCTCTCTATCCTGCCTGATTTTTTCGGCTTTACCAAGGGCACCGGTCTGCGGCGGCGCCCCACGCGGGGCGAGCGCATGATTACTGTCGTCCCCGTTCAGCTTTCCGCGTTCTTGATTACTCATTTCGGCTAGACCATTATTGTGCTGATCAACGGAGGCGGTCAAATAGAGCAGCAATCCATGGCTCAGGATGATGCATGGCGTTCAATGGAATAACTGGAATCATCCCTTGGAAATCTCATCGAAAAATTTCTTTGTCGAAGTTGAGCTTGTTACCTTGCCACTCTCCAGGTATTCGGACGTTTGCCTTAACCACGATACTGATGCTGATGTGCTGGCGTCTGTTTGCTTGGACTGACAGGCCTGAGTTCTTACGCATTTGCAAGCTACATTGCCCCGGCCTAATAATTTTTCGGAGCAGCTGCCAAATTCCACTGCTTTGAATCTGTTATTTGCACTAATGATTGTTACTCGCTACGGGATTTAAGTGTATCACACCAAAACAAGCTCGTCAGATTTGGCCATGGTTGTCGGGCAGCCTGTAGCCTGCTCCCTGACAAAGTGATGCCGGTGCACTTGCACATCTGTGCGGGTGCGGCAAAACAGAATGGATCATGCCGGCGATGGCTCCTGGCTGCTCCTCTTGTACGACATCGGCGCTGTGGTGGCTCATGGAGAGTGTCCACGCGCCGGGGCAAAATGGAGCAAGGACGGCAAAACGGCCACAAGATGCGTATCTAACACCGATGTGGCTGGTCAGCGTGTGCCGCACTTCCCTCCTCTCGGTGGTTCTCGGAAAGAAAAAGGCAGCGGCAAAAGGGATCGAGATTGGGATCGGGTTTGGGACTGGGCACTGGGTAGTGCGCGGGCCGAAATAGGTCCCGATGAGATCCAAAATAAAAGCAAATTAAAACAGTTAATTAATTGGTAATCCGCTTCAAGATTCGTGCAACTTCGAAATTGTGGAGTACCGGAGCAGTTCCCGTTACTTAAAACTAAAATTTCCAAGAACAACCCTGGCTGAAAACATTCAGGAAATTCACACTCTAAAAGGTTGTCGGATAAGTCTAAGGTTTTCAGGCCTTTAGCTCCATAGTTTGATGGCAGAGGTCCGGACAAAGAGTTTCTCGAGATGTCCAATACGCTGATGTTATCTGGGAGCCTAGGTATTTGACCTGTCAGCTTGTTTGAGTTCAGATGAAGTCTTTTTACTGATTTCATATCGTCCATGTTTGTTGGTAATGCACCTTTGATTCTGCTGTGGGAAATATTCACTTTCCAAGCATTTGAAAAGGTAGTAGCAAACCAGGCTGGAAGATTATCAGATATTGCCGCACATGATATATCTAGTTCAACAATTTCAACCTGTGACTGTAGCCAGGTAGGAAATCGAGGACCCATATCACAAGATGCAAAATATGCGTACTGAAGACTAAAGGGTGGCAACCAATCAGGATCCACCACAATCTTCAAGGAATTACTTGACAGGTCTATTGCTGTCAAGCCTGTAAGGCCAGCAAGGAATCCATGGGTAATAACACCATTGAGGTTGTTGCCGCCTAAGTACAGGTCAGTCAAATTATTAAGCATGCTGATCTCAGAAGGCACTGATCCAATAATTAGGTTGTCAGAGAGAGCGAGCATGAGTAATCTATTAAGCTTACCAATCTCAGAAGGGATAGGTCCTGTGATTTGGTTACCAGAGAGATCGAGCGTGAGTAAACTATTAAGCGTACCAATCTCAGTAGGGATAGGTCCAGTGATTTGGTTATCAGAGAGATCAAGGACAAGTAAGCTGTCCCATTTCCCCATCCAATCTGGTATCACTCCAATGAAATTATTACTGTCCAGATGCAGTTCCCTCAGCTTGTTTGGGGAACATTGTGGCAATCGATTAAATAACTCTGTTATGCTGCCGTTAAAGTAGCTGGAGCTGAAGTCTAGGATTTCCAGGTTGCATAGATTTCTCATGTTGGCAGTCATAATGTCTAAGCCTGTAATATATGGGTAGTTGCTTCCGTAACTTAGGGAAAGACCTAGGACCTGCAGGGATGTCAAGCCTCCCAATGTATCATGGTGAAATTGACCGTATAAACGAGTGTTGCTAAGTCCCAGATACCTGAGGTTTGTCAAGTTCCAAAACCAGCATGATGAAATTGGGTGTTCGAAATCATTGCCTGAGAGTTCAAGCCTCTCAAGTCGTGTAAGATTTAGATGTGGGAGGGATTGGTTTGCACTTGTGAGTGAGCAGCTAGAGAGATCAAGGACCTTTAAAGAAGGGATCATGTTCACCACATGAGCCCAATCAAGAACCAGGCTGAGGTTCAAAGATCCCATATCAAGGTACTGTAGAGAAGGCATACGTGTTAACCATGAGATATCTGTCGAGTAGATGCTATTCATTCCGTTGCCAAGTGAAAACCTGGTTGAGAGGTCAAGACGGTGCAGCTTTGTAAGGTTTCCCAGCTGAGGAGGTATTCTACCATTGAACGGTATGCTAGATAGGTTAAGGTATCTCAAGTTGTTGAAAGAGCCCAAAAATTCTGGGAAACGACAGGTCCGACCTTCGATATATTCATGCTCAGGTCAAGGTACTTAAGATGCTTCAAGGAGAGAAGAGAAGGACTTATCTGTCCGACCAAGGCAGTATCTCTGGCATCTCCATTTTCCACCTGGTCGTCCCACACGTCGCGGGGATCATTTTCTACCTGGTGGGTCCACACGTTGCGGAGACGAACCCGGACGACATGGCCAGTCCGGCTGCTGCAAAAGATGCCTCTCCACCGGCAGCAATCCTGCTGCCCTCCTGGTTGCCACGAGGCGAGTAGGTGCGCGGGGTCGCTGGTGATGCCTCGTTTGAACTCCAGGAGAGCCTCCCTCTCATGTGCCCAGCAGCCGACGGTGCCGGTGCCGTTGCCGGTGCCGTTGCCGGTCGCCCGGACGGAGACGACGATCACAAAGGAGAGACTACTGGCTGCTGGGATGACGAGGATGAGCAAGGGCGTGGTGGTTCTGTAACGACCCATAGCTTAATTAGCGTGGCGCGTGCCGTGACTCGTGAGGAAATTTTAGATGGAGTACAAGCCTATATATATATATATATGGCCGTGCAGTAGCGAAGATTATGTCCAACTAAATATCTCTTTTAGGAGAGCACTAGTGGAAGATAAGTTGGATGAATGGAAAGACTTGGTAGCTAAGATCACCCATATTACTCTAAATAACGAAAGATACATTTTTGTGTGGGGCCTACATAAGACGGGATAATTTTCAGTCGGGTCGATGTATCTATATGTGATTAACCAGAATACTCCTTTCTCTCATAAAGTGATTTGGAAATTAAAGATTCCTCTTAAGATCAGGATATTCATTTGGTACCTCCAAAGGGGTGTTATTCTGACAAAGGATAACTTGGCAAAGAGAAATTGGAAAGGCAGTCAGAAATGTTGTTTCTATAATTGTAACGAAATTATCAAACATCTTCTCTATAAATGTCATCATGCTAGGACAATTTGGAGAACTGTCTATATAGCTACTGGGCTAACCTCACCCAGATCAGTAGCGGGGTGGCTCTCTAATTATAAATTACAGGAGATAAATTGTATTCTGGTTGGGACGTCTGCATTATATTGGGCGATTTGGAGATGTCGTAATGATCTAACATTCAAAAATTGCAAAAACACATCTTTTATGCAGGCTATATTCAGGGGAGCATATTGACTGCGGTTTTGGTCACTGCTGCCCCAGCATGATGAGGAGACAAAGGAGACATTCAAGAAAGTGAGCAGAGCATTAGAGACTACGTCATTGGAGCTGTTCGCTTCTCATGGATGGAAACATAATAATAGACTTTGTCATACTTTATAATTTTTCTGTTTGTTCCCCTTGATTGGTAATATGTCCAAAACTATGTAATAATTTTAAACGCTGTGTGCGGTGACGCAGAGGCGGGAAGAGGCTTCCTTTTTCTAAAAATATATATATGGCCGTGGCAGTTCTTACTACCTTAGTATAGACAAAGTCTGGATAACCCCGTTCTTACCACCCTAGTATAGACAAAGTCTGAATAACCCCTAAAGTATGTTTTGGTTCATTTTACATCCACCACAACTATCTCAATCGGTCCAATCTATCCTTTATAAGATTTGTCATCTTTATTTCTTCATTCACAAGTGGTATTTTAAATTAAAATTTTGTTGGATGATAGATGACTATATAAAGTATTTTAAAAAAATATAAGATAATTTTTTATCGTTGTTTTGAAAGACTATGATATGCAATAATAAATTAACAATATTGATATAAAATTTTACGAGAAATAATGATGAAATTTTATATTATATTTTTAAAAAAGACTTTATATGGCCTTCTATCATCCAAAAAAATTGAACTTAAAACATCACTTATGTATGGAGAAACAAAAAAGATAAATTTTATGAAGGGGTAGAAAGTTGTGGGTGTAAAATGAATCAAGGTAATAATTTAGACCTTTTCTAAAAGTAAAATTCAAATGACGTGGACTACTTAGTCAACTGATTTGATGAGTGGCTGCGGCAACTGCCGTGAGCCGCGCGGCGTCCGGTTGGTTGCCTGTCGCGGCTGGCACGATCGGCATTAGCAAGACCGTGATCTGTTGCACCAGCGCTCACGCCACGACTGGTCAGCTTACGTTCCTACATGGGTGTACGGAGTATGCGTGTGGTTCCGCCGCGTGCGATCGATGTGGGCAACAGATTCTCCGGACGCGACCGAGGTGACGGACGGGATATTATTTGTATATCTTCTGGGCATCCATACTTACACGGCCACTGGCGGCCACACATTGAGTGGCGACTTTAATTTTTCTTCTTCTGATCTTTCTCCTTTTCTTTTTCTTTCTCTTCTTATGATCTTATTATTTTGAGCCAACTTCCGAGGACTTGACTTTCGAGTTATATATTGCGTCCATGCTACTGATAGTACGATGCGAAATCGGTCCTATTTGGTTGGAAACCACACAATGCCGAAGTCTCCTTGAAATGTTGTATACTGAGCAATTTTCTCCAGTAAACGACTATCGTCCACCAAATCTGTGCTACAAGTAGGCATGCAATTGTGAATGTGACACTCAAAAAAAAAAGGTGACTATATATGATGGGTGAACCATTGCGCTAAGAAAAGTGTGATATTGTTGGTGTTTTACTATCGAGTAACTGTCTAGGGTATCTTAGAGTAGAGAGTTGTTGAGGTCTCAACGAGTTCTTAAGAATGATGGTGTATACGAGAAAAAAATTTAGACAGGTTTGGACCGTGCGATGGGTGTAATACCATATATCATGTGTAATATATTTCCCAGCGTATGATTTATGTTATTTTATAGGGGGTCTTTGCTCCACCTTTTATGTATGGGGAGCAGAGTTAGAAGTTAGTAACATGATCCTAATCGTTTACAACAAGAAAAGTATAATATGGTAATAGAAAAGTCTCCTATTAGTATATGGCTAGTTCTCCGAGACTACTACGCCGTCTTGCACCATAGTCGTCTTCTTTGCAGTAGTCAAGCCAAGCCCAGTAGAGTAGAGCAGTTTAGGCCCATCCATGAGTGACCCTAGGGGTCCTGGTCCCATAAGCCCCGAGCTCCTTGTGCCTTATCTTCAAGACTTAGAACTGCTATGAGTAGTTGGAAGTAGTCTTCTAGTCTCTCTGAGTAGTTCTTGATAACTCAGTTTTGTCAACCAAGTAGTCAAAAACATTTGAAGTGAAGTGCAGGGCGCTCGTCTATCTTGTGAGTAGTTTTCCATCGGCGTGCATTGTAGGTGCACCCAATGGATGTAGCCCCCGAGCCCCCACTTTGAAGAAGTAGGAGGTTCAAAACCAGTCTTCAAAAAATCTTCCCGAGTAGTTTAATGGTGTGCACCGGATCAAGGTGCATCCACTGGGTACAACTCCCGAGCTTTGCGAGATTTGAAAAATCAATCCAAGGTCTTCACTTGAATTTCACTGTCTGTTTTGGAAAAATAAATTCCTGATTTATGCGCACCTAGCCACCGAGACTTAAGTCAAATATTTTTGAACTTAAGGATCCAAGAGGCCACTATCTTTTCAGAATCTTCAAATCCCGTAAGTAGTGGTTAACAGGATTGAAAAACCCTTAAAATCGCGCAAGTTACGCAATAACTTTCGCCGTTGACTTATTGTTTGTAAATTGAAACCCTGCATTAGTGGTTATAAATAAGTCCAGATAAAAAGAAGGGTTTTCCCATTCTTAATCCCTTCACCATTTGCATCTTGCACCGCCATCAAACTTCCTGCTTGACCACAAAATTCATCCCTCGAGTCCCCGAGCGTGCATGCGCATGAAAAGCAAAGTGCTTACTTGATCAGCAACCAAGAAAGAGAAGTATGGTACCATGAAGAAGGTTGCAAGTGAGGATCCCTCCAAGAAACCTGTGGGGAAGCCGAAGTCGAAGGAACAGGCCAAACAGAAGCCCCCGAAGCAACCAACCAGGTTCCAGTAGTCCTGGCTGCCTCAAAGTACAATACATCACTTGCTGTGGCGTTGATCAAATGTATCACCACTGTGGTAAACCTTATTTCTCTTGCATCGCGGGGTGGAAAGAAAACGGAAGGTGCACCTAGGCGCAGGGCAGAGCGATTGAGCGTGAGTGCACAAGGGTATCCAGGCATCGTGAGATCGACTGCACGCGCATTTTACGAGAAATAATGATGAAATTTTATATTATATTTTTAAAAAAGACTTTATATGGCCTTCTATCATCCAAAAAAATTGAACTTAAAACATCACTTATGTATGGAGAAACAAAAAAGATAAATTTTATGAAGGGGTAGAAAGTTGTGGGTGTAAAATGAATCAAGGTAATAATTTAGACCTTTTCTAAAAGTAAAATTCAAATGACGTGGACTACTTAGTCAACTGATTTGATGAGTGGCTGCGGCAACTGCCGTGAGCCGCGCGGCGTCCGGTTGGTTGCCTGTCGCGGCTGGCACGATCGGCATTAGCAAGACCGTGATCTGTTGCACCAGCGCTCACGCCACGACTGGTCAGCTTACGTTCCTACATGGGTGTACGGAGTATGCGTGTGGTTCCGCCGCGTGCGATCGATGTGGGCAACAGATTCTCCGGACGCGACCGAGGTGACGGACGGGATATTATTTGTATATCTTCTGGGCATCCATACTTACACGGCCACTGGCGGCCACACATTGAGTGGCGACTTTAATTTTTCTTCTTCTGATCTTTCTCCTTTTCTTTTTCTTTCTCTTCTTATGATCTTATTATTTTGAGCCAACTTCCGAGGACTTGACTTTCGAGTTATATATTGCGTCCATGCTACTGATAGTACGATGCGAAATCGGTCCTATTTGGTTGGAAACCACACAATGCCGAAGTCTCCTTGAAATGTTGTATACTGAGCAATTTTCTCCAGTAAACGACTATCGTCCACCAAATCTGTGCTACAAGTAGGCATGCAATTGTGAATGTGACACTCAAAAAAAAAAGGTGACTATATATGATGGGTGAACCATTGCGCTAAGAAAAGTGTGATATTGTTGGTGTTTTACTATCGAGTAACTGTCTAGGGTATCTTAGAGTAGAGAGTTGTTGAGGTCTCAACGAGTTCTTAAGAATGATGGTGTATACGAGAAAAAAATTTAGACAGGTTTGGACCGTGCGATGGGTGTAATACCATATATCATGTGTAATATATTTCCCAGCGTATGATTTATGTTATTTTATAGGGGGTCTTTGCTCCACCTTTTATGTATGGGGAGCAGAGTTAGAAGTTAGTAACATGATCCTAATCGTTTACAACAAGAAAAGTATAATATGGTAATAGAAAAGTCTCCTATTAGTATATGGCTAGTTCTCCGAGACTACTACGCCGTCTTGCACCATAGTCGTCTTCTTTGCAGTAGTCAAGCCAAGCCCAGTAGAGTAGAGCAGTTTAGGCCCATCCATGAGTGACCCTAGGGGTCCTGGTCCCATAAGCCCCGAGCTCCTTGTGCCTTATCTTCAAGACTTAGAACTGCTATGAGTAGTTGGAAGTAGTCTTCTAGTCTCTCTGAGTAGTTCTTGATAACTCAGTTTTGTCAACCAAGTAGTCAAAAACATTTGAAGTGAAGTGCAGGGCGCTCGTCTATCTTGTGAGTAGTTTTCCATCGGCGTGCATTGTAGGTGCACCCAATGGATGTAGCCCCCGAGCCCCCACTTTGAAGAAGTAGGAGGTTCAAAACCAGTCTTCAAAAAATCTTCCCGAGTAGTTTAATGGTGTGCACCGGATCAAGGTGCATCCACTGGGTACAACTCCCGAGCTTTGCGAGATTTGAAAAATCAATCCAAGGTCTTCACTTGAATTTCACTGTCTGTTTTGGAAAAATAAATTCCTGATTTATGCGCACCTAGCCACCGAGACTTAAGTCAAATATTTTTGAACTTAAGGATCCAAGAGGCCACTATCTTTTCAGAATCTTCAAATCCCGTAAGTAGTGGTTAACAGGATTGAAAAACCCTTAAAATCGCGCAAGTTACGCAATAACTTTCGCCGTTGACTTATTGTTTGTAAATTGAAACCCTGCATTAGTGGTTATAAATAAGTCCAGATAAAAAGAAGGGTTTTCCCATTCTTAATCCCTTCACCATTTGCATCTTGCACCGCCATCAAACTTCCTGCTTGACCACAAAATTCATCCCTCGAGTCCCCGAGCGTGCATGCGCATGAAAAGCAAAGTGCTTACTTGATCAGCAACCAAGAAAGAGAAGTATGGTACCATGAAGAAGGTTGCAAGTGAGGATCCCTCCAAGAAACCTGTGGGGAAGCCGAAGTCGAAGGAACAGGCCAAACAGAAGCCCCCGAAGCAACCAACCAGGTTCCAGTAGTCCTGGCTGCCTCAAAGTACAATACATCACTTGCTGTGGCGTTGATCAAATGTATCACCACTGTGGTAAACCTTATTTCTCTTGCATCGCGGGGTGGAAAGAAAACGGAAGGTGCACCTAGGCGCAGGGCAGAGCGATTGAGCGTGAGTGCACAAGGGTATCCAGGCATCGTGAGATCGACTGCACGCGCAGGAAAGATAGCGAATGGCGCACGTAGGCAGAGCGATCGAGAGCGAGGGTAGGGCGAATCATCCGGGCTTTGTGGGATCAGTCTCACGCATAAAAAAAGAGGAAGGGACGACAAAGGTGTCACAGGTAGAAGGAAGACCGAGGTGAACGGACAGAAGGTGGTGATCCCTCTTCAAGCACATCGATGGCAATTGAAAGCCATCAATGGATGGTTGCCCCCTTAAACTCCTCTGGCCTATCTCTTCCCCTCCGGAGCTCTCTCTCCTCTATGAAGCGCAGACACCTCGCCACAGGATCGCCCTTTGGCCGCCTCGACAAACCTCCTCCGTCGCCGTTCCCTCATCCGTCGGGAATCTCCATAACCGCCGACGCACGGTGAGAAGCTCCATTGCCACCGATGTCCTCGTCGGCCGAGCCCTCTCTCACTCCCTCTCTTTCGGGTTGACTGACTTGCACAATTGGCCGCAAGATTTTTTTGCCATTTGCAGGAGCGGATGATGTTTACTTCCGGCGGCTCGCCCTGTCGTCCGTCACCGAAAATTATTTTTGCGGTGCGAAATGGCGAGTTGCTACAGTACATCCTGGGTTTTGTAGGAGGGGATGTGCTTTTGGTCTTCCCTTCGAAATCGAATCACCCTAGCGGAATGTTTTTTTTTCTAGTAGTGATATGAGGCACTATGTGCTACAGCGTGTGGAGGACGACTGAAGTGAAGCAGTGCGGATGTTAGCAGCCTGATGGCTGGCTCTGACTCCGCAATGTAATCCATACACATATTGGAAAAAACAGGTTCAAATAATTAAATATGGATTGCCTATCATCTACCATAGGACTACAAAGTACAGACTCCAGCGTACACATATAACTGAACCTGAACAGCATCTAAGAAGCCTTCAAAGAGAACAGCTAGCATTCATGCATGGGACCAAAGGACGTGAATTTATTACTCTTGGAGCTGCCGATTATCTTAACGCCCAACTTTTACCAGTTATTGGCCTAATGTGTAGCTGTCCTTTTGACCCATCTTGCCGATGTAACAACGATAAACACATAGATTTTATCAAATACCGCTTGGACGAGGACGAAGTAAGCAATCCTCCAAGATTTTTTGAATAAGATAACACAGAATACCACCCAGAGACCGACCACAAATCCGACGCCAAGTCCAAAGGAAAATGGCGTTAGCTTAGAATCATGTTGACCTCTCTTTTGATCGTCATGCTTTGGTTTGCTGTTGTTGGAGCAATTCTTCTGAAGAGGCTTTCCACAAAGACCACTGTTGCCAACGTACATAAATGGATTCTCCGAGTACAGGGTGTCGAGCTGGCCTCCTGATGGGATACTTCCTGTAAGACTGTTGTACGGTAAATCCAGGTAGCTTAAATATGTTAGATTTGATAGGCTTTGTGGGATTTCTCCAAAAAGATTGTTCTCCGAGAGGTCGAGAGATTCCAATGCTTGCATGATCCCAATCGTGATTGGAATTTTTCCACTCAAACAATTCCGTGATAAATTCAAAGATAAAATACTATTTAGGGAAGTTATTTCGTCTGGAATTTCACCAGTTAAGAAGTTTGATGATAGGTCAATGATCACAATATCAAAGATTGTGCCTTCATCATAATAACGCTCACCCTCCTTGGTGCTGACAGACACATTTAAAACCGGCACATCGTATCCAAATGTTGTGGGACTGCCCGATGCCGTCATTCCCCTTAAATTTGACAGATTCTGTGGAAGAATACCCGATATGCTATTGGCTGCTAGGTCCAGATGACGAAGTCCTGTAAGATTGGTAATGGTTGCCGGAATACTTCCAGAGAAATTATTGTGTCCCAGTCGTACTATTTGTAAATTGAACATCTCTCCAATCCACATGGGCAAGCTTCCATTGAAATTATTCGACTCTAGATCAAGGATATATAGTTCTGTGCATCTTTGAAGGGAAGGTGGGAACCTTCCGGAAAAACGATTGTTACTTAAAACTAAAGTTTCTAAGAACAACCCTGGCTGAAAACATTCAGGAAATTCACACTCTAAAAGGTTGTCGGATAAGTCTAAGGTTTTCAGGCCTTTAGCTCCATAGTTTGATGGCAGAGGTCCGGACAAAGAGTTTCTCGAGATGTCCAATATGCTGAGGTTATCTGGGAGCCTAGGTATTTGACCTGTCAGCTTGTTTGAGTTCAGATCAAGTCTTTCTACTGATTTCATAGCGTCCATGTTTGTTGGTAATGCACCACTGATTCTGTTGTGGGAAATATCCACATTCGAAGCATTTGAAAAGGTAGTAGCAAACCAGGCTGGAAGATTATCAGATATTGCCGCACATGATATATCTAGGATAACAATTTGGACCTGCGACTGTAGCCAGGTAGGAAATCGAGGACCCATCTCACAAGATGCAAATTATGCGTACTGAAGACTAAAGGGTGGCAACCAATCAGGATCCACCACAATCTTCAAGGAATTACTTGACAGGTCTATTGCTGTCAATCTGTAAGGCTAGCAAGGAATCCATGGGTAATAACACCATTGAGGTTGTTGCCGCCTAAGTACAGGACAGTCAAATTATTAAGCATGCTGATCACAGAAGGCACTGATCCAATAATTAGGTTGCTAGAAAGATCGAGCGTGATTAAGCTATTGAGCGTACCAATCTGAGAAGGGATACGTCCAGTGATTTGGTTCTCAGAGATATCAAGAACAAGTAAGCCGTCCCATCTCCCTATTCAATCTGGTAACAATCCAGTGAAATTATTAGTGCCCAGATACAGTTCCTTCAGTTTGCTTGGGGATCATTGTGGCAATCGATTAAATAACTCTGTTATGTTGCCACCAAAGTTACTGTAGCCAAAGCCTAGGATTTCCAGGTTGCATAGATTTGTCATTTTGGCAGTCATAATGTGTCTAAGCCCTGTTCGTTTGGCTGGTGGCTGGTGGCCGGCGCTGGTTTTTGCTGAGAGAAAAACACTGCTGACTGGTTGGTGGCTGGTGACTGGCGCTGGTTTTCGTTGAGAGAAAAACACTGTTGGCTCGCTGGAAACAATCCAAACGAACAGGGCGATATATGGGTTGTTGCTTCCATGACTTCTGGAAAGATCTAGGACCTGCAGGGATGTCAAGCCTCCCAATGCATCATGTTGAAATTGACCGTATAAATGAGTGCCGCTAAGTCCCAGATACCTGAGGCTTGTCAAGTTCCAAAACCAGCACGATGAAACTAGGTGTTCGAAATCATTGCCTGAGAGTTGAAGCCTCTCTACTTGTGTAAGATTTAGATGTGGGAGGGATTGGTTTGCACTTGTGAGTGAGCAGCTAGAAAGATCAAGGACCTTTAAAGAAGGGATCATGTTCACCACATGAGCCCAATCAAGAACCAGGCTGAGGTTCAAAGATCCCATATCAAGGTACTGTAGAGAAGGCATACGTGTTAACCATGAGATATCAGTCGAGTAGATGCTATTCATTCCGTTGCCAAGGAAAACCCTGGTTGAGAGGTCAAGATGGTGCAGCTTTGTAAGGTTTGCCAGCTGAGGAGGTAGTCTACCATTGAACGGTATGCTAGATAGGTTAAGGTATCTCAAGTTGTTCAAAGAGCCCAAAAATTCTGGGAAAGGACCGGTCCGACCTTTGAGATTATTCAGGCTCAGATCAAGGTACCTTAGATGCTGCAAGGAGACCAGAGAAGGACTTATCTGTCCGACCAAGGCAGTATCTTACTATTACTAATTGGAGGCTCCTTTTGAAGCCTCCACGTTAATCCTCACCAGAAGTGCTAGAAAAAAAGATAAATGCTAGAAATTCTCACAAAAATTAGAAACATCTGACCATCAATGAAGAAGCTTATAATCATCATTGATAATAGTAGCCATCGGATCTAATATGTTTTCTAAAAAATTACCCACTTTTGCCATTATTAATATCAATCTTTTTACAGTAGTTGAAGAAAAATTGGATGGCTCACGTCGCTCGATCCGACGACGGTAAGCGGAGGAAGTACCTGGAGGTACCCAAAAGAGAAGTACCTAGAGGTACCCGGAACCTCTCTTTTGGGTACCTGGTACCTCTGTTTTGGTGGGGCCCGCACAAAAAAAAGAGGGTGCGGTACAGCCGTCGTAATGGCCATTCCGGGATTAAGTTTTTGCATCAAGGGTAGAATAGTCAATCAACAAAGATTGGGATAACGTTTTTGTAGTATAGTTTAGATTGAAATGGTTGATTTAATAAAGTTCGAGCCCATTATCGGATCGGAAGGTCGGGCCTAGGGTTCGTGGCGGACCTAGGGTTCCTGCCAACGGGGCGTGCGGGAGGGAGGCTGCCGCCATGGCGTCGTCAAGGTCGCGCTCGCCATGGTGGTCCGCATCGTCGTCGGAAGGAAGAGGAGTCGGGGAGATTGAGATGTTGACGGCGCCGGTGCCGTACCGAGTATGACTACTCCGCGCCGGTCCAGTCTGATAGGACGGCGCCTCCCTGGACACGAAAGGAGCGACGACGACCCGGGCCGGGGGTACTTCAGATGCCCTTGACGATTGGTAAGCCTTTCTTTATGTTTTCCTTGGATTTGGTCCGTTCTGCGATCGATGTTCTGATTCGCTGATCAATTTTAGTGCAAAAGCTCGGTGATTGCGGCTAATATGCGTGGATCGATCATGATGGTGTTTGGCTGATGAAGAGGAAGAAAGCATAGGAGCAGAAGCAGCTTCAGATGGCTCAGGAGGGAAATGGACATCTCAAGCAGTGCAACTGGATTCGGAGAAGTAATCAACCGTGTTGCTGAGAGAGGAAGATGAGTCCCGGGTGCATCCAACAACCTGTGTCAGTGGACTGACATGTCTGTTGACCAACAGTACGTCCGTGACAAAAGTGATCTGACCGCTGCCGGCCATCGTGCACATGCCGATGTTCATCATAACGAGCACGAAAAATTCTTTCAGCCACCTGACGAGTGCTCCAGTAGTAGTAGCGTATGGGGGAGAAGAGCACAAGGGAATGTGCTACTGATGCTAGAGGAAACCTTGCGAGCGGCGAAGTAGATGAAGCGCGAGAGTAGCATCAGGATTTTTGGCAGAAGGTCGTGACTGAGATCAACAATGGATAGAGGGTAACCTGAATGCTGCTCCTCACCTCCTATTCATCCGCCTCAGAATCTTCAGTTGGCATGATGGTACTAGAAAACTCGCGACCAGTTCATGTGGACATAGCTGCTAGAACTTGTAGCACACTATGTTGTGGATACCCCCAAACTGCCTTTGTACCTTTGTTCTTGTATACGGCTAATGGCCGACTGTAATTTGTTACTGTAAGCTTTCAAAATACTGTAAGTGTATGAACTGTAATGCGTCTTCTACTTAGCCTCGGCTGCTGTGCTTGTTGCTGCACTCCTAGAATTGAGATGCTGCCACGGTAGTTGTTCATGTTAGCAATCAACGGTGACACCGTGAGATCACCGGATAGAACATCAGGTCTGTCCGGTGATACGCTGTCCGGTGAGACCGTTGCGACCACCTGTTAGAGCCTTAGATTCGTCCGGTAATACAATGTCCGGTGACTCCGTCGATATGGGCCCCGACCCGTCCCATTGTTGGCACTCTTTACGGCCTACAGATAAATCCGCAAGCGGACGGATACCGATGTAGCTTTCACCGGGAGTATTCCAGGTATCGATTTCCACGGAGAACGAGAAGTGGTCTGAATCTAAACTAAGTTGTCCTAGGTAGGTGAGTTGGATGGAATGAAGTGTATGAAATGGAATGGATGAGGTGGGTGACGACAACAAGGAGAGAAGAGAAGAGTTAGGAGGGTAGAGAGGGTACAGATCTGGTAAGAGTATTCTTCTGATTACGGAGCAATTCAGAGGATACGAACGGTTACTTGCTTCGGGACTATAGAGCCTCTGACACACAGAAAGGGATGAGAAGGGGTGCCAGTTACCCTAAACCTTGGGTCCTAAGACACCGGAACTAACGTGATGGACTACAGAGACCGGAAGGGCTGTCACCACCTTACGGCTACCACCTCCGTTGCAACGAGCGGATTCTGAGCTAGTCTCAAGTACAGGCACCACGCCTAAACTAGTCGACTAATACTTATCTACTACAGACAGATAAGCAAACAAACTAAGCAGCTAGCATACAATTATACTATAATACTAAGCATTGAACGCAGAACGATGCAAGTAAAGAAGTAAGAACTGAATGCTCCAAACAGGTGCTGGAGGCCTCCTTTTATAGCAAAGAAGGGCGGTGGGAGGAGGAGTAGCGGCCACGGGACCTCAGGGGTGGTTCCGGGCTCTTCGGGCGAACTTTGCGCGTTCGGCCGAACTGGGTCGGTTCGCCCGAACCATCCAGTTCGTCCGAACCACCAAGTTTTGCACCGCCTTGCCTCCAACACTCCATATTACTCCCCCACGTCGGTTCCAGGTCGGTTGTGTGGGTTCGGGCGAATTAGGGGCTTCGGCCGAACTGGGCCGGAGGCCCGGGCCTGCCCCAGCTGCACCGCCTTAGCCTCTGGCCTCCTGGGCTGACTTGAGATGCTTTGGTTCGTGTGTTTCTGGCTCAGAGGTGAGGTAGTGTTGGTCCATGTGCTTTGCCAAGTCACCGCTCGGTCATCGCTGACGTGGACGGCTCCCGGTAGCTTGTACGGCTAAGAGGGGTAACCAGCCGAACGTGTCATTCGGCCGAATTGGCCATTTCCGACCCCTATAGCACGTATTTCTCGTTATCGTACCTGCACAAGCGACACTCACCAAAACTCATGGAACTCCTTTAGAAATAAAACCTAAGTACATGGAATGTTACATAAAGCCTTGTTTATTCCCGAGTATTGGTGGTCGAAATTGGGTTGTAACGACCGCCAACACCCATCGGCCCAGCTCAAATGAAAGGCCCTGTAGACCTCGCCTCATAAGGCGCCTGACGCTTCATCGGTCGTGGGCGGGAGACCCGTCTCCACAAAAAAAGTGACCCCGGGGTCCTAGGCTGCCCCGGAGACAGCCCGGGACGACGCGGAGACATCCCGGGATACAGGTGGCACCCCAGGCGTTCGGGACGCAGAGCGGTGACAGACGCCCGCCGGCCGCCACGTTGTCACCCGAGGTGGCAACCAGCCTACTGTATGTCCAAGGAAGGCTATCTCTTGAACCAGCCTTATTCAATGGTTAAGGCAGCTGCTAGCTTTTATCATGTACGGAGTACAATAGTAAGTATCGTGTCAACAGTCATATCCGGTGATGATCACCGGTGCCATTAACTGACATATCCGGTGAACATTCCGGTGTTGATCAGCGGGCACAAAAGGTGATCCTTCGAGGTGATAGCTTACATACAGGCGCCTGGCAATGGTGAACATGTTCATATTCAAACTCTAAGGAATTGCAATGGTAAATTACAGTCGGCCATGGGCCGTTTAAAGATACAAAGACATGAACTGCCTATTTGGTAGTACTTAGGCTACAACAGTAAGGTATTCAACCCAAGAGAAACCAGCATAGTCTGCATAGACCTCTCGCTAGTTTTCTTGTGGCATCACACCAACTGAAGAACCTTGTGCGGCTGCATGAATGGAAGAGGGCGGCATTCAAGTTATCCTCGGCGCTGAGACTTCACCCTGACGGGCGTCCTCGATGAGCTCCCTCACGAAATCGACGCCCATCTCGGCATCATTCGCTAGTGTTAACACCAAAAATTGGCACCAGGAAGAGGCTGACATGTGGGCCGGATTTGGTAAAAAGTACCATTCGACAGGATGGTTTTCTTCAAAGCATTCGGCAAAGATGCTCTGCGGTCGGGAATTTCATCGTCGATTCGGCAAAAGAGCTGTTCCACAGATGGAAGCGGAAGCATTCGGGAAAAACGTGATGACGTGGATTGCATATAAGAAAAGGCTGATTTGACGATGAATACGACATGGACGTGGTGTCCCGACGCTTATTTTGGAAATAAATATTGTAATCGTGATCGATTAGGAGTCGTGTCAAAACCTGGGTATAAATATAAACCCATGGTGATTGTAATAGGGATCGAATAATTACACAACAAACCGGCCTTGCGCCAACTTTCGAGTCTTTTAGTCGCGTCGTCGAAATTCTTTCGAGGGGAATCATCGATCCGTCGACCTCCGTAAGTATCGACAACCTTGTATCATGCTTAGTATCATGCGGTGGATTTAAGCTTGGTATAAGAAGGCTTCCTTGTTAGATCATGAGCCATGCGGTAGACTAAGGTTTAGCTTGAGCGAGTTATCGGCTCTATTAGATTTTGTCAAAGATCTAATAGATTCATTAAGTTACCTTGTGTTGTTTGGGTTTTACTTTATGTTTAATTCATATAACACTCTTTTGCCCAATCTAGATTGATTAAGACTCGGTTTCGATCCATAGCACGACGATATTACGATTCTCTCCATAGCCGAATTGAAGTCAATCTAGATTGCCACGTGTCGCGGGTTCGAAAGTACCTAGACATGCGGTAGACTAGTGCTTTTAAACCTATGCATTCTTGTTTATTAGAAATTTATGATCGTGCTTTCACATTTATTA
>OAMR01000285.1:966893-992810 GCA_900205405.1 Echinochloa crus-galli | reverse complement strand
GACAGATAGCTTTTTCATAGCTATATGCCGATCAAGATTGGCCTTGCAAGCCGTAGAGATGGAACTGTTTGGTATCATCCGGCATGTTCCAGGTTTTATATCTAAACATTTTTTCTTCCTTTGTCAGTTTCAGGAAAAATTGACTGGCACGCTTTCGGATTCGAACATTCGAGCCACGGGTGAAGCCAGCTGATTCGGCTTGCTGTGTGCTTGGCGTGAACTGCAGATTTTACGTCAACACACTTTTTGGCACGCCCAGTGGGACTCACAAGCTTTGAAGATGCCTGAATTAAGAGACATTTTGGACATCACTCTTGAAGAATTGTCTGAAGAACATCAACAAATGAAAAGAGTGTTATATGAATTAAACATAAAGTAAAACTTAAATAAACACAAGGTAACTTAATGAATTCCACCTGCTTCTGCCTACAAGATATCTCCTCTAAACAACAGACTGCAAAGGGATATGTATGGGAATGGATATTCAGAGTTTATGGATTATAATGCTATTGATGCTCTCCCAAATCCCGGGTATGTTGGTGCGACAGGGATGCCCGTTGGGAGGCCAGGAAATCAAGATGCCAATGTTGACCTCATGGTGCAAAAAATGACTGATGTACTGTAGAATCAGTTCGGTCTGAAGCCCAAAAATCAGGGGTACATGTACTCGTCTCCCTTCCCAGAGTGGTACCAAAGGGTGTCATTGCCTAATAGAGTTAAAGTTCCTACAGAATTCACTAAATTCTCAGGGCAAGACGACACTAGCACTGTGGAACATATAGCTCGATACTTGATGCAGCTCGGAGAGGCTTCAGCAGATGAGGCTTTCAGAATCAGATACTTTCCTCTATCATTAACAGGTCCAGCTTTTACGTGGTTTGCTTCTTTACCTGCTCAGTCGGTTTGCACTTGGAAAGATCTAGAACAGAAGTTCCATGCTCACTATTATATTGGCAGTACTGAGAAGAAATTGGTTGATCTGACCAGCTTAAGACAAAGAAACAATGAAACACCTACAGAATTCCTCAGGAGATTTAGGGAAACAAAGAGCATGTGCTTTTCTCTGAACATACCTGATGATCAGTTGGCTGGTATGGCTGTAGCTGGGATGTTGCCTGCAATTCGAGAAAAGCTGTTCGGGATGGAGTTTGAAGATCTGGGTCAGTTGTCAAAGAAGTTGACATTGATGAGTAACCAAGCATATGGCTTCAAGAAAGATGGTAGATTTGCCAAACAAAATGATGTAGCCGACATTTACAACCAATTCCTCGAGAGAGCAGATCAAGGGGATGAGTATGAAGACAATGAAGAGATAGCTGCAGCAGAGATAGTGTGGGGCAAAGAGCCAGTTACAGTAAATCAGAAGTGGATTAAACAGACTAAGGGCACATATGATTTTGATGTGACTAAGGCAGACAAATTATTTGATTTCCTTGTGAAAGAAGGCCGAATCAAATTACCAGAGGGGCACTCTATGCTTCGGCCTGAAGGAGTGAGAGACAAGAGGTATTGTGGATTTCATGACAGGAATTCTCATTCCATCAATGAATGCAGGTTCTTCAGAGTGAGGATTCAGAAAGCCATCCAAGAGGGTCATCTAAAATTTGACAACAAGATGAAATTGGATAGCAATCCATTCCTTCAGAATATGATTGGGTTTTCAATCAACATGGTAAATGCTGTTGCACCTGAAGAGAAAGGAAAAATGAAAGTGTTGACTTCAAAAAAGGCAAGACAAAGTGGCTCAGTTGACCCTACTCGACAGATCACAATTGAACAAATTCATAAGAAAGAGTTTCGATTTGAGGTTGGAAAATCCTCTAAGCCTAGAGTCACTAGAGTCACTACACGCATTCTCCTTAATAAATGGCAACATCAACAAGAAAAAGAACGCTACCAGAGACATAAACATGAAGAAGAGAAAAGGAGATACGAGGAAGAAAGGTATAGGGAAGAACAGGAGGAATATGCTCGAGAACAAGAACGCGCACATTGGGGGGGTGCATTCTTCAGACATTGTTGGAATGAGGGTTTAAAGCTTCCCACATGGAGTAATTGTCCTGAATGCAATGATAGACGTGATGAATACGGGCAAGATACTGTCAATCGCCGATCTGTCCATGAAAGAATTGGCAGAATACATCCTAGTGATGATCGGCGTTTTGAGACATGAAACTGATAATCAACCGAGGAAGAGGTATGCTGATCACAGGTGGATTGATCATGAAGAAGAAGAAGATGATCATGGTTATGTATGGCAAAAGGGACAGTGGTGCCCACCTGGTTTAAGGAAGAGCCAAAAGAGAAGAGTACAGCGCCTAAGAAATCAAGAATTGAAGCAGGCAGGGACTAGCAGTGATCAACAGCCGATCGAAGTAGTCGGCTCTCACCTGATGAATCTGGTCGTTCGGCTCCCACATGCATGGTATGCTTCTTACTGAATGAATTTATGGCTCCAGCTAATCAAATTGTACAGGAAGAAATATTGCCAGAGATGGATGAGGCCGAGCAATTGGGATTAATGGCACAATTGATGCTGAATAAGAAAGCTATTTTCGATAAACCAGCTAAGAATCGCCACATGAAGCCACTATACTTAAGAGGGTTTGTCAATGGAAAGCCATTAACTAAGATGTTTGTTGATGATGGAGCTGCTGTCAATGTGATGCCATACACTATATTCAGAAAGCTTGGCATGGGCCCTGGAGATTTAACACCAACAAGCATAGTTGTGAATGATTTTGCTGGAAATCCTTCAGACACTAAAGGATGTGTACATGTGGATTTGATGATTGGATCTAAAGTTCTGCTTACAACCTTCTTTGTTTTTGAGGGCAAAGGGGCATATAGTTTGTTGCTCGGAAGGGATTGGATCCATGCAAATTGTTGTATCCCATCTACTATGCGTCAGCAGCTTATTCAGTGGATAGATGATGAAGTGAAAATTGTCCAAGCAGATGATTCAATAAGCGTGGCTAACGTGGAACCAGCTTTTTGGGAATATCAAGGCATAGATTGCTTTTCAGGCAAAGATTGGGGAGAAGGTCCTGTTCAACCAGTCAGCGGTGATCAACAGCCGATCAAAGCAGTCGGCTCTCATAGTAATTTTTAATGGAAAATCCAATTGATGGGACTGACGGGAAGTTAGGACATGGATTTGTGTCGGCTGATAAGTTAGAAGAAGTGGACATTGGAGATGGTGACAAGCCAAGGCCGACATTCATCAGTGCAAACTTGGATCCAGTTTTCAGAAAGAAGTTGATTAAGCTATTAAAAGAATACAAACATTGTTTTGCTTGGGACTATTCAGAGATGCCTGGTTTGGACCGTTCTATTGTTGAACATCGGTTGCCCATCAAGCCTGGTTATAAACCTTACAAACAACCACCCCGAAAAATCTACAAGGATGAGGTGTTGGCTGATGTGAAAAAAGAAATTGAAAGATTATTAGAAGCAAATTTCATTCGGCCATGCAGATATGCAGAGTGGATCTCTAATATTGTTCCTATTTATAAGAAAAATGGGAAGATGAGAGTTTGCATAGATTTTAGAGATCTGAATAAAGCCACACCCATGGATGGATATCCAATGTCTGTTGCTGATTCATTAGTTGATGCTGCTGCTGGATATAAAGTGATTAGTTTCATAGATGGCAATGCAGGATACAATCAGATTTTTATGGCATTGGAGGATATAGCAAAGACAGCTTTCAGATGTCCTGGACATATAGGGTTGTTTGAATGGGTTGTCATGACCTTTGGATTGAAAAATGCTGGTGCAACTTATCAAAGGGCTATGAATTATATTTTTCATGAGGTGATCGGCAAGATTGTGGAAATATATATTGATGATGTAGTGATAAAGTCATTGGATCATGAGTCCCATTTGGCTGACATAAGGAAAACTCTAGAATGCACCAGGAAACATGGGCTTAAGATGAACCCGAACAAGTGTGCTTTTGGAGTTTCAGCTGGAGAGTTTCTAGGATTTTTGATACATGAAGGAGGAATAGGAGTTGGGTTACAATGACTCAAAGGTGGATCAAACAGATATTGATGAAATTACTACTCCAACTAATCTTAAAGAGTTGCAATCATTACTTGGCAAGATAAATTTTGTGAGAAGATTCATATCAAATTTGTCACAGAAGGTGTTACCCTTTTCTTCACTACTGAAAGTCAAAAAAGATCAAAAGTTTGTATGGGGTCCTGCAATTCGTGAAAAGTTATTCGGGATGGAGTTTGAAGATCTGGGTCAGTTGTCATATTCCCATACAGTCTATTGTCACTAATAATCAGGCTGAGTATGAGGCATTACTCAAAGGGCTCCAATATTTGAAAGAAGCAAGGGCTATTGCAGTTGAAATTTTTGGAGATTCAGAGCTAGTTATAAAACAATTGAATGGTGAATATGAATGCAAATATGATGCCTTAAGAAATTATTATGAAGAATGCAAGCAAATCTTGAAGGGCTTTCAGTCAGTGATTCTGCAACATATTCCCAGAGGAGATAATGAAGAGGCAAACAGGTTGGCTCAAAGTGCATCAGGTTACAGGGAAAATCAAGAAGTGTTTGCCACTGATGACTATGCTTTTGGGAGTGATCTGGCAGAGGATGATTGGAGAAAGGAAATTGCTAATTATTTGGAGAATCCATCCCAGAAGGTTTCTAGGAGACTCAGGTATAAGGCTATGAAGTTTGTTCTTCTTGATGGAAATTTGTATTACAGGTCCTTGGATGGGGTATTGCTGCACTGCTTGAATCAAGAAGAAGCAAAGAAGCTGATAAGTGAAGTGCATGATGGATTGTGTGGAGCACACCAGTTGGCTTACCGAATGAAATGGGTTATCAGAAGAACTGGATATTATTGGCCAACAATGCTGGAAGATTGCTTTGAATATTATAAGGGATGTCAAGATTGTCAAAGGTTTGGAAACATTCAGAGAGTCCCAGCGTCAGCTCTAAATCCTATTATCAAGCCATGGCCATTCAGAGGATGGGGAATAGATTTGATTGGCCAAATAAATCCTCCATCGAGCAAGGGGCATAAGTTTGTACTTTTAGCAACAAATTATTTCACTAAGTGGGTTGAGGCAATTCCATTGAGAAAGGTAGCATCAGAAGATATGATTGAATTTGTCAAAGAGCACATCATTTACAGATATGGATGGTAATGCAGGATACAATCAGATTTTTATGGCATTAGAAGATATAGTAAAGACAGCCTTTAGATGTCCTGGACACATAGGGTCAAATTATTGAATTCTTCTCCTTATTATGCTCAAGCTAATGGACAGGCAGATGCTTCTAACAAAATTATTATTAAAATTATACAAAAGAAAATTGATCAGAAGCCAAGGAAGTGGCATTCGGTACTCAACGAAGCTTTGTGGGCTTACCGAATGGCTCCTCATGGGTCTACGAAAACGTCTCCCTATGAATTGGTATATGGACATCATGCTATTTTGTCATGGGAAGTGCAATCAGATTTAAGGAGGATAAAATTGCAGAAGGATTTAAGTTCTAAAGATTATAATGGTTTAATGATGGATGAATTAGAAGATCTACATATGATTATAATGGTTTAATGATGGATGAATTAAAATATTGAGAAAAATAAGATGCGGATTGCTAAATATTACAACAAGAAAGTGAAAGTCAAGCAGTTTGCAGAAGGAGATTTAGTTTGGAAAGCATTATTGCCGATTGGTACTAAATACAGTGCATTCGGTAAATGGTCCCCAAATTGCTTAGTTTGGAAAGCGTTATTGCCGATTGGAACTAAGTATAATGCATTCGGTAAATGGTCCCCAAATTGGGAAGGACCTTTCAGAGTGGTTCGTTGCGTGCCTGGCAATGCATATATCCTAAAAACTTTGCTGGGAGAAGAATTTACTGCCGCTATAAACGGGAGATATTTAAAGAAATATTATCCTAGTGTCGAAATTGATCGCTGATAAAGAAATTTAATGTCAAAGATAACAGAAATAGCCGGCGTTCGGGATGGAGCCGCCTTCAGAATAAAAATTCCAACAAAAGGAAAATGGCCAATACTAGAGTGTATTGCCCTTAGTGCAAATATTTTACATCATGAGCTCAACAAGTTTATCACAAAAGGGCTGCAAAAGATGAGTTTTATTGCCGAAATTCCATGAATCCCTAGTACAAACTACTGGAAAAGCCTGTTCAAGACAGACTGGGGATGGATGGAATCGGCAATGGCAGCGCGATGGCCATCAAGATGATCTATAGAGGCATCGATGTCGTCGATATCCTCTGGATTGCCATTGGCGAAGCCGACCGGCATCCTGGAATAATCAGTGCCGGTGCGTGTCGACATGGCAACTAAACCCACGGCAGCACCCAGACGAACGCCATGGAGGGCCACCAGTCGGTGAGCCGTTGCCGTTCGAGTTCGAGTACAACTGCACCAAGGCGAGCCTCTGGTGTGTCCCCTTGGGGGTTCACCTTGTTTGCCAATGTCTCCACCAGTGCCTTCAGGCAGTTGAGCTCAGCATCGCGATCTGCGAAATTACAAGTGATGACAGATATAATGCTATTTGAGGACAGATTGAAACTGAGGAGATTGCAGGACTCACCGTCGATGGTTTCGAGCAACTGTTTACGCTGGTGTTGCCACTCGAGGTCCGTGATCCCAGCTTGTTTGGAGATGACCTCCAGCTCATGGCGCGTCTCGTCGCGCTCCCTCATGAACCGGCGGACGAGCTCGAAGAATCGGTCGCCGCAGCAGGAGCCGCAGCTGGAACCGCAGCTGGAGCCGCAGCCGGAGCAGCTATAGAACCCACAGAGGAAATCGTGGCCAGAGATCGTGGCGCGTATCCCAAAAATTCGGAAGGTGGAGAGTTCTCAAACTGAACAGTTTCCGCGTCGTTTGGGATTCATGCTGAGTCATATTCGGTTTGACCAAGTAAAATTCGGTTGTGCTATGCTCATTATAGCTAGTTTTGCCGAATGAACCATTCACAGTAAGGCAAAAACGAAAATACAGAACAGGATTGCATAGATCAGTCAGCCACCAATTTTTTGTTACAGTTACACATCCAGATATTTTGAAATTACATTTTTGGCATTGGATATCATGCTGCTAATGCTCTCCAACAGCTTTTTGTCAGCTTCTTAGGTTTTTGCCAAAGCAGAGAGTTTGGCCTTGAGCTGCTTTTCTTCATTTAGGGCTGCTGAAGCTTCCTTGCGTATTTCCTCTGTCAGACCAGGAATTTCGGCTATCTGCTTTTCGTCAGCTTCAATTTCAGCCCATAAGTTTTTCAATTCAGCTTCCAGCTCGGCTTTCCTGGTTTTCTTCAACTCAAGTGCAGACTGTAGACCAGCTAACAGTTCTTTGTTGCTTTGAGTTCGAGAATGCAAATCTTTCACAGATTTTTTGGCTATGGCCCTCCTTTGCTCCAAAGCTGGTTGAGCAGATTGATTCTTCAGAGCCTGCTTCACTGCAGCGAAATGATTGTCCAGCTGGGAAACTGGGTCCAAGGAAGCTTTGACATCAGCAGGAAGATCTTGGTCAATGGATTCAAGCACATCCCTCAAGAGATCAGCATCCTTAACTTGATCTTGGATGCCTCTATGCAGCAAGGAGAAGATATCTTTCAATTTTGCTTGATTTTCCTTTGATAGAGCTTGACCAGATGATGTCTCTTCTCCTTGTTCAATGATTAAATCATCCACAACAAAGGAATAATTGGATGATGAAGCAGATTTCTCTTGAAAGGAAATTCTTGATGAACCAAGTGATAATTTATTGAGAAGGAATAAATAAGAGGGAATGAATATACTCACCTCATTTCTGATTTCCTGGATAGGAGAAGGAGGTCTCTTAGGCTCAGTAGAAGGATCTTGTGTGTCATGCTGAGGAGAGATTGGAGAGTTTCTTGGTGAAGGTGCAGCTTCTAGTTGAAGAGGTGGTGAAGCTGGAGCTGAATCATGATGAGAGGAAGGACTCTCCAATATTTGATCCATTGAAGTTGTTGCTGCAGCTAAAAGGAAATAAATACCAATGAAAAAGCAGAAAACATTGTGAAAGATTTTTATACCAGTCAATGGGGCATCGGCAGAATCTGTGGTGGTTGCTGATTGCTGTGTGTGAGCCTGAAATAGTGAAAGGATTGGAATGAGCATGATGGAAATAGCATTGTACTTAAAGGAAAAGATTATGACCTGAATAAGTCTTCTGTTGCTTGTTCTCTTCTTTTTAGCAGCTGGAGAAACAGGTAGAGAAGAAGTCTTTCTTTTGGCAGAAGATGGCCTGGTGATGATTGGGTCTAGAGTGGCCTGCCTAGACATCAGCTGAGCAAAGCTGGGGGAATGGTACCCCAAGGAAGATATTGGGCCTGCAATTTTATACTGAATTGTCCTAACAAGAGAGGCAGGTGTTATGTCCTGCAAAGAAATGACAGGGTGAAGGGAATGTTATTGAGACAGGTGAAGGGATGAGCATGATTACCTCTGAAATTGGCTGATAATCTGGCATTAATTCGAGGCAGAAGGGATGAATTGGCATGTTGAATTTGTGATCATGAAATTCTTGCCACCAGAGAGTGAAAGAAGGATGAGCAGATGTTATTGGCACGAATGGTTCAGGTGCATAGATGGTGGTGCAGCATTTGTAATCAAAGATCCTTCTTGTTTCTGTGGAGTCCTTGACAATCTCCCTGGGCTTGAGGAATTCATGGAGGAATAGTCTTGGGGGCACTTGGCCACAGCCTAATTGCCTAGCCCCATATTTGGCTGATAGTACTCAAAAGTACCCTGGACCAACCTCCCTCCACAAAATTCGGCTGGCAGAATACAGGGCCGAATGAAAGAATTAAAAATAGCTGTAGATTGTGCATCTACACATCCAGTTTCAAAACTGATCTCACAAGGAAGACTGAGGTTATTATTGTCAGAATAAGGGAACCAAAGAGGATCAGCAAAGCCTTTGGAGAAAAGCTCAAAGAATTCACCAATGCTCTTATCCACAGATACAGTAGAGGCAGCCTCTTCATAGGTTTGACAGCCTTTGGTGCTTTGAGTTTCCCCTTCCTTGTAATTGATTGAAGGAAAGTGCTGATTGTTGATGTCAATGGCGACAATCTGGTGCATGTACAACTGCAACCACATCTGGATGAACCACCAAGGACCATTGACACAAGGGATTTTCTTACTGGTGTGCATCAGACGAGTGGTTTGATGGAGCATATGATAGACACTTCCCAGCAGGTACTTCCCAAGAGGGATGAGTGTACCAGCAGCCAAATCTTCAGCCATCACAATATGATTCAGAGTTGGCTCATTGGCTTTGCCGCAAAAGATAAATCTGCACAACCACATATTCAGAAAGGCCCTGTATTCAACATCAGACAAATGGCCGTCAGACATATAATTCTGGATATATTTCTTATATCCAACTCCTGTCTTCACTCCTGTCTGCTTGGAGGAGCCTTTGAACTTGTATGGACGCACGGGCTCCGTAATGTTCAGGCCGGTCATCATGTAAACATCAGCCAAGATGGGAGACATTGGTCCATGGCCAAAAAGAAAAGCATTTGCGCCATTAGACCAAAAGTGACAGGCTGCAATCAGGAGATTTTCGTTCCTGGGTGTTTCAGCTAAAGACAATTCTAGGCAATCAGAAATATAAAGATTGTCCCAGTTCTTGGTTTGGGGGCTTTTGTCATCAAAAACTCTCTTGTACCAATTCCTCCAGCCGGCGATTGGGGGCAGAGGCCAGTTCTTGAAAGCGTCTTGCCATTCATGAGGCTTTGTCAGTGAAGTTTTGAATCCTCTGGGATTCGGCCGCAATGAGCTCGGAGGGGTCTGAATCTCCTACGGGCCCAAGGAAATAAGATGTTGTTTTTTCCTCGATGGGAATCAAGAGTTTGGCAGCTAGGGTCTATCAAGAACAGAAGGAGGCGAAGAAAATTTGAGATGCGATTCAAAAGGGATGATGCCGAATGCGCTTGAGGAGGATGAAACTTACTTGAAGGGCTTGATCTTGATTCGCCATTTGAAGATTGAAGCTTGGAGGAACTGATGAACTAGGGTTTGGATCTGGACAAGGATTTTGGAGATTCAATGCAGATTCAGCCTAGAGACGTCAAGTGTTTCTAGTCAATTCCGAGACAAAATTATCTTTTATCCCGAAATTGAAGGGGCATGTGTTAACACCAAAAATTGGCACCAGGAAGAGAATGACATGTGGGCCGGAATTATTTGGTAAAAAGTACCATTCGACAGGATGGTTTTCTTCAAAGCATTCGGCAAAGATGCTCTGCGGTCGGGAATTTCATCGTCGATTCGGCAAAAGAGCTGTTCCACAGATGGAAGCGGAAGCATTCGGGAAAAATGTGATGACGTGGATTGCATATAAGGAAAAGGCTGATTTGACGATGAATACGACATGGACGTGGTGTCCCGACGCTTATTTTGGAAATAAATATTGTAATCGCAATCGATTTGGAGTCGTGTCAAAACCTGGGTATAAATATAAACCCATGGTGATTGTAATAGGGATCGAAGAATTACACAACAAACCGGCCTTGCGCCAACTTTCGAGTCTTTTAGTCGCGTCGTCGAAATTCTTTCGAGGGGAATCATCGATCCGTCGCCCTCCGTAAGTATCGGCAACCTTGTATCATGCTTAGTATCATGCGGTGGATTTAAGCTTGGTTCAAGAAGGCTTTCTTGTTAAATCATGAGTCATGCGGTAGGCTAATGTTTAGCTTGAAGCAAGTTACCGGCTCTATTAGATTTGGCAAAGATCTAATAGATTCATTAAGTTACCATGTGTTGTTTGGGTTTTACTTTATGTTTAATTCATATAACACTCTTTTGCACAATTTAGATTGATTAAAGTTCGGTTTTGATCCATTGCATGACGAAATCACGTTTCTCTACATAGCCGAATTCAAGTCAATCTAGATTGCCACGTGTCGCGGGTTCAAAAGGCCATGAAAAATGCATGTTTTGAAAAAAAAAAGAATGCAATGTCTATGTTCTTTCAATAATTCAACAATTCTACAAACAAAAATATTGCATCATCATATTTGTTCCATTTATAAGCAAATTAGATTTATTTCTCCACGTTTGTGCCTTCTTCACGGAACCCGATTCGGCTATTCAGCCGTATTCGGCAGTCCCTTCACGAGTGAAACATGTTCATGACTTTGTTTTAAATAATGAATGCTTTTAGCCTTCCATGTTTAGAGTATATCATGCGGTAGATTGATCTATTCTTGGTTGGTGGTGTGATTTCAAACAAGTTGTATCATACGGTGGATTAATTTGTTTGTTTTTATGCCTGACGTGTTCGAAAGTACCTAGACATGCGGTAGACTAGTGCTTTTAAACCTATGCATTCTTGTTTATTAGAAATTTATGATCGTGCTTTCACATTTATTTATGCCTCATTCCTGTTAATCGGTTGCAATTAAGTACTGCAACGATTATTTAATTAAATATCGATCTTTCATCATGGTGATGTCATGCGGTCGGCAGTGTACTTCTTACATGCTTTGCCGATTATGCAATGAATGCTTGGATTGCTGACAGATAGCTTGTTTGTAGCTATATGTCGATCAAAATTGGCTTGTAAGCCGTAGAGATGGAACTGTCTGGTATCAGCCGGCACGTTCCAGGTTTTCATCTAAACATTTTCTTCCTTTGTCAGTTGCAGGGAAAATTGACTGGCACGCTTTCGGATTCGAACATTCGAGCCACGGGTGAAGCCAGCTGATTCGGCTTGCTGTGTGCTTGGCATGAACTGCAGATTTTACGTTAACACACTTTAGCTTTCTAGCAAAGTCGACTCCCATCTCAGCGTCGCTGAGGTCCATCGTCCACTCCTCTCGCCCGGCATCCGCATCGCCGCTCGCTAGCTTTCTTATGGCATCAATACTGCACTCCCCCAGCGCGTTGCTTTTTCTCCCTCGTCGAGCTCATGAGGAGGAGGTGCTGGTTTTTGCTGAGAGAAAAACACTGCTGGCTGGTGGCTGATAATCCAAGCGAACAGGACGGGCACCACATGTTGGTGGCTTGAAGAGTGTTGTCCTGGTACACCAGGTATTGGTGTCTATTTATATGCGCGGCGAGGCTAGTTACTGTTGGCTTGTGATTCTTCACTGTTGGCATGGATGCACATGCACATCATATTTTTTCTGGGCATATATTGATTGCCCTTTTGACCAGGCATGCATGGAAGCGGCTTACCCTCATTGATATTCGCTACTTGTTCCCTCACGGGCGCACAATGTTTTGTCTTTTTCACATTGATATTCGCTACCTGTTCCCTCACGGGCGTACTGTACGCCCTGCATCTAGAAGAGTAGAGTAGTATCATGTCAAGAGTCAGATGCTAGCTCCCATCTCTATAAAACCCCACACGCGTCAGTCTCACAGGATGAGATATCCAGTGATCCTATCCGGTGGCCATACAGTGATCACATCCTGTAATGGTGGGAGTTCATGGAAATTGTATGAACCATGCTACAAGAAGCATACAGACATGGGAGCCACGCTATCATCTTAAACAGGTACATGAAGCGTACAACAGTCCTAAGGTTGGTTCCATGTTATATAGGAAGGAGAGTCCGTTGATCGTACCGGATAGCCGCTATGATCCGGCATGTGCACACAAACACTAGTTCATTTAAAAAGCATGTATCAAGCATCCACAAACATTGTCCGGTGAGCATTACCGTATATCACCGGTCGAACGAGTGCATGCTCCCCGCATTCATAGACGGTCTGATTGAATATTGGTGCGCAGGGCAAGGAAAATAATGCATTTCGGCCCATGTTTGGTAGTCCGTACTTGGAAGCCTGCACAAGCCCGTTCGGCCCACCACCCCGCAAGATGGGTGAGTACACTGGTTACTCAGACCGGTGTCAACACCGGTATGATCAGTGTACGCAGAGAATTAAGTACTCAGCGGTACCACCATAGCCGAGGCTCGCTGGTTAGCGTGGGCTGGGGTGCTCCAACACCCCTGCAGCATGGGCATCGGGTGAAAGAGGAGGAGAAGAAGGAAAGAGAATAAAAAAGGGAAAGAGATCAATGTAGAGGAGGAAGAAAACAAGAGCCCCCTAGCAACTAAAGTTGCATCCTCCACTTGACTAACGCCCGTGTGATAAACAGTGTGGTGATAAATTGATGCCAGAAGAAAGCCGGCGACATCTGTAGTACATGCTGGGGGAAAGGAGCAGGACATAGAACTCCTCGTCAGGGAGATGGAGTTCTTACTCTTGACGGAGCCGAGCGAGGAGGCCGACATGAGCGTCGATTTTGCTAGGAAGCTAGCAAATGACGCACGGAGGTTCAAAGTCTCGGCGCCGTTGGTGTTGTCTAGTCCTCCCCCTCTTCTAGCAATGCAGCCACGAGATTCTTCAGTTGGTGGGATGCTACAAGAAAACCGGCGAGATAGCTGTGGAAACTGCTCCCGGTGATTGTGGTCTGACTGCCGAACTGAAGTGGTCCAAGTGCTGCCTAGCAGGCAGTACATGTCTTTGTATCTCTAAACGGCCGATGGCCGAGTGTAATTTATCCATTGTAGGTTTGACATAATCATATTCAAAAAGCATGTTTCAAGCATCCACAAACATTGTCCGGTGAGCATTACCGTTTCTCACCGGTGGAATGAGTGCATGCTCCCCGCATTCATAGAGGGTCAGATAGAATATTGGTGCGCAGGCCAAAGAAAATGATGCATTTCGGCCCATGTTTGGAAGTCCGTATTTCGAAGCCTGCACAGGCCCGTTCGGCCCACCACCCGCGCAAGATGGGTGAGTTTACCATCCACGGCCGCCGCTCAACCCTACCTCTAGTACAACGGGGTTCATGCTTGCCATGCTAGATTGTGGCTAGCTGAACAGCCAATATTAGCAGCAGTAGTAGCATAAGCCAAAATGTGACGAGCCGAACAAGCCCAAGGGGTGATAACGATGCACCGAGCATGCTCATGCTCGGTCAAAAGCTGTTTCCCCTGACTGCACAGGGAAAGGTACACAGGCATGCGTATCCGCGCCCGGCTGCCAGCTAGTCACGGGTCAACAGTACCCGGCAGAGCACGCCTATATGACGAGATAGTGCTGTATACCGGGTGCGGTATACTGGCACAACGTTTGAGAGAGCTTTCCAGCATGTGGAGTCTCAAAGGCCGTCCTCCATCTATCGCCATCATCCATCGCGGTTAAATTGCACATGAAGCGTACAAACTTAAGAGTCCTAATGATGGTTCTATGGCAGGTGGCAAGAAGAGACCGTTGATCGCATCCGACAGACGCGCCGCTCCCGCCTATGCACGCAAAGTTTATTCAATTCAGAAAAGCATGTTTATAGCTTCCTCACACATTGTCCCGTGGGCATTAACGATTACCACCGGACGAACGGGTGCATGCGAATAATATGAACCAAATTCATAGTGGGTCTGATTGGTTGGTTGTACAGGCCCAGGAAAAAAATTGATTTCGGCCCATGTTTGGAATTCCGTGATTTGAAGCATGCACAAGCCCGTTAGGCCCCCCACTACACGATATGGGTGAGTTTACCATCCACGGCCGCCGCTAAACCCTAGCCTGGTGACTGTCTATTTTGTTCCTCGTCTCTTCCGCTAACCGGTCGCGCGTCTCCCTCGTCTTCTTCATCCAGCGCGGTGCCGTTACCGCCGGCGTGATGCCTGGGGCTGCAGCCGGTGGAGATGGATCCAGGGGGAATGGATCACCAAGCGCCCGCCGGAGGCCATCATCTGGTAGGGTGAGCTCGAAACCGCCGGTTCCAGCCCTCTGCTTCGTTCCTGCCATGGCGCAGGGCGAGAAGGCATTCGCGGGGTGCGGCGGATGGATCACCGAATCTTCTTCCTCCAGTGGCTTGGAGAAATCGATCAGCTATACCCCATCCAGCGAACACTCTAGGGTTCGTGCACCTCCCTCTTCCTCTACGTGCTTTCTTGATCTGGATCTACAGGGTAGGATTCGTTCTTGATCTGGATATGCAAGGTTGATTGAAATATTCTAGGGATTTTGTTGGTGAATAGAATTCGATTGATGCTATTGGCGAATAGAATTTGATGATCGAATTTGTGTTCATGAAGTCGGTTTCGATTAGAGATCTCCCCCAAGAAATGGAGGTTGACGATTGGGGCGGGATTGATCATGACACCGAGGATCGGTGCCGCCATGGAATGCATCCACGCCGCCTGCTCTGCTGCGATGGAGAGAACAAGGGGCGTCGTTACCACGGTTGCCCACTCCGGGTAATTTCCCCTCTCTATTCCTATATGGTATACGAAAGCAAAATAAAATGTCGTGGGGTTTGATTTTTTGGTTGCTGGTTCCATTGCAGGGGCAGGAGAACATGTGTGATTTCGTTATGTGGAAGGATGACAAATGGCCACCAATGCCTGATGTGGCTTCAAGCCTATGTGAAGCTGTGGGCAAGTTCAAGAAGAAGGCGGACGAAACACATGCGGATTGTTGGCGGACATTCAGCTTCGCAATGAAATATACATAGAGAAACAAGCACTAGAGCGTGAGAAGGGAAACTGGGCCAGAGAGAGGAGTAATCTCATTAAGGAGAAGGAGAACCTGCAGAGTCAGCTGAAAAATAGGAATATGTGGGCTGACTTTGGCAAGTGGATGGTTTTTGGCTTGATCATGTGCCTGATTGCTCGTATGGTGCCAGTGCTGCTTGTAGTTGACTTGAATAACTAATAATGAGGTCATGGTAGTATTGTGTTGGTGTTTTGTGTATCTGTTAGCTATGATAGGGATGACTCGTATCATGTATTATGATAGGGATGACTCGTATCATGTATTTTACTGGTTGCATGACATTTACCTATGGGATGGGTTGAAGCACTCAATAGTCTAGGGTTATAGTACTGCGGTAACCCTGACCGGTGTCCACACCGGTATCACTGGTGGAAGGTGAGAACTATGGAATCAGTTACAGGGTCGGTGGCACGCTCAACGACCTGGCAAATCCGTGGGTCGGTGTCACCATGGGTCATCTTCCCAATTGTCGCTGGTTCATGTACCATGTTTTACCTTTTTGTCTCAAATAGGTATACCATACCACATATTCATAAAGTATCGATCCTTGATCCCATTCCTCGACCCAATCGTCCTGGATTTGAGAATTACACGGTACAACGCAGACGCTCGCACACGCACGCACACTCACCCCTATGAATACATGTATGCAAACCCTATCCCTACGAGCACATCCAAACTAAGCACCAAGACGTTGTCGACGGGAGCACCTGTGCAGGTAGTTCTCTCCATTGGAGCATGGGGTGGACTTTGAGAAGGGAAAAGAAGAAATAAAGGGAATAGGGATGAATGTAGATGAGGAAGAAAATAAGAGCCCCCTAGCATCCCAAGTTGCATCCGGTACAGAAGCATTATCATCGTCCATCTATCACCACCATCATACATCGCAGTCAAAAGGCACATGAAGCGTACAAATTTTGAGTACAGAACCAATGATAGCATGTCCTGAAGGTAAAATTTTGCATTGTCGAAGAAAGCTTTCCTAAGAAAGATCCCCGAACACGTGGAAGGTGGACTCACACAGGCTCCGGATCCTGCATTCGTCGCTGCAGAAGTAGGATTGCAAAAGTAGGACGGCGGCAGCAGCAGCGGCCTCGACGGAGATCGTCTGCTCCCGACGCTGGAGCTTTTCCATCCTCTGCGCCATGGCTGCCTCATTGTTCGCGACCCGTTCAGAGCGCTTGCGGATTCCAGAAGCAGCTCCCGCTGCCGGAGCTGTTCTTCGCGCTTCCGCGCCTCGCAGAGCCGCTTTTGCAGATTGCGCTCTCGCTCCGGCAATGAGCCCAGCTCTCGGTCGGTCCATGCCTCCATCACCTCCAAGACCGCCTCCCTGCCGTCCAGGTCAATTGCCACCAGCTGAAGCTGCTCGTCCAGGCGGCGCAGCTCGTCCTCCCAGGCGGTCATGTCGCGGCCCGGAAAGGCCGACGCCCGGAGGGAAGCCATGACCGAATCCAGTGCAGCCTGGATCCGATCCATGGGCACCAAGGAAGGCCGCTGGTCCGTTGCCGCCGTGGGGATATGGACCAGAACCGCCGATGAAGATGACGGCGATATATCGGCGCGGCCAACAGACCATTCCGCGCCGGCGTCAGGCGACGAGGTGACCATTGGGGTGCTCCAAGCCGCGGCCTCTAGCTCCGGGCCCTCTGCGCCTGAGGGAGCAGTCAGCGCAGGCGACGCCTTCTCTCCAGCCGCAGCGGCAAGTGTTGGAGAGGCCATCATGGTGGAAGAAGACGCCTTGCCCCTTGTTGGACACACAGGGGCGGGGGAACTCCTGCAGAAATAAGTCCCCATCAGGCCGTGATGACTTCAACAGTAATGGAGGTGCCAGGTGGCGTAGCATGAATAGAAGAAGGGTCACTCACTTGGGGCCGGGGCCAGCGAACCACCACGCCGGTGGCGCGACGTCGACGCGGACGCGCTTCGTCGTGGCGAGCGCGCCCCTTGCGCCGTAGCTCCCTTGTCCAGGGTGTCCGTGCGGAAGCGACGACGCGGTGGGCGGCAAAGCAGAGACGTTCACCGCTGGTGGGGAGGGCGAGCGCGTGCGCTTCCCCTTCCCCTCCCGCTCGGCGGACACACCAGGGGCGTCGGTCGCCACATGCCCGCCCGAAGCCTGTTCTGTACAAGCAGAAAAAAGAATCGTTAGGTCATCGTCAGCATAGCTGAGTTCACTTCCGTTTCCTTGATATCCAGAACCTCTCTCAGCCACATCGCCACCGCTTCATAGTTAGGGTTCATGTCAGCACCGGTAACGATGTGGCAGCTGTCATCATTCCCGGTGTAGTACCATGCCGGGCGCAGACGGGCTTGTAGCGGGGCGATCCGCCGGTGAAAGAAGTCCAGCGCCACCATCGCGCCCGTCAAGCCCCGTTTCCGGATTTCGGAGATCCGGTTGAAGACCGGGCCCCACGCCGCATCCATCGCTGGCGCCGGATCCGCCTTCTCTACTGGTGGGCCGCCCGGGAGGCGGAGACAGGGAGCCGTAGAGTCCACCTCCATGTACAGCCATTGCCGCTCCCAGTTCTCCCACTTGCTGCGAACGATCACTGGGATGAAATCGCGCCCCGGTCGCGCCCGAAAGTAGCACCCGCCCACCGTGACGCCGGCCTTGCCCGGCACACCTGGAAGAAGTGGCAGAAGATGGTCACCGACGGCCGGACCCCGACGAAGGCTTCGCAAAAGTGTGCGAAGATTGCCAGGAACCTAAAGGCGTTGGGCTGCAGGTGCGCCAGATTGATGCTGTAGGCCTCGAGCACCGCCATGAAGAAGGGCGAGAACGGAGGCACGAGTCCCACCGTTAGGGAGGGAAGGAGGACCACGATCTCCCTCGAGTTCTTGAAGTCGGGGAAGGCCGTGCCGGCGCGGAGCACGATGCCGGGGAGACCAGGGACCTTGCTTTGTCCGCCGCCTTTGCAGTCACGGTAGACGGGGTGAAGTCGAGGACCCGGGATCCGCTATGTTGGACTTTGCGCGTCATGGTGGGAGACAGAGTGGGGTTGCAATCGCGAGGAAGACGAAGGCGAGGAAGGCGATGGAATGTGAGGACGAAGGCGTGGAACGCGATGGAAAGTGAGGACGAAGGCGGCGAAGATGGGTAGCGACGCCCGGCACGTCACGCACGATCTCCGAAGAGCCCGCGGCAATTTTACCGAGTGAGGCCCACCACCGGTCCACCTTTGGACCAAATTGACCTGGTCCCTCACGCGTGGGATGAGTTCACTCGCTGACAGGTGGGCCTGATTACAGGGAGGCCCACCTGTCAGTGACCCAACTGCAGGCGCCTTCGAGGTGCCACGCGCGCGGTTGGTATCCTTCGAGGAGAAGGAATCCGCCTTGACTGCCCCTGCTGGCGCCTGTCTGATGGGGCGGGCATCTCATTATGACGCCGGGTGTTGGCACTTCTTACGATCCCAATATCAGAATTGGGGAATCCCGGTACTGGATGCAAGAAGTGTTCAGTGGTTTTCCTTATGGCTTAGTAAAATATATAAATATTCTGCAAGCGCACAGAATCACCGCTATAGCACTTCACCTGGGAGTATCCCGAGGTATCGTAATTTATATTTCCGCGCAGGGAGGCTTTGACAAGACTACTAGTGCACAGATATTCGAGGACTATCAGAGAAGGGTACACGACTAAACAAGATGGGGGATAAACGGTATTGGATAGGAGTGGATATACCGGACACACAGCTCAAGGGATACTCGGTAGATGAGAGAAGGTATAGATAGTTGGGAGGGAAACGAGAGAGGTAAAGGTTCCTGGGTACTCTATCTATCTAGGCCAAGGTGGTTAGAGATACAGCGGCTAAAGAGCCAGCACTAAAAGGTCCGGAATAAGTCTACTGTCTTTCTTGGGGACTATAGAGCCTCCGACACACAGAAAGGGATGGAGAAGGGGTGCCGGTTACCCTAAACCTTGGGTCCTAGGACACCGGAACTAACGTGATGGGCTACAAAGACCGAGAGGGCTGTCACCACCTCACGGCTACCACCTCCGTTGCGACGGCAGAAACTAAGGTTACTGACAAGTCTAGGAACCACTCCTACACAGATCAATAACTACTTACTTCGCTAGCAAAAGCAAGCAACTCGAACTCACACCCCAATGACAAGTCACCGCTAGTGAGAGCACATCCCGGGATACAGGTGGCACCCCGAGATGTCGACGACGTTTAAGGCGCGCGGGTCCCACAGGCAGCGCGGCGCGAGGCGCCCGCCGGTCGCCACGACGACACCCGGGGCGGCAAGCAGCCTCCGTTCAAGGAACGCTATCTCTTGAACTAGCCTTCTCCAATGGTTAAGCCAGATGCTAGCTTTCATACATCTAAAAGATTAATTATCGTGTCAAGAGTCAGATGGTTGCTCTCATATATCTCTATAAAATAACCCCACGCGTTAGTCTCGCACGATTTAGATTTGCGTGCATTAGAAAGTGTATTAATCAACAGATATCTGGTGAGCAAACAGCGATCCTATCCGGTGATGATCACCCATCATATAGTGAACATATCCGGTGATGACCAGCGGGGACATAGGGTGATCCTTCTGTTCTGAGGTGAACGAACCCACCTTGAGCGCCACGGTCAAATGTGCTCATCATGCCGCCGCCTGACACGACACAGTGATATCGTCCGTAAATGAACATGATGATGATTACGGAGAGGCGTGCGGCAGGCGGCCGTGGCAGCGCGTCGATACGGGCCCCGACCCCAGAAGACCCCGCCTCATAAGGCGCCTGGCGCTTCGTCAGTCGTCTGCAGGTGACCCCCGGGTCCGTCTCCTCACCAAAAAAAAAGTGACCCCGGGGTCTTAGGCTTGCCCCGTAGACCTCCCGGGATACAGGCGGCACGCCCAGGCGCGCGGGTCCCTTAGGCAGAGCAGTGCTAGACGGCCGCCGGGCGCCACGTTGACACCCGAGGCGGCAAACCGCCTCCGTCCAAGGAAGGCTATCTCTTGAACCAGCCAACCCCACATTTGAGTCTCGCACGATTTAGAGTTGAATGCATGTGACTGTATCAGAGTATTAACCAAGTGATATCCGGTGGTCCTTTCCGGTGGCCACAGTGATCATATCCGGTGAGCCATTAAGTGAACATATCCGGTGATCACAGGTGCCATACAGTGATCATATCCGGTGATGATCAGTAAAGTGATCATATCGGGTGTTGATCACCGGTGCAAAAGGTGATCACCGGACCGTAACTTAATTCCGTTGTACGAGACTACCAGTGTGCTCACCGGCACTTGTAGTGCGTTTTTCTTTTGGACACGGCACAAGAAGTGCGTTGGCGTCACAATGCCAACGGAATCTTACGTAAAAGGTAAACTAAGCGGTAATGTTGTCCCACCAGTCGGACCGATGCATCTCACGATAATCGCTGTCAGGGTCTCACATCGATCCCCACATTTCACAGCATCATATGTTTCACAAATAATTCAGGAGCTCATGTTCATTCTATGCACCATGAAGATATTGATCGTATCCGGTGATGATCACCGGGGGTAATACAGTGATCATATCCGGTGATGATGCACGCTCTCATCCATCGTATCCAATCATCATTGATCTTATGCAGTGATCATATCCAGCGATCCCTGGATCGTCACTTACGTCCGTTGTGCTAGAATGTCAGGTTTCTCACGGGTCCATCTCATGAGGCAACTCCATCACAGAACGCTTTTGTATGTGAATCAGAGAAATTAGCTGCTGCGAATGATGCAGCACGACTCAAATTGCACAGTTCACGGAACCTCTGTAGGGTTTCGGAATACTCGTACATGCTGCTCTTCCTTGTCGGAGGAAATGCACTCTTCGCCCGCATTGTCCACCTATCCAAAACACAGCAGTCTGGAAGCTTGCGTTCGCCCCGATAGCCCAATATATAGAACATGTGTGAGCAGGGGAGGCCAAGGGATTGCAAGTTCAGACAAGAACAAGAAATCCCCTCCAAATTGCCCTCTGCGCTCAACTCACATTTCACATAGTAACAGATGTCTCCTTTGCCCTTCCTGCTGACAATATACTCTTCTGTATCATCAAAATCTAGGATCTCAATCAGATCACACTTGTTTGCTGCTGGTATGCTGAACCGCACATTCTTAAAAACATCAGGTGTGAACCTTTTCTTCACATCTATCTCAAGAATTGGAGCATCCGGAGCTGTGAATGGCTCAGATGACAAGGCATTTTTATCTTTTTCGGCCTCATTTACGCTCGTCCTTCCAAGGCATCTCTCATAGCTCTGTACCATTTTTAACAGTGTCATTTTAGGATTCAGCTTCACCTGAAGCCTAGCATTGAGGCACTCACTCCGTTGGTTGCTCCTAATTCCTAAATAGCATTTACCCACATGATACGCAGCGCACCATATTTACCTCTGCTCATACATCGCATAAATCCAGGAGTCCGTTGTAACCTCGTACTCTGTTAGGAATGCCAGCCATTTCTTCTCAATCTCTTCTACGGAGCAAGTGTCATACAGAAACTCCCTAAACACATCCTTCACTTTGTCATTGTGAATATTTCGCACAATGTTAACCTCAATATGCCATCCACAAAGCCTATGCGTTGAGTTCGGCCACACATTCCTTACTGCTCTCTGCATAGCAAGGTCTCCATCAGTGATCACGGAAATAGGATGCCTCTGAATATTAGCTTCCACAAATGTTCTCAGCACCCATTCATACGAGGCTGTATCCTCATGAGAAATTATTGAACACCCAAAAATAACAGTGCTTCGATGATGATCCACCCCAGCAAAAGGAACTAGGGGCACGTTGTACCGATTTGTTTTGTAGGTGCTATCAAATACAACGACATCACCAAATGCTGCATAATCAAGCAGGCACTGAGTATCGCACCAGAACAATGCCACCAGATGTCCTTTCCCATCAGTCTTGCTCCTGAAAAAAATCAGGGTCTCTGCGTTCACGCTCCCTAAAGTGTCTGAGGACAGTTTGACCATCACCGGCAGCAACTGACAACACCTTATCACGATGCAAGAAGTTGTACAAGTCCCGTTGTGTGTAACCAACTTTATCATACTTTCTCAAGAGCATATGCATTGTAAAACTGAAATCCTTCATCTTCACTAGCGAACGTCGTCGTAATAATTTGATTGTACTCCATCAAAGACCCATAATCCGCCATCTCCATCAAGGACTCCTGCAGCCATCAAGAGCGTTACACAAATTAGATATCCACGTAACAATTCTGTCACTGTCTAGCGCAAATTGCTTTGCGATGAACACCGGCATATCAAGAATCGAAATTTGAGGCAACGGCGGAGTCCAACGTGCATCCTGTGGCCTGATGAATTTCTGCTCAATTGAATCTGGTGCCGCGGCTGCAAGAGCGCGACGAGGTCGTGGAACACAACCGGCAAGTTGTGGGCGCGGTGGCGGCGGAGCACGGCTGCGTCGACTAGGGCACCCCCGCGCAAAGGATACGGGCGGCGGAGTGCGGCAGGGGCTTGCAATTGTAGGGCTGTCGCCCGTCGACAATGTGCGAGGGCGAGGGAGACGGCGACCGTAGGGTGCGCCGATGTGTGCTAGATGCGATGCGTGCCGCGTGCGGTTTGCCGGCGCGGGCCGGGGGTGGGCCGGTGGGGAGGGTGTTTTCGGCTGGACAAATGACCATATTACCCTTGAGGGATTAAAATTACGTAATGAATTTAATTTGGGGAAGTACCTGGAGGTACCTGGAAGTACCTAGAAGTACCTCCCAACCACCGTAAAAGGACTCTATTAATATACTCTAAAATAACCCCCTAAATTAGTATGTAAATTTCCCACCACTGCCATTAAAAAAATAATAACTTAATCTAGCCAATAGGAAAATAATAACTTCCGCCTCTGCAGGGTTTCCAGCAGCAGGGTGCGGCCTAGGCACGGGCGAGGATGACGTCGTCGCCGACGCCGCTGCCGAACAAGATGAAGTCCACGGCGATGCGTGCGCCCCCGCCGCCGCTCATCTGAGCTGCTATCTGCTGCTATTGTTTTTGCATGCTCTGCTCCACGCACACGGCAAATTGCTCACCTGTGCTGTCATTGGTCTCTTTGCCCACGGTACTGCACGCATGTGTAATTTGGACCCCCGTACATAAGCAACTGTTGGCTACGTGATTCTCTCCTTATGAAAGGAGGCGGCGTCGGTGGAAAGCCAGGCTATCCACGTCGGTGAAAAAAAGTTACCTAGTCCGATTTCTATCTCACGGTGAAAAAAGCACTACAGCGTTTCATTCGCTGGAAGCCACGCGAAGGCTCTCCGCTGGTCTCGGTAAAGATAAAGAAGCTGCCCACCACACGTTTCTTCTGCCGTAAGATTCACGTGCTCCCCCCCCTCCGGTTGCTTTCTCCACCCCCTTTCATTTTTCTACTGTTTCTGTTGATGTCTTCTCGGTGGATTTCTTTCATCTCTGATTTTTTTAATCATCATCTCCTTCCTAGATCTGCTGCGTCCCTCGATCCCTCCCCTGTTTTTCATTCTTTTCAGTGGCAGCTTCGTTCTTCTCTTCCTCCCTTGATTTTTCTGCTTCCTTTTCTTTTTGGTGGAACCGATGACCAGCGATGGGTGCCAGCATTTATCTTTCTCTCTTGATTACGCAGCCGGATTTTGGATGGTGTTGCCTTTTTTCCCCGGATTTGAGTCGTTCGATCTATTTTTATATAGGAGGAGATTGGTCTTTGAAGTCACGGTTCTCTTTTTTTTTCGACAACGCGCAGGCGGCTGGGCGGTGCGGCGCGAGGAGCAGCGGCGTGCGGCGGGGCAACGGCGGGCGGCTGGTGGCGGTGCGACGGCAACAAGAGAGAAGGCGCCGCCGGCGACCCCGAGCCCCACGTCCGAAGCCTCACGAAGCAAAAAAATCTCTTTTGCCCTCCTCCACGATCCATCGAGAACCGCCCGTGCTCTCGCCTCCTCGTCGCCCGCCGTCGTCCTGTTTCCCCGCTCCCCACGCCGCCCCTCTCCTCCGTGCCGCTCCCTCCCCTTCCCCCGCGCTGCCCCCTTCCCCTCCCTATCTCCCATCGGTGGCGTCGCGGCGGCGGGGGCGGGCGGACGCAGGGGCGACGGCCAGCGGCGCAGCGGCAGGCGGCCGCGGGGGTGGTGGCCATCGGCGCGCCGGGTGGTGCGCGTCCTATGCCGCCTGCGGCGGCCGCGCGGCGCGGGGCCCGCTGTCGCTGCTCATGCTCCTCGTCCGCCGCCCTTGCGCCCGAGGGCAGCTCGATGCGGAGCTGCCGCAGCTCCTTGAAGACGGAGCCGCTGCCGCCCGGAGGCCGCCCACTGCGCCGCTGCCTTTTCCGTTCTTCCTGCGACGATGGTGGAGGCGGTGGCCTGTGGCCGTGGCCGCCGTGGCGATGAAGGCTGCGGCGACGGCCGACTTGACACGAGCTTCAAATGTTGGTGTGTGGAAAGCATGTGTGCTATGGACCATGGGAAGCTCAAGGCAAAGGTATATGATAGGGGTTTTCATTTTGACCGGTCATGAGGTGATTAGAGGATGAAATATGACCGGATTGATAGGTTACATAGCCGTACAATCAAGAGGGATCAACTTGGTTGGATCGATGAAATATTAGTGCCACAATGGTCCTTGATTTGCATGTAGTGCATTTAGATTATGTGGTGACTAACTTGGTTGAGCGGACTCTGATATTCTGCTGATCTTGCTCTGCCGTGCCTGGCGGACGGTCCGCCGTGTCCTGGCGGACGGTCCGCGGTGCGCCGGCAGACGGTCCGTGGGGCTAGCGGACTATCTTATGTGGTTGCTGACTTGGGCCCACGCGCGTTGACTTGGGGTGATCTCGCGGATGGTCTGTGATGCGTTGCGGACGGTCCGTAAATTCGCTCAAATTCTCCAGGAGCTAAAGTTGTCTGGTGGACGGTCCGACCCGCTCTGGCGGACTGTCCTCGGCGTTGGCGGACGGTCCGCGGGGGCACTGCGGACGGTCCGCCATGTCCCAACGGTCGTCTCTGACACACTCTGACAGCGCGTTGTAGCCGTTGTAATTTGAACGCGGACGGTCCGCGTGGACCTAGCGGACGGTCCGCCGTGCACGTTTCTGAACGCGTTTTTCCCCAACGGCTAGTTTTGGGGAGAGGGCTATATATACTTACCCCCACAGGCATGAGGGGTCTCTTGGCACTTTGAAAAGCTGAATACTCATTCTAGAGCCTTTGTTTTCCTCTCTCTCACTCACTTGCTTTGAGGTTGCATTTCTTGGTGAGATTGAGAGCTTCTAGTGCATTGCATCAAGGATTTGATCATTGTGGCACTAGGATTTCATTGAGCCTGTGGTTGATTTGTTACTCTTGGAGGTTGCCTTTAATGTCAAGGGCAAACTAGCGCCTCGTTACAT
>OAMR01000285.1:944003-955706 GCA_900205405.1 Echinochloa crus-galli | reverse complement strand
AAATGAAGCCATCCGGATTTCTTTGCATCTTCAACATATTATTGTGGTTGAGGTAAGCCATACTTTTCCCTACAAAGAAGCCTTTCTTGGTGCTGACTACATGCCATTCATGTTCTTTTGTTAGTTATTTGCCTATTTTGACACACATATATTGTCTATAGAAATAATTTTGATCAACATAGCTGACCTGTTGGTTTTAGCAAAGATATCATTGTCTTACTCCTCAACTGATTACTGAGCTTTTTTATACAATTCTGTGTATATACCATATCTCAGTGATGATATGATTAAATTCAATTCAGGATGGTGGCAGTAATGATAATGCTTTGCTCTCTGTGCAAGGCCACAAAATCATGTCGATGACACTGGAGCTTTTCTATATTTGGTTCGTGCTCGTTTCTTTTACTTCTGTCCTTTTTCCACTTCATTCATTTCATTACAGAAAGCTTAATCTTTTTTACTGTACAGGGTTAGCTCACATTTACTTTCGTTGAATTGTTTATTACAATTTCTTTGGTCAAAATAGTTTTAGATTGTGTCCTCTGTTGTCTGTTTTTCTTTAGGCTCACATTTCAACCTCCTTGAATTGTATTTCTATTCATTTCGGTAAGCATGATTTATTTAGTACCTCTGCAGACCTATCTGCCTGTTATCGCTGTTACCTATAATTGGCTTTTTTGTTTGGTTGATTCTTAATATTATGATTTCTTAGGCAAAGTAGTTTATGGTTATGGCCTCACTGCTGTTTATTTTACTACAGGATCACATGAGAATCTCCTTGAATTTCTGTAGCTGAAGTTGCACCATGTTATGGTTCAACTGTTTAGCCCATGTGGTGGCTACCGCTGTTTCTACTTCCATTTATTCTTTATGATGAAAGTGAGTTCTTACCATATATTCAATCATATTTTAGGCACTTGTTTATTTATACCAATTGGCTGATGCAAGAACATATCTAATCTTGAAATCAACTTTTTAAATGTATATCTTTAGTTCGTACAAATGGTATCTGAAGTACCTGCTTGCATGTCCTATAAGCTGTAGATATGTTTTATGATATTCCATTTCATATATTTTCTACAGAAATAGTTTTGATGACCATAGTTGAAAGATGTGTATAAGAGACAGCAGTGTCTCTTTGGGGTAGAAAAATTTTTCCACCCCAAAGAGACACTGCTGTCTCTTATACACATCTAGATGTGTATAAGAGACAGCAGTGTCTCTTTGGGGTAGAAAAATTTTTCCACCCCAAAGAGACACTGCTGTCTCTTATACACATCTAGATGTGTATAAGAGACAGCAGTGTCTCTTTGGGGTAGAAAAATTTTTCCACCCCAAAGAGACACTGCTGTCTCTTATACACATCTAGATGTGTATAAGAGACAGCAGTGTCTCTTTGGGGTAGAAAAATTTTTCCACCCCAAAGAGACACTGCTGTCTCTTATACACATCTAGATGTGTATAAGAGACAGCAGTGTCTCTTTGGGGTAGAAAAATTTTTCCACCCCAAAGAGACACTGCTGTCTCTTATACACATCTAGATGTGTATAAGAGACAGCAGTGTCTCTTTGGGGTAGAAAAATTTTTCCACCCCAAAGAGACACTGCTGTCTCTTATACACATCTAGATGTGTATAAGAGACAGGGACATCATAGTGTACATACTACGATGCATTGTTTTACTGTTGCTGAATTCTTTGTGTATTTTAAGATCCAATAACTAGACAATCATTGATATGATGCTAGGCCCATTAGACTGCTGCAGATTTTTTTTCGGTTCCAACCTGGTATCGGTGGATGCACTGGTTTTGTTAGTTTCTGGTTAGGTGCTTATCCTTTTAGCATCCATTACCGTTTCTGACACATTTTGATGTAATTTAGATTCAAATATCACAATTTTTCACTCTCTTACACAAACAGTCTGTATTCATATGGCTTGTAGGACAATACATTCAGTCTTTTGTGATACATTGTTCAATGTTTGGCTATGGACTATTGGTAAGTTACTGTCTGATTTCTATTCCTTTTGAGGACAAAAAAAACATCAGAGATGTTAAGGTCTACTTCATTTAGTTCCATAGCAGTTTCCTTGCATAGTAGAATTGCCTCTGCTTACATGTACTTAGTACTAATTTTTTGCAAATAGTCTACTTAAACACAGTATTTAAGTACCACGAATATTTTTTCCTCACACATTTCTGGTTCTCGTTTCAATACCCTGCAGAATGAAGTAAACAATACCTTCCATTCTACTGCTTTGCTGTATATCACTCCAATATGCTTTCTTGGTAAGTTTATGTTTTTGCTACTTTTTCCCCTACACTTGCATATGGAGATTAAGTTGATAGAATTGAGTTGTAATCTATTATATCTGGTGCTTACAACGGTGATGCTTCCTCAACTCCAATGGACAAATTAAGCCGCTCTCTGGTTGAAATGCACGAGAACATCGATCTAAGCATGAACCAGCAGCAGGAAACAACGGAGACTACAAGGTATATAAGCACAGAGCAAGAATAGAACTCGGCATCTAAAAAGCCTACTGCTACAAAATGAAGCCATCCGTATTTCTATGCATCTAGAACTATGTACTTATAGCCATATGTAAAATTAAACGTATATATGTACTTCTGCATATAGCTCGGTGTTCAGATATATATCAATGCATGTCCATCTGCACTTTTGCCTTCTGTAATATATTGTATAGTAGTATATGTAAAACTATGTTTCCAATAAATGTAATCACCTCAGCTGCGCGCCAAGGACGCCCGCAAATCACTAGTGAGATGTAATCTGAACGACGCGAGGAGTCGTGGGGCTTGAGGCGGCGCATCACGATTGCACAGGGCCGCTTGGATCGATCTGGTCTCCGAGATGCCGCCTCTCTCACCAGATCGTCTTAGCCTCAAACTTGTCGATGTGCATGTACGCAAGGTATGATCGAACCATCGCTTAATTTTCCTGTTTGGATATTTGTTAGCTGGCTTAGGTTTCGATTATATTCATGTTCATATGCCAGTATGTTCCTGTTGCTTAGCTTACCCAATCAGCTTAGCGGTTGGATGCATGGAATTAAATTGCATATTTAATGCATAATGGTTCTGTATAGGCACACAGCTGACTGCTCAACTTCCTAATTGTTCTAATTGTCGTTAGGTTTAACTCCATCGCTCTGTGGTGTACCACTCTTATGAGAAAAGGAAAAAAAAGATTTATGTACTGATGCCTTGCTTAGATCATCTGTGCGCCATGATCTCCATGGTGCAGATGAATTAGTGCTCAACTTTTCTTGAAAGTTTTATTCCACATGAGCTCATGATCTGAAGGGAACAAGCAACCTGAATACAGGTAGGGCCGAGTTTCATACGAAATACGGTCATTATGTATATATAATGAAAGCAAAATAAAATCTTTATTCCACGATGTCTCCCGGTAGGGTCATCCACCAAAGATACATGTCTCGCCAATATTTGTTTAGTAAGATTGGAGGCTACATGTTAATCCTCACCAAAGATACTAGGCTGGCCGTTAATCAGGTAGATTATAATCATCATTGATAATAGTAGCTATCAATGGCTATTATTAAAATACTCTAAAGTAACCCCTAAACCAGTATCTAAATTATCCATCACTACTATAGTACCATTAGAAAAAGAAAAAGTTGTATTTTTCATCCCTCAAATACTACCATAGTGTAATTTTTACCCTTTATATTTTAATTAGTGCAAATGAGTCCCTTAACTAAACCGATGCACTAATCATCTGTGCCTTCGCTTAACAATGGTTTAGTGCCATCTGGTAGTGATTTTGGCCTATAATAATATGGGATTGAGCATGGTATGCCATGATAAAATTTAAACTTTATGACATAATTTTGTGGATTTAAAGTTGAGCTTGGTCTGACATTTGGACGACGGCGAACAACACAATCAGGATGACTCAACATCCCCTCATAGCGCCATCATGTCCACCGCTAATGAGCTGGCTAGAGTTAGAGAGGCACAACAAAGAAGAAAGGGAATTTTTAGTGGAGAAAATAATGAAACTGATTCACACTATAATAGTGTAACTTTTTTAACTCACCATCTAAAATATTTTAAGAATATACCTTTTTCAATAAGTGCAGGAAGAAACTTTCTAGCAATAATATGATGTGTCGAAGAAGTGATTAATTAAATAATGATATCTACACCAAAATCAGATGGCACTAAATCGTTACAATGTAGGGATCATTAGTGTACCTGTTTAATTATCTAAGGGATTCGTTTGCAACAATTGGAGCATAAAGGATGAAAGTCACACGTTCATAATATTTGAGCGATGAAAAATACACTTCCTCCGGAAAATTCGGATCGTGTGTTGCTATAGGCCAGCGTGCCATCAATTAAATGGATTCGAGCTGGTGGCTTGAGTAATTAATTATCGATCCATAAATAACAAAAGCTCATGTGGCTGGGGTGTGATTAACGGGGGTGAGTTTATAACTGTCCATGTGAAGGTGTATTCATGTATTGTAGGAAGAAGGCTCTAACTTTCTTTTGTTGCTTTATTAATTATGGCCTATAATATAATAAGTTTCTAAATTTGGGGTCGAATAGCCTACATTAGTAAGATGAGCCAGAGTCTATACAAGATATATGTTGTACAGTTTGAAATGGTGGACACAGAGTGATTTCGTTGGACGATGTTGAGTTGTTATCAGTACTCTACATTGCTACTATAACCGTGTTTACACCAGTTAGAGGACATTTCCTAAGAGGCCAAGACTGAAGGCGACAGAGAAGCTGACCTCACTTTAGTTGTGTGCCTTTAATGGATTCTTTTCCAATTAGCACTAACCATATCTTCCAGATAATCAAAGCGGACCGGTATAAAGTATGGCACAACTTTGACTATTCCCATTTAGTTTGCAAATAAAACCCAACAAGTAAACAGGATAACCCGTCAAAATTGGTGCATATGATAAAAATAAATAAGTATATCTATATGGAGATAAAAGGTCTTATTAGGATTTCCTTATACATCATATAAAGGCAAAATTAAGGTTGTAATTTTCAACTATTTATATATTATTTGAAATAACTAACCCGTGCAGGTGCACGGGTTGATAGACTAGTTGCTGTAATCGTCATTTTCCAGCTCCTGGTAATTGTCCGACCAAGCCAGTATCACGGAGACGAACCCGGACGACATGGCCAGTCCGGCTGCTGCAAAAGATGCCTCTCCACCGGCAGCAATCCTGCTGCCCTCCTGGTTGCCACGAGGCGAGTAGGTGCGCGGGGTCGCTGGTGATGCCTCGTTTGAACTCCACGAGAGCCTCCCTCTCATGTGCAGGCAGCCGACGGTGCCGGTGCCGTTGCCGGTCGCCCGGACGGAGACGATCAGAAAGGAGAGACAACTGGCTGCTGCGATGATGAGGATGAGCAAGGGAGTGGTGGTTCTGTGACGACCCATAGCTTAATTAGATGGAGCCGTGACTCGTGAGCAAGTTTTAGATGGAGTACAAGCCCATATATATGCATGGCCGTGGCAGTTCTAACTTCTTTTAATTGAGTCACGGAAAAAGAAAAATGCACGGGACCTGGACTAGTGAGTCAACTGATTCGATGAGTGGCTGCGGCAACTGCCGTGAGCCGTGCGACACGGCAGGTTGTATTATTATGCGACTGATCGAGTGGCCTTACGTTCCTGCATGGGCATGCATGATCATGATGTATTGATGTGGCTCCACGGTTCTACCGCGTACGTGTGGTCTTATCTAATTTGTGCGTATATGTTGTAGCCACCCGAACTTCCACGAGTTGTCTAACAAAGCCAGCGAACGACACGTACATTGGCCGGCGAATTTTTTGTTTCGTCTCACATCTCTGAGCAAACTCTGGAGACTGGACTTTCGAGCTACGAGCGCCACACTACGCCCAAGGCAAAGTGTGAATATATAACTTATTCATATTGGAGGTCATTTAAAAAGTTTGAATTTTCAAATTTCAAATTAGATAACTTATAATAATATTTTGAGGTATTGAACAATTTGAAATATAAAAATTATCAACAACAAAGTTTCATAACTTTTAAAGATCTACAACTTTCATTTAGAGTGTTTCTCTATCCGAGGTCATTTGAAAATTCCGAATTTGAAATCTCATCTCTTTGATAGTTTCTACTACTATTAAGAGAAACTAATAGTGACATGTAAGATTTATGAACAAACTCACTTTAACATTGTCAAATGAAAAACTGCCCTCAACAAAAATTGTTCATCTTGATGAGTTATACAACTTTGTAGTTCAAAATATTTTCATTTGAATTCGTTTAGGGGTTTAAAATGTGGTTTGAAACACCTATTTACCGTGTGCCAAGAAAAAAGCACACGGTAAAGTATAACTTTACCGTGTGTCAAGGAAAAACACACGGCAAAGTATGAATTTGCCGTGTGCAAAAAAGAAAAAACACACGGCAAAATATATTTTACCGAGTGTTTTTTTTCGCCGTGTGTTTTTTGAGAAACACACGGCAAATTCTGTGTTTGCCGTGTGCCCGAGGGAATGCACACGGTAAACCCCAGGCACACGGCAACCATGAATTTTCCGGTAGTGCATGCATGAGGTGATTTGATGACCACGCGATCTAGCGGTTTGTGGTGTGCTGTCCGTGAATTGCGTCAACACGAGAGTGAAGAACTCTAATGTCTAAAAGCTTCTGCTAGCTACTAGAACTAGTTTTGTTCCTGCTTAAAAAAGGATGCTAAGTTGTTTGCAAAATTATTTGGTCCAGTTCATGTTTATTTAATTTGTCATAACTCTATTACTGAGGCAATGCATTTTTTTAAACTAGTTCTATGCTGGCATTTTTCTTAAAATATTAGCTCAAGATTTTTTTTTGAAAGAATAGTTGATCCAACATTTCTTGTTGACTCAATATTTTAAGATTAGTTGATCCAACATTTTTTGTCAACTCAACATTTCCCTTGTAAATGTTGGCTCCCACAAAACTAATTTATCCCATAATAAACTTTTAGTAAACTCAACATCTTCTTTGAAAATGTTGGCTCAATAGTTTTATAACTACTTGATCCAACATTTGTTGTTGTCTTGACTTTTTTTCAAAGAAAATGTTGGCTCAATCCTTTATCGTAAGACTAATTATTGTTTATCAACTAATATTTTGTGAAAGTACAATCTCAAAATTTTTATGAGACTATTTGATCCAACATTCTTAGTCGACTCAACATTTCTCATGAGACCAGTACAACAATTTTGATGACAAAACAAGTTGAGTGAACATCTTTGCAGTACAGCAATTTCCATCTAGTTCCCAAATATTTCTCAAAAAGGTTGGTTATCCAATATCTTTTGTCATCTCAAAACATTTCCTTTGATAATATTGGCACAACATTTCCCCATGAAACAAGTAGATCTAATGTTTCTAGGTAACACGATATTTTTTTTTAAAAAAAAGTTAGCTCAATACTTTATATAACTAGTTGATTCAACATTTGTTTTTTGTCTCAAATTTTTCTGTTTGAAAATTTTAGCTCAATATTTGTCTTGTGAGATAGTCGATCTGAATATAAATTAACTTTTTCTCTATTTTTTGACAGGAAAATGCAAAGGCAAAAGCAAACAGTTGTGGTTCCTTATCTCGATATGGAGCCCTCAGGAATATCGCAAGAAATTGCACGCTGAAAATTACGCACGTGAAACAGCGCTTTCAGGAAGAAAAGAAAAGCCAGCGACGAAACAACAAGCGTGCAGCAAACTACTTTAGACCTATCATAGAGTACATTAAGCCCACACAAACGGAAGGACTTCCTGGGACTTTGAGCAATACTACTGGGCCTTTGAGCACTAGATAAGTATCTAGCGGTGCACCACTGCATAGAAATCTTGGGTCCACCGCCTCTTCCACAGCGGCTGCAAGCGATCCTAGATTCCTAGGTGAACCCAGCTCCTTTCTTCCCTTTTGACGAGGACATCCCAACCATATGTAAACTAGATACATCGATTATGCTTGATGCATCGTTTACGCCTACAGCTACTATGGTTACCATGAGTCCAACTCCAGTTATATATGAATAAATGTGTGCAAAGCTGGTTACAGTAAACCAAACAGCGCGTGAATACACGTGCACAAGCGTATGAATGATCATTATGCGTAGTCGTGCAAAAAAAAAATCCAACAAAAGGTGCATACTTTGCTCTCTGAGTTACATTCTGATATTGATGAGAATTTTCTACTGCCTATATTGAGTTTGCGTGAATGATGCTAAAGTTGCTCCTCAAACTGAGAAGACACACCCACAAATTCTAGAGTTACTCAGGGGTGCAATCAAATCTTCTTGACTCGACTCGGTAGATTGTCGAATTTATGATTCTATAGTGATAGTGATCTGATAATACGGCGGTACAGTGTATATGCGCAAGGAAAAATATGTATTGTAGTTTCCAACGGAGTGAGGTGTAGGACTTTATGGTGCATAAATCACGTTGGTCCCAAGCTAGCTATCGAAAAACGGTTGCACTAGCACTCGTACGTCCGATCCGGCCGTCCGATCCGGCCGCAAATATCGGACGGTGATGTGGACTAATAACAACCAAACATTTACGTACGCGGCGGTAAAATAGAAGGGAAAAAAGAGGGTGACGTGGCACAACCACAACCAAGTATTCATAGCCGAATGTACTGTAGCACAGAAAAAATCCCGCCGCAACATGGATATGATGTTGCATGCAACATATAAAATTTTTACAACATCCAAGAATAGCGTATGCAACATCAAACAATAGTATCTGCAACATAAATAGTCATCGTTTGCAACACCAGAAACACGCGTTCATGACAGCCATACACGCAGCAGTCGAAAAAATTCCCAATAAAAATGCAACATCCAGATGAAACACTTGCAACATGTATACGAAACATATGCAACATTCACATTAAACAGTTGCAACATTCTTCTAAGACATCCGAAACACGTGAAACATGCTGTTGCAACATGGAGCGAAACCCTAGAACATCCCAGATCTACTTTTGTAATATTCTCATCGAACAGATGCAATATTTTTTCTGGAACATCCGAAACACGTGAAACGTGCTCTTGCAACATAGAGCAAACCCTAGCAACATGCACCAAAACCTACCTGTTGCACGCTATGAATGTTGCCTGGAGCTCCTCTGGGGCCGGCGTGGGGGACGCTGCGGGGAACGGCGGCATGCAACCGGCCATCCACAAACAAGCACCGCTCGGGGATGTCGGGAGCGGTAGCTCGACTGGACGACCTCGCTGCGGAGGAGCTCGACGCGCAAGTGGAGGAGCTCGCGGCGGCGCCCGTGAAGGACCGCGGCGTCGGCACGGAGTAGCAGGCGTGGGGTGGCTCCCGCGGAGGAGCACGGCGTCGGCGTGGACGAGCAGGCGCGGGCAGCCTCGTCAGCAGCGGTGCACGGAGGAGGCGGACGGAGGGCCAGCGATGGCGACGGCGCGGGAGCGCGGAGGACCCGAGCGACAGCGGCGGTGCGTACGAAGAAACAGGCAGCGGCGGCCTCGCGATTAGAAAATGGGGAGGTGGAACGAGGAGAGAGCAGCCGTGTAAGAAATAAACGCGGAATGGATGAGCGTCTTCGGACGTTCTAATCCCAGCATTAGCGATGCATGGAAAAAAGCGTTCGTTTACATGTGCTACCATAAATGATCAATGCCGTGTCCGTTCGTTAGTCTCCATCTGATCTGACAATTCGGTCTTGCTTCGCCAGTCACTCGACGACCGACGACGACTAACGGTCCTTGAAAAATTGAATGATCTATTCAATCCCACGTCCGCCAACAAGAATTGATGATGACTAGCAGTCAACGAATCACTGTTCTCAGCGTGAAATACAAGGTGCATCGATCTATCTGCGCACCCATACAGTTAAGAACTCTCGTGCCAGTCCTATAAAAGCCTCCACTACGCCACAAACAATTTGTTAAAACACCTTGTATTTTTTTCAGGACCAGTTGCATTTTCAGTCCGGACCAAAAATTCGCTCACTTTTTCTTCCTGCCCGACCTATCGATCTCCTGACTGTCTTTCTCTCACCGACTCACCGCGTCCTCTCTCACTCACTCACTCAGTTGCATCTCTCACGCGCACCAACAGCAAAAAACCACACACCGGCCTGTCGCTCGCTGCAAGCCTGCAACCAATCTAGCTACCGCCATGCATCCTTCACCTGTCGCCTTCTTCTTGTTGCTGATGGCAGCCGCCACGGCCAGCGTCTCCCTCTCACCGTATGGTGTTCTTGGAGCAAGCTGCATACCACATGAGAGGGACGCCCTGCTCGCGTTCAAGCAGGCCATCACCAGCGATCCTGCAGGCCTTCTCGACTCATGGCGCAGCACTGAACCGAACTGTTGCCGGTGGAGAGGCGTCCGGTGCAGCAACCAGACCGGCCATCTGCTCATGCTCCGACTCGGCAATGAGCAGGCTGGCTTCTACGGCTACGAGAGTACAGCCTTGGTCGGCCAGATAAGTGCTTCTCTGCTTGCCTTGAAACATCTGGAGCATCTTGATCTAAGCTGGAATCTAGTTCTAGGGCCAAATGGTCGTATCCCAGAGTTCCTGGGCTCTTTCAAGAACCTTAGGTATCTTAACCTCTCTGGCATACAATTCCTTGGCAGTGTGCCCCCACAGCTTGGCAACCTGTCGAAATTGCAGTGTCTTGACCTCTCCGATATGATAGGTTTGAAACCAAGGGATCTGTCATGGCTCACACGTCTGCAGTCGTTACTCTATGTGAGCCTCAAGACGGTAAACCTCAGCGAGGTTGCCGATTGGCCCCATGTCATGAACATGATTCCTTCTCTGAGGGTCCTTGATCTTTCTGATTTCTCACTTGTAAGTGCAAACCAATCGCTCCAGCACCTTAACCTTACGAATCTTCAGGTACTCCATCTCTCTGCTAACTTCTTTGAGCACCCCATTGCATCATGTTGGCTTTGGAACATAACAAGCCTCAAGTACCTTGACCTTGGGTCAACCTATATGTATGGTCCATTCCCCGATACCCTAGGAGATATGGCATCCCTGGAAGTCCTTGATTTTTCTGGTTATGCTGCAACGAGCAAGGGCATCAGGATATCACACCTGAAGAGTCTATGCAGTTTGAAAATCCTAGACCTTGGTTACAGTCTCTTACATGGAGATGCAACTGAGTTGTTTGAGAATCTGCCCCGTTGTTCACCCAACAAATTGCAGGAACTTTACTTAGCAAAAAATAACATCCGAGGGTTTCTACCAAACTGGATAGGGCAGCTAACAAGCTTGGTTGCTCTTGATCTCAGACAGAACAACATTACTGGACCTCTCCCTGTTTCTTTTTTTAGAAAAAGGAAGTCTCTTCCCGCCTCTGCGTTACCGCACACAGCGTTTAAAATTATTACATAGTTTTGGACATATTGTCAATCAAGGGGAGAACACAGAAAAATTATAAAGTATGACAAAGTCTATTATTATGTTTCCATCCATGAGAAGCGAACAGCTCCATCGCCGTAGTCTCTAATGCTCTGCTCACTTTCTTGAATGTCTCCTTTGTCTCTTCGTCATGCTGCAGCAGTGACCAAAATCGCAGCCAATATGCTCCCCTGAATATAAACGTTTGTGATGGCATCACAAAGAGTTCGTAATACGAACCGTTTGTGATGGGGGTCATCACAAACGGTTCGTAA
>OAMR01000285.1:903904-938105 GCA_900205405.1 Echinochloa crus-galli | reverse complement strand
GGATTACACGGCCCTCATGATTATGGTCGCATCCTCCACTTACACCCACCCATAAATATAAGACAGGTACGTACGTTGATCGATGGTGGCGGCGCTAGGGTAAGAAACTGAAAATTTGTTTCGTGGAGTTGATCTGTATCGAAGGAGCTTTTGTTGGAGATGGGCCAGCCCAGGATTTCGGGCTTTCCATTCATCGCCTAGAGCCAGCCCAGTTTTTGGCCCAGGTTTGTTTGAAAATTGAACAGCCGAAGATTGCGGATCCTGGGTTACCGGCGAATCCGGCGATTCCTGCCATGGTCGCCGAGCTTCCGCCGTCTGTGAATCACCGGTGGGCGGATGATGGACTGCAGGAGAAGTCCACCGATCCAGCACTGGCGCAATGTAATCCCCGATGGTGACCTTGGATATCTGTGGCTTAGGTAGCGGACCCTTCCAGGCTTTCTGTTTCCATGGCCAACGCACACCCTCTTGCCTCTTGCCATTAGATTTCTCCATCTTCCTTTGGACAAGCGTAGAAACAATCTTCTCCCTGTTTCTATAGGGCATTTTATTAGTTTAAGTACCCTTGACCTCTCCAGCAACCACTTGGCAGGGACAGGTCCCGGTTGAGATTGGTATGCTCACTAATTTGTCCTACTTTGACCTAAGCGACAATGAGTTGGATGGTGTCATCACAGAGCAACAATTTGATAATCTAAAGAACTTGAACTACATTGATTTGTCTTCAAATTCCATGAAGATTGAGCTAAGTTCAAAATGGCGACCTCCATTTTAGGCTATGGTATGCTGATTTTTCAACTTGCCAAATGGGTCCTAAGTTTCCAGTCTGGCTGCAATGGATGGTGGACATTGGCGTGCTTATATCGAGCACGGGTATAAATGATAGGGTTCCACACTGGTTCTCCAGTGCCTTCGGAAATGCTATTTATTTGAATGCCTCAAACAATCAACTCAATGGAAGTTTGCCAACAAAATATGGAAACCATGTCAGTTATAGAACTCGATCTCAGTTCTAACCTTTTAACAGGTCATGTTCCACGATTTCCTCGTAATGTAATCTCTTTGGACATCTCCATGAACTACTTATCAGGACCTCTACCTGCAGATTTTGGAGATAACCTTTTAGAACTGTTCCTGTTCTCCAATCGCATCACTGGTCATATTCCAGAATCTATTTGTAAATCTGAGGGGTTAACAAACATAGACCTTTCCGGCAATCTGATTGAGGGAGAACTACCACCATGCTTTGGAAACAGACAGATTATGTATCTGGATTTAAGTAACAATAGTTTTTCTGGAAGGATTCCGTCATCTATGCAGAACTGCACGGAGCTGCGCGTCCTGGATTTATCAAAAAATATGTTTGGTGGAAGATTGCCGGTATGGTTTGGTAAATTAGTGAGCTTACAATTTTTACGGCTAAGTCACAATATGTTCTCTGGGAACATTCCAGTGAACCTTACAACTCTTCAATGCCTTCAGTACATTGATATATCTGACAATGGCATATCAGGCTCTTTACCTAGGGACCTATCAAATTTAAAAGCAATGAGACAGAAATATCCCTCTGACTTTTGTTCCAAGGGAACCATTATAGAATATTACTCTTCTAGTTTGTCTACATTTCTGAAAGGGCAACAACTCAAGTATGGTTACATATCTAGAATCATTGCTTGGAATATGAAGATCATTGACTTATCTAAAAACAAGTTAACTGGGGAAATTCCAGAAGAAATAACTACTCTTAGTGTGCTGGTGAATTTACATCTCTCACACAACCATTTCAATGGAAAAATTCCAAGCAACATGGGAGCTATGCAATCACTGCAGTCTCTTGATCTCTCAAGGAACAAACTTTCTGGTGAAATACCAGTAAGTGTGTCAAATTTGACATTCCTAAGTTACATGGACTTATCATACAATGATCTTACAGGATGAATACCATCTGGATCACAACTGGACACCCTCTCTACGCAGCCAATTCTTCTATATATGATGGCAACACCGGACTTTGCGGGCCTCCTCTTAAAAAGAATTGTTCAATCACTGATGCATCAAAGCAAGGTCGGTCTACAAGAAGTGAAGAAGGTCGTGGGCAAGAATTATTATACATTATTGGGCTTGGATGTGGCTTCACAACAGGTATCTGGACGGTTTTCTTTGCCCTTTTATTCAAGAAACAATGGAGAATGACTTACTTCAGCCTATTTGATAAACTGTATGACAAAGCATATGTACTCGTGGCTGTTTCATGTGCAAGACTGGCCAGGAAAACAACCACAACTTGAATATCAGGAAGCAATTACGGGCCCGGGGATATAGTGCATGTGCGTGGATCGCAACTTGTGTAGTTGTTACTTTGTACTATGTTTCAGTTGAAGTCCAAACAAGAAAAAATTCCATCTGTATGTATTTTTGTGTGATGCATGTAAATTGGTTGGATATATACAGGACTTCTGCCTACATTTTCACAGTTTCACAGGAATTGTTACTCTGCCTATTTTGCATACTATATCTAGTTGCACAGAGCCTAATATATGGGAAATCCGTATCTCTAAGAAAAGATATCTTTAAGAGTAAAATGTATGAATGGCCATTATACTTGTTAGCGTGTTTCAATTTGGCCATTGTACTTTGAAAAGTGTAAATTGCGGCCATTAAACTTATCTAACTACGGCAATACGGTCATTGGCTCGCTAATTGTACGTATTTAGGTGATGTGTCGTAGGTTTGATTAGTGGCTCTTGCCAGCTAGAACAAATCAGAGGGGATGGCTCCCATACTTTTTTTTCATTTATCCCCTCTCCATCTCTTTATTTTTTTTCCTCTTCAAGCTGCAATTCGAATTAAGTCTAAGGAAATAATAAGCCTCTTCGCCAATTAAGCCTTAGGAAATAAGCTGCATACCTATAGGAAGCTTCAGTAGGCACATCCAGCTCTAGCATCCGACAGGTCGCACCGAGGGGAATCAACGCCGAGGGGAGTGCTACCGCATGGGGCAACCGGCTGGGGATCTCCTCTGGTGGTGGCACCTATGCTGGCTAGAGCGCAGCCGCCAGCGACTCCAGGTCGCAGACTCGCAGGCGTATGGCAGGCGAGGCGTTATCTCTGGCCGACATTTTGCTGTGAGCATACAGGTGAGTAATTTGGCTTACCAGCGTCAAATAGATCGAATTAGAGGGAGTAATTTGTAAATATAAACTAACTCAAGTCACGCGGGGTGCCACATCATCCAAATACGTATAATTAGAGAGCTAATGACCATACTGATAGTGTCAAACTATTTTAATGACTACAATTTACACTTTTCAAAGTACAATGACCAAATTGAAACATGCTAACAAGTATAATGGCCATTCATGTATTTTACTCTATCTTTAATATATTGGTTTGCACTTGTAACTTTGTAAGCCAGCAACCGGAAAGATTCGTCCTGTTCGGCTGGCTAGTGCTGGTGGCTGGTGCTGGTTTTTGCTGAGAGAAAAATACAGCTGGCTGGTTGGTGCTGATTTTTGCAGAGAGAAAAACACTTTGTAAGCCAGCCGAACAGGGCGGGAGAACCTCCAAAGAAGGTACCACGTTCACCACACGAGCCCGGTCAACCAGCCAACCGAACAGGGTTGGAGGTGCTGCTCCTGGTCGTGGTGGCTACAATGAGGAGCAGAAATATGGTGGAGGGATGCATGGGTGTATCAATAATTATTGGTTGCTTATGCTACTCCTGAAAGACACATACACGGCCGCCGGGAAGCAACACTATTATTCGGATGAGATGTGTGATATGGGTAGGTTGATGGCTCCATACATTTCTTGGGGATTATACGCAGCTCTAGTCTGCGGCCAAGTCATGGTCTTCGTCGTCGCTCGGTCCGTCAATATAGCTCCTGTAGCCCTGTTCAACGCGCTAAGGCGCATAGCTATAGATCGAGACTGTAGTGTGCATCCATGTAGTTGGTCTGGTCCCTGTCCCTGTATTAATTCGGGCACCGAATTTGCACGTCCAGATTCTGATGTTCACACCGGGGATACAAAAGCATCACTTATTGAAAACACATTTTTTTCTCTGATCTTCAGGAAAAAGAAGCGAGATGTTTGCAAATTAAGCACTTCTTTTTTTCAAAACATAAATCTGAAACAGAATATCTAAATTAAATTTCAACTGCACCCTAATGTTTTTTACAAGAAGATATTCCGAACAAGATCGATCACACCTGATAATGTTTTGGATAATATCTTTTACGGACTTTTTTTTGTGAAGCTAGAACATCTTTTACTATTGTGTATACAAATACTTAATAGGAACAAATAGTTGTTTTCTACAAAAAAATAAATTGAAATCACACTTAATTTAGCATCGCGAATAAATTAATCAACAAGGTGAACAAATAGCTCCACATGCAAAAAAAAATTACATGGAGAACAAATACTTACATCACGAATAAAATATACTTGCAGACCAAACATTTAAAACAGAGAAGTGAACAAATAAGTAAGCATCACGAACCAACACAAAGCTAAAAAAGAACTCGTCCACAAATTGATCCACATAGAGAACATGTGCAAATGTATCATGAACAAAAAACTGCTACTGGCAAACTATTTAGTTTACAAAGCAAACAAATTAGTCTAACAATAAGGTCAGATCCTGGTGTCTCACCCATGGAGGGCACGATGACTATTGGTTGAATTTGGCGTTCCACCCAAAGAGAGCATGGCAGTTGCGGCCGCGGAGTCTCAGGAGAGGATGCCTAGGATTTGGGGGGTCTGGCTTGATTCATTGTGTCACGCTGCACCTATGTAGGAGAAGTAAACAAGACAAAAACATGGACTTCAAATGTTGAAAACATTTCTATAGCATATGATGGCATGTGTCAAATCATATTTTTCTCCTATGGTAAACTTAAGAAAATTATCACAAATCACCTCTTTTTTCTAGCAGGGCATATTAGTGATGCGGCTATACGAATCACGTCACTGGATGGCGAGAGACGTGCTGTAGGGTGATACAAGCTAGTGACCCGGGTCTTTGTAAACGTTTGCTATGCACCGATACTAGAGACACGTCTCAAGAATACAGGTCTCAAATATGCAGCCTTGTGACGATTAGTCACACATCTGTGGTATGTTTGCACCCGAGCATGGCATGATGGCAAAGCATAAGTGATGCATCGCAACGATGCTTGGCACTAATCTCACGTTACTCACTATTTAAGGTGTCCTTTCTTTGCTTCTTACGTAATGTGCAATGTTTTCTTTTGTGTAATTGCATACCGGTTTATTAAAATTTATACCCAAATAAAGAGTATTTTTGGGAACATTTAAACCATTGCCTATGTAATTCTCACTTGAATTAATATGTTTAGTTTGATTGACCGGGGACAATTACAAGTCGGCGCACTGTTCTCGATAGCTGCAGGTTTCACGTGAGAGGAGTTTCGTGGCTGAGACTGGCCTACTAGGGGCTATCGAGACTGGCTTGTCAAATAGGTAACCGAGCCAGATTTAGTTAGCTATCGAGGCCAGTTCTGCATACTACCAAGACAGGCACGTGAGATCTATTATATTAATACAATAGAGTTAAAAGAAGCCACCACGTTTGCCAAGAGGACCAAGAAATTCCCACCTTAATTCAAAAAAGAGAAAAATATATGCCGTCGGATTTTATGAAGATCTAACGGTCTATAATATTCCGTTAATCCAAAAAAAGAGAAAAGAATATATGCCGTTGGATTTTACGAACATACAACGGTCTATAATATTATGTTAATACAAAAAAGATAAGAATATATGTCGTGGATTTAATGAAGATCTAACTCTATATTATTTCGTCCGCTACCACCCCTCCGCGATCGCCGCACAGCCATCTGCGGTCGCCGTGCGAGACGTTCGCCGCCGCCGGCGCACAACCGTCCATGGCCGTCGTAGGAGGCCTCCATCGTCACCGTGTGGCCATCCGCAGGAGCCCTCAATTGCCGTCGCGTGGCTGTCCGTGGCCACCACAGGAGTCCTTCGCCGTCACCGTGCGACCGTCCGCTGCCGCGAGGCCGTCCGCCGCCGTGGGAGCCAGCCGTGGCCGCCGGGTAGCCGCCTACGCGTCTTCGGACTTTGAGGTTCGTTGCCACTGCCGCACAGCCGTCCATGGCCGACATAGGAGGCCTCCACCGTCGCCGCGTAGCCGTCCACGGGAGCCCTCCACCGCCGCAGTGTGGTCATCCGTGGTTGCTGCAGGAGTCCTCCGCCGTCGTCGTCCGACCATCTGCCGCAGTCGCCGTTGCGGTACCGCTTGCGCGTCTTCAAAGTTCAGGGTCCGCCACAGCTGCCGCCGCGCAGCCATTCATGGCCGCCATAAGAGGTCTCCACTGTTGTCGCGTGGCCATCCGTGGGAGCCCTCCACCGCCGGCGCATGACCATCCGTGGCCGCCGCGAGAGTCCTTCACCATTGTCGTGCGACCGTCCGCCGCTATCGTCGTCGTGGGAGCTATCTACGGCCACCGCGGCAGCAGCCTGCGTGTCTTTTAGAGTTCGTGGTCGCCACTGCCGCTACGTAGCCGTCCATGGCCACCGTAGGAGGCCTCCACTGTCACGCCGTGTGGCCATCCGTGGGAGCCCTCCACCGTCGCTGCGTGGCCATCCACGGGAAGCCTCAACCGTTGTCGTGTGGTCGTTAGTGGCCACCACGGGAGTCCTTTGGCATTGTCGTGCGACCGTCCGCTGCCGGGAGGCCATCCGCCACAGTCGATGTCGCGGCAGCCGCCTGCGCATCTTTGGAGTTCGGGGTCCGGCCGCTCCGTGTGCCGCTGGAGGCCGACGGGACTGAAGGCTGCCGACTGGGGAGACCGACACCTCTCGCCGCCGCCGCTACTAGAGAGAGGGGGGTAGAGGGGGGGGGGAGTGGTGGCGCCCGTGAAAGAAAAGGAGAAAAAGATATGGGTGGGCTCACATGTTGGTAGTTGGTATAGAATATAAGATATAGAGGATAATAGGGTGCATAAAAAATTGATATAGAGGAGAGAATCTCAATGACTATCAGGAATATTCCTTTTAGAGGATGAGAATAGAGTACGACGAGTGCGGACAGCCCGAAGCCCCATGTGCCCAACCACGTTCTTCTATATAGGAGGCAACATTCAACAATAAGCGAGGACAACACATCGATCTGTACGTGTAGCGTTCAACAATGAGTAGAGGACATCACGTTGATTTGTGCATGTAACTGATGAAAGGTATTTAGAGTTAGGGCGTTCACCAAGATTGTGAGCACAATGAGAGAGAAAAATTCCCTTGATAAATAAACAGTCGGTTCCCTGCGCAAGCAGCAAGAAGCAAGTGGAGGTCGCTATTGCTGGAGAACCCGTCGGCCACTGAAAGCTCTAAATTAACCCTATAGACGGTTATAGAAGCGGTGGACGGGAAGAGACGATGACGACGACATGATGTATTTACCGGGAGATGACCTTGATGCTCGCACGACCGGGAACTCTTGCCCTACCCCGCGCCGACCTCTGCATCGGGGCAGCTCATCTGGTGCCACCGCGCTCTACCACTCCACCTTCCACCCACCCCTGAGCGGCCGAGTCATCAAGCTCCAACCTCATCTCATCCTCCCTGAGCCGTGAAGATGTAGTGCTACTGGGAGGAACATAAAGGCCGATGAAGAAGATGACATATGGGGTCCAAGGGTCTAGGAGAGGGAGAGAAAGAGATGGTGTAGCAGGAGCATTTTGGCTTACACAGAAATATTGTGGTTTGCTGGTGGATCCAAAGGAATCAAAGACGCAGAATATGACATGGTTTGAACTTTTGGTGAATTGTAATGACATGTTTCCAAATAGACGAATTGTAATGGCATATCTTCCAAGCCGTCAAGTTGCAATTACATATATCCAATTAACCCTTAATAAATAGATAAAAAAAACATGAGAACTCATTGTCTAAATTAGAATCGATTATTGTGTAGATAATTTTTTACGTTTGGGATAAATGTAATTCTATCATTTAAACTCCAAACAACTCACGTGAATAGTGAAACGGAACGTATTTAACAAGCTCTACGTGTTCATGGTCTCAGATTGTCCAATTAACTAATATATGAAAAGGTAAAATTTTACATCTTACAAAGTATTTGCCCAACTTTTAATTCTACAATTTCGAGAAAACATAAAAAATAATTTATCACCATGTGTGAAACTCCGTGACGTAAATTTATATTATAAGACAATACAAAATTATAGTACTTGAATAAATACTAAAAACTATATTGTATATAAGGTGCTTTATTTTATTATAGATTCATGTTCCGTGCCATATAGCGTGATGATAAAAAAAATTCGGACCACATAGAAAAATAATGTCAATATATTTAGATAAATATATTATCATGTAAAACCCACCAAGTTATTAGTATAAAAATCTAGCTACCCGCGTTGTTTACGCGGGCCACCTTGCTAGTTAGTTTTATTGCACCACTAACTAGACTATAAAATAGGTAACGGAGCCCGATTAGTTTCATGGGATGAAACTCCCCTAGTATGTTATAAACTTCTCCATTCTCTCTCCTCCACTATGTTAGGAAATTTAATAGCATGGAACTCCTTATAAACATCCTCACTGAGACTGACCTTAAAACAAACTAGTAAACCAGTAGTTCCAAATAAAAGATCACGGTACAGTAAATGACATCTAGAATTTATTGATCTACATCGCAAGTTGGTTAGAAACTTTAACCGCTATATGAACACTTATTGTGGGACGAAGAAAGTATATTTCAATATACTTAGAACACGTGTTAGTCATCATGGTATATTATTTAATACTATCTTTGTTCTAAAATGTAAGTTGTTTAACTTTCTATACCATAAGTTTGACCACTCGTCTTATTCAAAAAATTACGAAAATATAGTCAAATTTAAGACATATTTGAAGATTTTTTATTATAAAGCAAGACACCACAAAAAATATGATAATTTGCATAAAATTTTGAATAAGACGAGTAATCAAACTATGAGTCAAAAAATTCAAATGAGCTATAATTTGAAACGGAGACAGTAGGACCAATCTAATTGCAGCACATGGGCTTACTTATGGCGATTCGGCACTTGGAGGACATAGTAATGAACATATTTCCATCCTCATGTGCGTGTCACTGACTTTGCGTCGGTCGGCGCTGTACTTATTGCAGTACGTCGACTATAGATGCATTTTTGAAAATTTTTTATTAATAAAGCAAGATACCATAAAAAATATAATAATTTGCATAAAATTTTGAATAAGACGAGCGATCAAACTTAGAATAAAAAATTAAATGTGCTATAATTTAAAACTGAGAGACTAGGACCAATCCAATTGCAGCACATGAGCTTACTTATGGCGATTCCGTACTTGGAGTACATAGTACTGGACATATTTCCATCCTCATGTGCGCCTCACTACTCTGCGTTGGTCGGTGCTGTACTTACTGCAGTACGTTGACTATATATGATGCATGCGATTTCTTATTTACAATTAATTCCATTGATTCGACAGATAGACATACATGATGCATGGATGGACCCGCCGTGTGCCTCCTGTAATTATAAAAGACAACCCAAATCTCCCATTGCGTCAACACATCACCTGCAACATATCATCTCGGTTAGTGGGATATGCTAATTAGGTGGCTGGGATGGCGGGTGCAAAGCTCATTGTCGTAGTCCTTATCATCGTGGCCAGCGCCAGCAACAACCCTGCCCGGGCACAGCCCACATTTGAAGACCTCGTCTCGTCGGTAAATAGTACGATCTCAGATGTGTTGTCAGCAGTGCAGGCGACGGCTGGGGTGACGGCTCAGGCGACGGCGGAGGTCGAGCTGGCATTGGCAGCCGCCGTTGATGCAGTCAGGGCCGTGGCGAACACAAGTGATGTGGCAGCGGCGGATTTGGCGGTGGACAACGCGGTGACCGCGGTGGATACATTAAATGTGGCGCTGAGGCAATTTGCAGAGGCGGTGGCAGCAACGGACACCGCTTTGAGGGCGATAGCCTTGGCCAACGCCACACTCAATGGCGGAAACAGTATAATTAGTTAAGTTACGGTTCAGCTATGCAGAATTACAGGCATATACGTATATATAACAGTGATAAGTTTTGCTCGTTAAGCAAGCTTGTTGTGACCCTCGAAAGTGCCATAGCTAGGCTGCATCGCTGCATATATATGACACTTGCAGTTAACACGCCCATATCTGTGCTGTCATATGTTTCATCACATATATACACATAGGAGACATATCCTGTGCAAACCAACCCGATTGTAGTTTTCAAAGTTTACGTAGAGGGATTAATTTTCACCTGATATGTTGCCATATATATAATAAACAAGTATGTATACTGTACATCTTGACACTCCAACTACAATAATACTCCAGTAGGAGTTCCCACCCCTCCTGTTTCATCCAAAAACAACTACAATAATACTCTATCAAATCAGAATTAAGTACTTTCTCCGTCCTTTCTTTCTTTGTTTTCAAGTCACTATTTAAGATGTCCTTTCTTTGTTTCTTATCTAATGTGCAATGTTTCCGTTTGTGTAATTGCATACCAGTTTATTAAAATTTATTCCCAAATAAAGAGTATTGTAGGAACATTTAAACCATTGCTTATGTAATTCTCACTGGAATTGATATGTTTAGTTTGGTTGATCAGGGACAATTACAAGTCGGCGCACTGTTCTCGATATCTGCAGATTTCACGTGAGAGGAGTTTCATGGCTGAGACTGGCTTACTAGGGGCTATCGAGACTGGGTTGTGAAATACTCCCTCCGTATCATAATTAGATGACGTTTTGGACAAGGTTTGGGTCAAACTTTAGAAATATAAATCATGAATAACTTTTAAACTATTGAGTTTAGAAATGTAAAAATCAAATCAATAGATTTGTCTTAAAAATTACTTTCATAAAAGTATATGTATATAACTTTCTAATAAATATTTTCTATAGAAAATATGAGTCAAAATCGTGCTTTAAAGACCGTGTCACTGTCCTAAACGTCTTCTAATTGTGATACGGAGGGAGTAGGTAACCAAGCCAGATTAGTTAGCTATGGAGGCCAGTTCTGCATACTACCAAGACAAGCGTGTGAGATTAGTTTCATTGTGCACAGCTAACTAGACTATAAAATAGGTAACCGAGCCAGATTAGTTTCATTGGATGAAACTCCCCTCATATGTTATAAACTTCTCCCGTTTCTCTCCTCTACTATGTCAGGAAATTTAATGGCATGAAACTCCATATAAAAATCCTCACTGAGACGGACCTTAAAATAAACTAGTACTCCCTCTATATTGGTATTAGATGAGAGATTCGTCTGAAAAAATGTGCAAGTCCACGTTGGAAGTACCGAGGACGTTTAGGACAACGACACGGTCTCTAAAGCGTAATTTTGACTTCTTATTCTTATAAAAATATTATTAAAAATAATATATGTATACATTTATAAAAATATTTTCTAAGACAAATCTATTGATATGGGTTTTACATTTTCAAACTCAACGACTTAAAAGTTATTCATGATTTATATTCTCAATGTTTGACTAAAACCTTGTCTAAAATGTCATCTAATACTAATATGGAGGGAGTAGTTTCCAAATAAAAGATCACGGTACAGTAAATGACATCAAGAATTTATTGTTCTAAATCAAGTTGGTTAGAAACTTTAACCGCTATATGAACAATTATTATGGAACGAAGAAAGTATATTTCAATATACTCAGAAATATAGGTTGTTTGACTTTTTATAACATCATGGTATATTATTTTATACTACCTTTCATCCAAAATATAGGTTGTTTGACTTTTTATAACATAAGCTTGACCGCTCTTCATATTAAAAAAATTACGGAAATATAGTCAAATTTAAGACATTTTTGAACATCTTTTATTAATAAAGCAAGCCACCACAAAAAATATGATAATTTACACAAAATTTTGAATAAGACAAGCGATCAAACTTGTCAAAAAAGTCAAATGAGTAATAATTTAAAACGGAGAGAGCAGGACCAATCCAATTGCAGCACATGGGCTTACTTATGGCGATTCCGTACTTGGAGTACATAGTGCTGGACATATTTCCATCCTCATGTGTGCCTCACGGACTTTGCGTAGGTCGGCGCTGTACTTATTGCAGTACATTGACTGTATATGCATGTGATTTCTTATTTAGAATTAATTCCATTGATTCGACAGATACACGATGCATGGATGGACCCGCCGTGTGCCTCCTGTAATTATAAAAAACAACCCAAATCTCCCATTGCGTCAACGCATCACCTGCAATATATCATCGGGTAGTGCGAGATCCTAATTAAGCCGAGATGGCGAGTGCAAAGCTCCTTCTCGTAGTCCTTCTCATCGTCACCACCGTCAGCAACCCCGCCCGGGCACAGAGCACAGCTGATGACCTCAGATCGTCGGCTGATGATGCAATCCAAGCTGCGTTGTCAGCAGTGGAGTCTGTCGCCATGGATGCAGTCAGGGCCGTGGCGAACGCGAGAAGGGCAGCGGCGGCGGATCCGGTGAACGCGATGAGGACGGTTTTCTCCGTGTTCCGTACATCGCTGGACAGGCTGAGGCAATCTGAGGCTGCGCTTGCAGAAGCAATACAAGCTCCGAGGGTGGATGCCTCGGCCAACGCCACACTTTTGTCAGGGGACTATAATTAGTTAAGTTCTGCAGGTTCAGTTGTGCAAAAGTACATGCATATGATTATATAACAATAATCACAGTGATAAGTTTTGCTCGTTAAGCAAGCTTGTTGTGTGACCCTCGAAAGTGCCATAGTAGCTAGGCTGCCTCGCTGCATATAAATGGCACCTTACAGTTAGCACGCCCATATCTGTGCTAGCATATGTTTCATCACATATATACATATAATAAACAAGTATATGTACAGTGACCGTCTGTACATCTTGACACTCCAACTACAATAATGCTCTATCAAATAGGAATTAAGTACTTTCTCCATCCTATATTATAATTTGTTTTGATACTTCTAAATACATACTCCCTCTGCTTTTATTTGTAAGTTATGCATGGATAATGGATATCAAAGTTTAAACTTTACAGTTGTTGACAAATAGTTTAGCCAACAATTTAATAAAAAAGGTCCAGCTTCATCCCGTGAGAGTGCAAAGGTGTTTGCCCCTACCACAAGTTGCATATCTCCTCTCGAAGTTCAGATGAGACGACTCGCGTGCTTGCTGCCTCCTTCCATAAAAAAGTTCTTGTGTTACGCTCCTTCCAGATTACACATGTGGTTAGAATGATGAGCGAGCGTAAGCCTTTTCTTTGACTTCCACAATTTAGTCCCACTGAGTACACCATTGATGCAGCGACTCTGCTTGAGGCCACTCTCTTGGATGGAAACCTGGGATGGATATCCGGTTCGAGATCCTCTCCAAGAATCTCTCGGTGAACCTTCATGCTACAAATAGGTGAAACGTCGTTTCTGCCACCCGGTGGCAGAGTGGGCACGTTGTCTGATCCCGCCATCCCAGTCGAAAAACGGATTCTACAGCCGCGAGCTGCAGCCCGCTCAATCCGGGCCTCTCATCTGGCGCTGAGAGCTGCGCTTGCGCTGTGTTGTCGTCTTCCACGTGAGTATATTTTTTTTCTCACCGGGTGTGTCAGGTTGAGCCCAGAAGCGGGTGTTGTGATGTGGCTGTTTGAGGAGACATAAAGGTGCTTTACGTCTTGTATAGCGCGGTAACCGGGAAAGTTGATTCATCGTTATGGACGTTCCGGTTTTGTACGCAAGCATATTAATTGAAGCTGTACCTGCCTGTTCATATCTCTTCCCGCCAAGGGCTTTCATAAATAAAATATTCTTCTGCGTCCTCACTTCAGACGCTCGGTTAAGATATTTCTTTAGCGGACCTGCTGTACCTTGGTGGTAATATACAACGTCCCGATTGTGGTACCTGGTCTGTACCGTTTCACACTGTCTATATACCCAAATGTACCGCCCTCACTATGCATCCATGCTCTTGTTCTGTACTCAGAGAAAACATTTTTAACTATGCATGTTCTGCGGTTTTATATCCTAGGTACATCTGAGAACATTTTTAAGTCATTTAAGTTCAAAATTTTGTCATAGAACGACTGATAAAAAAGATTAAAGTCATGTTTCGACTTGTACCACGATCTTTGTTATACACTAGACACTCTTTTGTTATACACTAAGAAACATCATCTCTGCAGTATTCACGTATGCTCGGTATAAAGAAACGCAAGCTAAGTACATATAAAATGAATTTGAAAATAGGGAGTAAATCATTCTAAAATAAATCTGTACCAGTGAATGAATTGAAAAAAAACATCACGACGCGATGGTGCATAGACCTTGTACATTCAATCTAAAATCTTATTGTGTGAGCATCTAGTATTAAAAAAACAAAAGAAAAGAAAGAAATGATTTGCACGAATTGATGCATAGCCATAGTGCAGTACAAAGGAAGGTTTTTTTTCTTAAACTTTGTACATTTATCTATAAACCATTATACAAGAACATGTGGTACTGAAACAAAAAAATAGTTTTAATTGGTTCATGGATAACAATCGGAAAGAATCCAACAACAACAGGATCAACGGTACTCAAGTACTAGCAGTATAGGTTGTACCTGAATGAGAGGGCTACAATTTTTTTTAAAGAAAAGCTCATCCTCGTCCACTCGCCGTGTGTCAGACCCCTAGATCACGGCTAAGATTTGAAAAAAATTAAAATAAAAAGGAAGGAGACGCGCCGTCAAGGGGACCGACGTTTCTTCCTTTTGTTTGCCGTGTGCCGCGGAAAGCACACGGCGAAGAATTCGTCATGTGCCCATAATAAGGCCCACAGCAAAGCCACCTTCGCCATCAAGTCTCTCGCCCTCGGGGTTTCGCGGGAACACGGTGAAGTATCAAAATCCGGTAGTGAGAATTGTATAAGCGGTGGTCTGCGTGATGGTCATGCCGAGGGCGATGACTGCGGCGAGGAAGTTGAATAAGGACGTGGGACACCGGAAGTAATTGTGTTTGATGTTGGCGCGCCACATGTTCCACGGCTTCCTGCAGTAGGCGTTCACCTCCCGGTGCACGGCGTCGAGCGCGCTGCTCGGCTCGAGGATGTTGTCCTTCAAGATGGCGGCGAACAGCTTCGCCACCGCCTCGTTGCTGCCGACGGCGTTCTGGATGATGCCACTTGTGGTCAGCAGCGCCACGTCCTTGGCTGACTTGATGATGCTGTCCATGAAGAAGACGTACGCCGTCACGTCGTTTCCAGCGCCGACGTGCAGCCGCTCGAACGCCATCTCATGTTGAGAAGCATGCACTCCGTGGAGCCGTGTCCACCACCACCGCCGGCATGCTCAGCACGCCGTGCCGGAACCGTATGGCGTGGACGCTGTCCGAGCTGCTCTTCTTGAACCGGACCCCGGCTTCGTACAGCTCCACCGCCGACCGGATGATGTCTGTCTCCGGCACGACGTAGCGTGAGAGCCCGGAGGTGCCCTGGTATGAGCGCCGTAGAGCTTGCTCCGGCGGCGCACGTCGAGCGGGTGGAGCCCAAGTATGGCGCCGGTTTGTGTCCGGGACGTCGGGAACATGAACCTCAGCACCATCCTGATGATCTCGTCGGCGTTCTGATCGAGTTATCCATGGACGACATGGAAGTATTATTATTGTAGTTGATGTGATGATGAGTATATATGTTTTGAATACGTACTGTTCGAGTAAGAAATATATATATTATATATAATAATAATAATAATAATAATAATAATAATTTTACCGGAGGAGGCTTATTGGCATTCTCGACGGCGAGGAGCTTCTGTAGCACGAGCAACGGCAGCTGGTTCTCGAGCATGAACATCTATATCACGGCGGATATAAGGCACCATGTAGATCACGCCATGGTCAGTAAAGATGGGGTCGTTCGGCGCATAGTCGCCGGCGTTCCTCCTGTCGTTGCCAGCGGCCCTCATCACCTCGATCTAGCACGAAGTACCCGTCGGCGATCATGATCTTCACAAACAGCGCTCGTCTCTCGTCGTCACCGCGCCACCACATGCTGCAGCCGAGGTCCACGTACGCGCTCTGCAGCTGCTCCGCGACCTCGTCCACGGCGGCGACGAACGCCTCTAGCGGCCTCTTGGCACGCCGCATCAGATGCCGCACGGCGCGTTGCTTGTGCTCTTCCATGGCCGGGAGATCCCCGAGGCGGTAGTACGTAGAGGGGGCCCAGCGACACCACCTGCGGCGAGTAGGCCTTGGGGTTGAGGTCCTTGACGCGCGCCGGCACGCGGTAGATGCAGTGGCGCTGCCACAACGACGACACCTCTGTTAGCATTAATCCTGACTTGCACGTTCGCTAGTTTAGTTTAGCTGATTAGCGCGTGTGTGCGTGCGTTCAGGCTGGGTGCAGTTGAGCTGCACGGTGATTGAGTCAGGCCAAGTAGTTGGTTGTTAGTGGCTTCGACGTCGAATTGCTTGTCCACGTCCACCATCCACTCCATAAATCTTCTTCTTCCACCGTCCACAGCGATGGACCCGAGAGAGAGGCAACAAATTGGGATAATTCTATACTAACAAATAATCTAGTCTAGGACTCCCGCTCGTCTCCATTTGTAGGAGTCAGCAGCTGTGCATGCATATAGATCGATGGACCCGATAATGTGAACAGACTAGAGAAAGCCGTGTCTAATCTTACGGGTGAAGCTGTGGTGCACAGATCAGCTGCATTGCCCGGAGGATGTCGATCACACTCCATTATGGCCGGCGAGAAAACCGTAACCGTTTTCGTTGTTTTCAATTTTTATCGTATTATAACACTTATTATTTTTAACTATTTTTTTATATCGTATTATTCTATTTTGATCTATTTATTTGATAGAACAAATAAATTTATCAAATTTGTGATATATTTGTATAGATTATGAAATTTGTGATACTTTTTACCGACCGTTTCCGACCGTTCTCATCCCTCTACGGCCTTATCCCTTCTAGATTAGTTTCATTGAATGAAACTCCCCTCGTATATCATAAACTTATCCTTCTCTCTCTTCTACTATGTCAGAAAATTTAATGGCATGGAACTTCTTATAAAAGTCCTCACTGAGACTGGCCTTAAAACAAACTAGTAGTTCCAAATAAAAGATCACGGTACAGTATAATATATGGTTTACTGGGTTTATTAAAATTTCTACCCAAATACAGAGTAATTTAGAACATTTAAACCATTGTTTATGCAATTCTCACTGGAATTGATATGTTTAGTTCGGTCGATCGGAGACAATTACAAGTCGGCGCACTGTTCTCGATAGCTGCAGATTTCATGTGAGAGGAGTTTCATGAGACTGCCCTAGTAGGGGCTATCGAGACGCTTGTGAAATAGGTAACTGAGCCAGATTAGTTTGCTATCCAGGCTAGTTCTGCATACAACCAAGACAGGCATGCGAGATGAGTTTCATGCACAGCTAACAAGACTATAGAATAGGTAACCGAGCTAGATTAGTTTCATGGAATGAAACTCTCCTCGTATGTCATAAACTTATCCCTTGTCTCTCCACTACTGTGTCAGAAAATTTAATGGCATGAAACTCCTTATAAAAATCCTCACTGAGTCTGGGTTTAAAACAAATTAAACTAGTAGTTCCAAATAAAAGATCACGGTACAATAAATGATATCAAGAATTTATTATGCTACATCGCAAGTTGGTTAGAAGTTTTAACCATTATATGAACACTTATTGTGGGATGAAGAGAGTACATTTCAGTATATTTCAATATACTCAGAACATATGTCAGTCGTTGTGGTTGTTGTTTAATACTACCTTTATTTTGAAATATAGGTCATTTGACTTTTTTTACTATAAGTTTGATCGCTCATCTTATTTAAAAAATTTGCTATTCAAATTTAAGACGTTTTGAAAAAACAATTATTAATAAAGCAAGCTACCATAAAAAATATGATAATTACACAATATTTTAAATAAAATGAGCCATCAAACTTAATGTCAAAAAAGTCAAACAAACGATAATTTGAAACTAAATGAGTAGGACCAATCTACTTGCTGCACGTGGGCTTACTTATTGGCCCTGTTTAGTTCCCGGTCACATCACCAAACTTTCAAAAATTCTATTTCCAAACTTCACTATTCACCTATCACATCAAATCTCTCTCCTCATGCATGGAGTACTAAACGTGGGTAAATAGAAAACCTAGTTACATGGTTTTGATGTAAACGACGAGACGAATCTTTTAAGCCTAATTAGGTCATAGTAGGACAATGTTTATCACAAACAAATGAAAAGTGCTACAGTATTCGATGTGACTTTTTCACTTTACTTTTTACCTTTTTCCAGAAACTAAACACCCCCATTATGGCCATTCGGTACTTCAAGTACATACGGAACATATTTTTATTTGAACCGACCACGAAAGCTTACGTTTTCATACCGGCCATGCATATTTCCATCCTCATGTGCGCCTCACTGACTTTTTGTCGGTCAGCACTGTACTTAGCGCTGTACGTTGACTATTTATGCATGTGATTTCTTATCTACAATTAATTCCATTGATTAGACAGACGATAGACTTGCGAAGTGGCTTGGGTGGCTGGTGACCTCCCCTAATGAAAATAAATTTTTTTCCTAATGTTTTCGTTTTTTTGGGGTTTATTTTGGATATGGGGCATCACAAACCACTTCGTAAGTACCGTTTGTGATGAGGGTTGGGAACCGTTTGTGATGATGAAGTCTGGAGTAGTGAAAATGATCTTCTATGGAATCTATTGTATAATCACTTACAGGGTTGTCATCAGCAATTCTTAGTAACATAAGGAGACTATAAATTGTAGCTGCAACACCTAAACACCACTACTTAGTTATCATAAAGGACTAACCGACTGTACTATGATGTAATTATAATATAGTCTTATATCTTTTTTTTTCGGGTAGGATTCGTGCCTCATTCAGCCACCACTACCACCCAATAAAAAGTCATGTCTAGTTATAAGGACAATGTATGAAACGATGCGGTTCTGCATTGCATTTTGTCATGAAAATCACAAGTACACTATATCCGTACCGTATATTTCACGTACTCCGTGCAACCAAACGTGATGGATGTAAGACGTATCGCAGTACGTTGTTTCATAGGGATCAATCCTCACGTGCGCCTCGTTTACTTTGCGCCTGTTACACATTGTAGTTATTGCCGTACATATATATTGTTGACTATATATGCATGTGTCTAATAAATAACCTACAATTAACTCCATTGATTTGATAGATGATGGACTTACATGATGGATTGATCGCGTTGCGTGCCTCCTGTAATTATAAATACACCCCAAATCTCCCATTCTGTCAGCACTTCACCTGCAATATATCATCTCAGTCAGTGCGAGATCCTAATTAGGCTGAGATGGCGGGTGCAAAGTTCGTTGTCGTAGTCCTCATCATCACCACCGTCAGCAACCCCGCCTCGGCTCAGAGCACAGGAAACAACTCATTGGCAAATGAGCTCACACTTGCGTTCGGAGCAGTAAATGGAGCGATTTACCTGGTGCAGGTGGAGGTCGAGAGGGCATTGGCAGCCGCCATGGATGCAGTCAGGGCGGTGGCGAACACGAGTGAGGCGGTGGGGGCGGATTCGACGGTGGAGAACGCGGTGACCGCGGCCGTTTCCGCGGTGGATACATCAGAAGTGGCAATGAGACAATTTGAGGCGGCGGTGGCAGAAGCAATAGCGGCGGCTTCGAGGGTCATAGCCTCAGCCAACGCCACACTCAATGGCGGAGCAAGATAATTAGTTCTTGTTCAGTTCTGCAGAAGTACATCAATGTGCATATATTATAACAATAAACACAGTGACAAGTTTTGCTCGTTGAGCAAGCTTGTTGTGTGACCGTCGAAAGTGCCCTAGCAGCATATAAATGGCACCTTACAGTTAGCACGCCCATATCTGTGCTATAGCATATGTTTCGCATATGCACATATATATAATAAACAAGAATGTACAACCGTCCCCAACTACAATAATATACTCTATATCAAATTAGAATTAAGTACTTTCTCCATTCTAAATTATAATTTGTTTTGGCATTTTTACATACATATTCCCTCCATTTTCATTGGTAAGGTATGCACGGTATCAAGATTCAAACTTTATATTTTTTACCAATAATCTAGTCAAAATTTTTTAAGTTTTATAATCAATACAGACTTGATATAGTTAGATTTGTCATCAAAACAAGTGATCATCAGTTTATATTCATACGCAGTATAATATATGATAAACAAATAACTAAAGTGTAATTTAGAAGACCATGTGTTTAGTCACGTGCCTTATAAAAGCAAACGGAGTGAGTAGTTTCTATAAGGTACACAGACATATTGTATCCTCTTGTGAAATGTTAAGACAAAGTATAATTTAAAATGGATGGAATACTAATCTAAAATAGTCTTCAAAATAGTACCTAGATATATTAACTCTATATATAATATAGAATGATAAAGACTATTATTGCTATGTGCCCATTAGCTTATGCACGGTGGATGCCCACGGTTCCATGCGACCATACCCACCACTCTGCACATGTGAGGCCCACTCGAGTTCTATCTCAGATTCCCTTGCATTCTCGCATAGAACGTCGTGTTCTTCTTTTTCACACCCACAACCTCTCCGATACAATTTTTTTGTCATTCTGACTCTTCCTCGGGTAGCTTGGCGACCGACGACGAGTAGGTCTGGCTCCATCTCTCCCTCCTCTCCTCATCTTGGATTGAGGCACGACCATTGGGGTTTCTCGGACCTAGTGTTAGGGGTTGTGTCTTTGTGAAAGTGGGAAGAATGAACATCTAGAGCCAATGTGCCACAAAAATTACAACCACTTCCCTCGGTGCCATAAAATCTTCTAAATTTCCCTCAAAGCAACAAAGATTCTAATTTTTCCCCTCGAGGCTATTCCGTCACTATTTCCATCCATGTGATGCGTTAATCAAGGTGGGAAAAGACAATTTAACCCTTGGTCCCACCCGTTAGGGTCTTCCGCTACCACCAGTTGACGCCTCGTTTCATCTCTCCACCAAGGCAACTTGCTCCTTGCCGCAGTTGCTGGCCACTCCTTGCCGTCCTTGCACCGCGTCCACACCTCGTCACCTGCATGAGCTAAGCCTCAACCACTCGCCGCCGGCCCCCCCTGTGTCCGTTCCCTACGCCGCTGTCCCCAGCTGCAGTCCACTGCTAAATCGAGTGCCGCCAGTCCTCCTTGCTCTGTGCGCGTGCCAACCCTCCCTGCTTTGTGTACCGTCAGTTGTAGCTACTCCCCGTGCCCTGCGCAAACCTGTCCAACAGCTCCAGCTACTCCCCGTGCCGCACGCCGCTAGTCGCCGCCGTGCCAAGCACTGCCGGTGATCCATGCGCCTTGCACCGGTACAGTGCCCGCGGCCACGTGCACGAGCTTGTGCCCTGACCGCGGTAGCTCTCTCCTCCCCATGTAGAGCGCCACCGCCTCTGCCCGGCCCGAGCGCCATCGCCGACGCCAAGCGTCACCGCCCCTCCCTTTGTCGAGTGATGCCGCTCCTCCCAGCCCCAAGCAACGTCACCCTCGCCCAAGTGCCGCTGCTCCTCCCTGCCCAGCACAGCAGCGCAGCGCCTCAAGGGTGATCGTTCAAAAAAAAATCAGTGTAAAACGTGGGTCTGCGACATGGAGCAATCCTTAAAAACAGCATGCGTCTTGTAGCGGGAAGCAGATAGCCCGCAAAGACTGCTTGAAAACAAGAATAGGCAGTGGGTGATTGACGGTGATGTAGGTGCACGTTGCACTAAGGGCAGCCTGCTAACTTGGACAGTGGCGACTTCTCGGCTCCGACGATTTCTCTTTTTTTTTGAACGAACTAGCACGAGATTGTGCTAATTTTATTGATAAAGGAGATTTTCAAATATACAGCCGGCTAGCCGGAAGAAAAAACAAGAGATTATTCTTGTGCTAGTAGGGACGCTAATCCCTTCGCCCCGCCATTATCCACGTCGAAGCATCTTCTTTGATTTTGCTCATTAGGTCAACTGTGGAGGTCTCGCGTCGTTCGAAAGTTCATGCATTACGCTCCTTCCATATCTCCCACATTACCAGCAGCGCCAGGCTTCTCGTAGGTCTCGGTGCCACCCCTTCCGCAGTAGTAATATTATTCCACCATTGACTTGTAGTATCTCCTATCTGCCAATTACGAGGTAATAATCCGGGCTGCCCTAGCCACTCAGCAATGAGTTGCCATATCCTCTTAGTGAACCTGCAGTCCTGGACGAGGTGGGTTGTAGTCTCTATGGTTTGACGGCATAACACACAAAGGTCACTGTGCGGCCAGCCCCTCTTGGCGAGGCGATCCGATGTCCAAACCCGATTCTGCAGGATTAGCCAGGCATATGTTTTGCATTTGGGGGGTGCCCAGGTTTTCCAAATCGCACTGTTTGGAGACTTGATGGTGCATGCTGCGAACTGCGCTTTATATGCGCATGCCGATGCTGCCGAGTATGTGCCAGATTGTGTGAACTTCCATTTGAGCTCGTCGTGTTGAGCGGGATTAAGCTCTATGTTCCTCATTGCCGTTAAGAGCGTTACAAATTCTCCAATGGGGAAGTGTTGATGCCAGCCGAGATATTGAAAGAGCGGAACCAAGCATTATCCACCAGTGCTTCCCTCACCGTTGCCCGCTTGTTGGTGGCCAGAAGATACAGAGATGGAGCAAGATCCTTTGGTCGTCTGCCAGATATCTAGCCGGAGTGCCAGAAGCTGGTGCTATTGCCATCCCCCAGTGATATTGTCGTGCAGGCTGCGAAAAGGAGGCGGTCAGTGTCGTCGCATGGTACCTCGGTTCCAACCCAGGCCCTTTCTGGGGTCATTTGTTCGTTCCAGAGCCATCGCAGCCGCAGCGCCCTAGCAAATTTGTCGAGGTTTAGAAAACCCAGGCCCCCGCATTCCTTCGGGAGGCAGCTTCCTATCCAATTTACTTTGCATTTCCCACCGGTCATAGCATCACTTCCAGCCCAAAGAAATCGCTTCCTCAGCTTGTCTAGTTCTTCCATAATCTCCCCAGGGGCCTTCATTGCCTATAGTAGATAGATTTCCTGTGAGGTTAGCACTGTTTTGGTGAGACATATACGCCCAGCCAAGCTTAGGTTCTTGCCATGCCATGAAGAGAGCCTGGCCGCCGCTTTGTCGATGAGGGGCTGAAAGGCTGTCCTCCTTAGACGTCAAACCGAGAGGGGCAGGCCCAGGTAGCGCATTGGGAAGCTCGCACGGGCAACCGGAAGGTTTGCCAGGAGGCAGTCTAAGTCGATGTTCTCGCAGCTGATCGGTGTAACACTTGTTTTTTGGAGGTTAGTTACCAATCCAGTCACGCGGCCGAAGCCCTGGAGAAGCATCTTGAGGTTCTGATGAAGATTGCCGCATCATCTGCATAAAGTGATGTCCTGAATCTGGCAACTCTCCCTCCGAGCTTGTTTAGCAGCTCTTGATCGGTGGAAATGGAGAGTAGGTGTTGTAGAGGGTCGATTGTGAGGACAAATAGGAGGAGAGAAAGCGGGTCCCCCTGTCGCAGACCCCTACCATATTGGATAGGATCTAGTGGAATACCATTGAGTGGGACTCTGGTCGTAGAAGTCGCTAAGGAGGACGCTATCCAGTTGCACCAGCGCTGCGGGAAGCCCCTGTGCCGAAGCAAAGCAAGTAGATAGTCCCAGCGAACTGAGTCAAAAGCCTTCGATACGTCGAGTTTCATTAGCAAGGCCGCAGTTTTATTTCGGTGGAAGCGCCGCGCTATGTTTCGAACATAGATGAAGTTGTCATGTATACTCCTTCCCTTGATGAAAGCGCTCTGGCACGGGGAGATCAGGTGGTTCATGTGGGGGCCAGACACAACGCTAGAAGCTTGCTGATGATCTTGGCAACGCCATGTATTAAGCTAATAGGGCGGTAGTCCTGTACAATTTCTGTGCTCGAGATGGATAAATCTCTCCACCAAAGACAGAACATATGAAGAGTAGTTTCTTACTTTAGAATTAAAAGAAAATGGATTAGCATGAACGTATTTTATAATTTTCGAGCTAGATTTCCGTTGTGACATACTGAACATATATATTAGTCAATTAGTACTAACAGGTAAAAAAAGTCCAAATTACTACCCTCAAGTATGAACAAAATCTGGATAGATTGGTCCAATTGAGATAGTTGTGGTGTAAAAGGAACCAAAACATACTTTAATGATTATTCGGACTTTGTCCCACATTTGACTATTATTATGTTTCTAACGCTGAGTCAGAAACCTTTTAAATTAAAATAAAAATAGACCACACTTCACTATTCGTATGATATTTTTCTACGGAATATTTTTACTTGTCCTGGAATATTTGTTGTAGAACATTTCTTCATGGAACATTTTGTTTTGCCCTTGCCTTCTCGGAGCAACTTTTATTTTTGAAGCAAATTCTTTATTTCTTATCAAGAACACTGGAATATTTTATTTGTTCGAGAATAATTTCCTTTTTAAAGTTGGGATAATTGTTTCATCTTCGTAATAAATTATTATATCTTCATAATCAAATCAGTCTATCTAAAACCTATACAAGCATATATTGAAGTGTCATCTTTTTTAAGATCTTGTCATAACAAACACAATGGTGCAATTGGAATCAAATTTGGAGTTATTAGTCTGCGAATTATTATTTTTTTCATATCTGTTATATATATTCGTTGATGTCGATATTGTTTTTTGTTGAATAACGTGTCACTTTCTTCCATGGCGAATAGCTGTTAAGAATGTCATGTGAACGCATGCCTACGAACTTAGGCCATTAGGTCCACCAACACGCTAGCAGCCCACTGCATGTGGGTAGGGACCCGTTGACACCAACGCTGCAGGCTGCAGCAGCCGCCCCAGCATCGTCAACCGGTCAAGAATCAATGGTCTATATATTTCTCCTTTTTTACAATTTTAACTTCTAATTTTCTACTTCAATATTAGGTAGTGTTTGGTTGAATCGGTGGTAACAGTAATGGTAACGAAATTAAGTCACGGTGCTATCATCGGTCGAATGGATGATTACATCCTTTGTTTGGTTATATGCGTTGTAACGGTATCAGGACGAGAGAGAAATTAAAGCGCGGGAAACAACTGAGCGTCCTCGTCGTCGACAGCAATCTGATAGAAGCAGGTGGTTCACAGGCAGATGGAGTAATCGATTACGGAGAGAGATGGGCGGTATCCGGTTTGCACATGCTGGTAACAGATCACACTGTGACACGATTACAGAGGGAAACAAACAAAAACTAACGATATCTAATACCTCTGTAAACAGGTGACGACGGAGCAAAACAGCTCAACCAAACAGCATTATCAGACGTCGACTCCTTTTTTTAATATGAGCTGTTAGATGATCATAACATTCAATGGTCTGTGATCTTTTCCCTTAAGGCATGTACAACACATACAGACAGCTAAATAGACAACTCTATAATGATCGAGCTATCTATGTGATAATAAATACACACTGGTTTCTGTTGTTTTGTATCGAAGCACGGGTCAAAACAGTAGACGAGATAGTAGACAACAACGTTTTTTTCTTCATTAAATGATGGCCACATCAGCTCATTTTATATATGTGGCAACAAAAAGACAGCTACTATCTGTGGATTGTACATGCTCTTATATGATTAGTCTGATAATTTCTAGCAGTTACGAAACTCGATGACGCAAAATAATGATATACAAGCAAACAAAAAATACATGAGAGAAAAATATGGTTTAGTAGATGTAATGTAATATAATAATTTTTTTTGCGAAAAAATGTAATATAATAATGTAATAGAAGTTTGTAAAATCTCTTCCCCTTTTAATCCTAAACGATATAAATGCAGACATTTACAATTATGCATGCACATTCACCCTACCTGCCTCCAATAAACCACATCGTGGATCTACTCTCTGTTCTAAATTATATATTTTTACTTTTCTATATTAATTGTTTTTATTGATACATCTAAGCATAACGTATATTTGAATGTATAAAAAACTATGAATTTGAGATGGATTGGAGAAGTACAAAATAACTGTAAGTGCCTCAGTAGTCTTCACAAATGCGTGGCCTACTGTCTGAAATTTCATCTTATTATTTTATGATTTTTTTAACATGACTTAGCACATATTTCATTAAAAAACAAGCAGTTTACAAAGGCTAAGGCCCTGTTTGGTTCCTAGGGACTAAAACTAAGGGACTAAAATTAGTCTCTTAAGGGACTAAAATTGCTGTTTAGATCCCTGGACTAAAAGGGACTAAAGTTGCTTTAATGGCTTGCGCAAAGACTATTTTGCCCATGGACTTAAAAGGGAACAAGTGGGCCGGCGGGTGGAGGGAGGGGCATCCAATGGAAAAGTGGTGGTTTTAGTCCCTATGAGCTCCTCTTGTGGAGCTAAAGAGTTTTAGTCCCTTTTAGGGGTTTTAGTCCCAATGGTTTGGATCTTTAGTCCATTTTGGGGACTAATTTTAGTCCATTTTAGTTTTAGTCCGTGGAACCAAACACCCCCTAAATAGAAGTTGACCTACACAAGTCCACAAAGGACTAAAAGAAGAGAACAAAATTAAAAAAAGGCCAACAAACAGGCTCCAACACACCAACCCAGATCACAACTGCACTCCAGAACCTGCAGAAAGATAAACCTCGTCACGAGCGTCAAAGGACCCATGGGTCGCAAAGCATCCACCAAAAGCACGACACGACGGCAAAGCATCCGCCCGAACCAACGACCAAGCACAGCAGGGGTGGCAAAGCTTCCACCCAATACGACCACGGTGGTAAAGCATCCGCCCGAACCAAACGATCAAGCACAGCAGGGGTAGCAAAGCATCCATCCGACTGATACGACCACGACGACAAAGCATCCGTCAAAATAACAGGGGGCGGGACAACATCCGCTAGATGATGATAGCGACGACGGCAGCCTAGATTATTATTTTATAACTATTAAAGAATGGATCCAACTATTAAAGAATGGATCCACAGCGAGTCTAGCATCGGGGAACACTTCACACTTGAGCCCATAAGAGATGTTTTGTGCCAACCACGCTTCGTCTGTGCTTCCTAGAATCTATATAACCTATATAATTGGTATCCACTAACATGTCATAGTTGATTTCTCTCAACATGCAAGCATTCCACGTCATCATCCACTATACGACATGTCACCATCCACTAGATCATACATTTATGTCTTCAACCGATTTTCTATATATGGTTAATATCATGCCTTTGTGAATAGCATGCTACAAAATTTCTGTAGTAGAGAAAAATATAGGATCAATAATTTAGAATGGTTCTCTCTCAACAAAATTATCATGCTTCCATGTATAATATTGTTAACAAAAAAAATATTACCATAAAATCACTTTGATCTTCCTACTTTCACATTGCACCTTAAAATTTTGTTTAAAAAATTTCCGCAGCATCGCGCGGGGTATCACCTATTTGTTTGTAGGATCAATAATTTAGAATAGTCCTCTCTCAACAAAATTATCATGCTTCCATGTATAATGTTGTTAACAAAATAATGTTATCATGAAATCACTTTGATGTTTCTACTTTCACATTGCACCTTAAAATTTGTTTAAAAAATTTTCGCGAAATCGCGCGGGGTATCACCTATTTCAAAATTTCACTTTAAAATTTTGTTTAAAAATTCCCGCAGCAATGCGTGGAGTATCACCTAGTAATCAATAATTGAGCGATCTCCAATCTTCCAGTATAGAACATATATCTTTATTAAAAATTCCCCGTCATCCTACAGTAAAGTAGGCGGCGGCTTGCAGTTATCACACGAATGTTGACGGTTCCTTGCTCAGGTGGGAACGTAGTCTCGTCTACAAATTCAGCAATCAGCAGCCAACCCATCGATATCAACCAAATACCATTCACATAATGACATAGCAAAATGTCTCTCCCCTTTGCAGAACTACTGCTCCCCTCTGTTGTGCTACTAATCATCATCTCCAGGAGATCAAATGATCCTACAGTAAAGTAGGTGGCGGCTTGCAGTTCGTATCACACGAATGTTGAGTTGTTGACGGCTCCTTGCTCAGGGTGGGAACCTAGCTTCGTCTACAAATTCAGCAATCAGCAGCCAACCCATCGATCTCAACCAAATGCACACTTGCTACTGACATCTATACAATCAATGGCTCTCCCCTTTATATTACTATTACTACTCCCCTCTGTTGTGCTCCTAATTCTCTTGTGCTTGTACATCATCTCCAGGAGATCAAAGAATCCTACGACGTGGCCTATTTTTGGCATCCTCCCTTCCATCATCGCCGCCAACCGCCGCCGCCGCAGCTTCCATGACTTCATCACCTCCGTCCTCGCCGCCACGAACCTCAGCTTCAGGACCTCCGGCCCGCCGGGATCCAACATGAGGTTATTCTGGACGTGTGACCCTGACAACGTCCGGCACATCTTCACCAAGAACTTTCCAAACTACCCCAAGGGCGACGACTTCGCCGCGGTGTTCGGCGTTCTCGACGGCACTATCTTCACCGCCGACGGCGAGCCGTGGCGCCGGCAGCGCACGGGGATCAATCATGTTCTCACGAGGCCACGATTGCTGGCGTCAATGTCCCGCGGGTGCCGTGACAAGCTCGCTGGCGGGCTCGTGCCCTTGCTGTCCCGCATGGCGATCGCCGGTCAGGCGTTCGACATCGAGGACGTGCTCGGGAGGCTTGTGCTCGACATGACTATCTTGCTTGTGTTCGTGGAGGACCCTTGCTGCTTGTCCGCCGGCAAGTCGTCGTCGCCGGCGATGGACGTGGCGGCGGCCATGGATGCGCTCATGGAGGTGGCGTTCATGCGGCACACGGTGCCCGCGCTCTGCTGGAAGGCGATGCGGCGGCTGCGAATTGGCCCGGAGAGGAGGGTCGCCGCGGCGGAGGCGGTCACTATAAGGAACTATTTAATCTGCAACGGAATCATTACGTCGCAGATTGTTGAAAATTCGTTGCAATTCAGTGTTTGCGACGGTTTCAGATTCCGTGGTTGAATGAGCGTGGTGGTTTAAATACGCCCACGGATCTTACAAAACGTCACGGATTGACGCAATCTATGGCGTTTTTCGACTGTCGCAAAACAGCCCGAAGCCCACTCAGCCCAGCCCAAAGTCCAGTTTTAGTGACAAAAACGACCGTCACGGATTGCTGCTGACATGGACAATGATGTGCATTGACGTGCTTCCTACATGGATGATGACCTGGGCGCCTACGTGGATGATGACGTGGGCACCTACGTGGATGATGACGTGGGCGCCTGCATGGATGATGACGTGGCCGCTGACACGTGGCAACTGACATGGCAGCGAACACTGACGTGGCACTTACAGCCCATTTACAAAATAGGCCCAAAACCGAATACCATTTTCCAGCCCACTAACTCATAATTCTGCCAATTCAGCCCATTTTTCAGATGTACCATTGCAGCCCATAGCAATCCATAAAGCCCATACAAACAGTATTTCAATTTCAGCCAAACACAACATATATAAACCAGCCCATCATCAACACATTAACATCTCGTCACACGAAAAAGTTCTAAACCTATCACAGTTTAGAATGAAATCAGATATTCTAACTCCAGGAGAGCAGTTGGCTGGCCAGCAGTAGGCAAGCAACATTTTTCCCTCCACTCCAAATGATCTTATAACCCTGAACATTCAGAGCATTTGGGATACCTTTGCAACTCCAGCACTTGACATATGAAGCAAAAATCCTGTACATGAAATGGAAACAAACATCATAAAACTAGAAATAATTATATGAATCCAGATTGTTATTTAAGAAACAAAATGTCTTATTAAAGACAACAATAATTTGAAAGTAAGCTAGTTACAATAACTGCCAAGAATCTGAACCTGGTAAGGACACATAAATCAACAGGACATAAACTCTTGTAACAGAAGCACTTCAATCACCATTTAAATAGCTAGTGATTCAGACTAATTAAGTTACAGGAATGAATATATGCAAGAGCCAAACTGTTCCTTTCTTTAATATATGTCTGAAAAAATAATCGAAGAGACAAAAGCTTTCTTTTTTTATCTTTGTCTAATCCATGGTACCCCATTTGTTATATTTACTCAAGTAATAAAACAAGAACACATGACACTGATAATACCATTTCACGTATGACAACAGCTTCATGGCAGCAAGTGATGGAGCCCTGCCGTATGTAAGTACTGCACATGAGAGTGTAGTTAGTGCCAAGTTCTGCAGAATGCAAGTTTAGTTTGCAACAAACACGATGTACTAAATACACTCTGAACTAATCATCAAAGAATGAGACACGCTTCAGTTAGAAACAGGTAGTGTCGATGCCAATCAATTTTTCTCCAAATTAGCAGGTTCACAATAGCAGGAAATATACTTGCTTAACTTTTCAGGTACTAAATTCACCCTTTTGTGCAAACAACTGCAACATCAGTGCAGTAAATCTTACTGGTGATAGGCAAAGATTTGACAAAAATGCAGGTTATAACATGCACAAGTAGAACAAAATCTTACTAGTGATGGAGCAAGCAACATTTCAATGTACAGTAAGATCAAACTTAAACAGGCATGGGGTGAATTGGCAATATGTATAAATCAGATATCATTAAGGCCAACAACCCATGGCTCTACCTTCGCAGTGCTAGTGCCATGGTGTATATATTTTCAAACGGTGGTGTGTTTAATTACAAATGATGGTGTTTACATTTCCAAACCATGGTGCCGTTTATGTTTCCAATTCATGGTATCTCCTCCCTAATCATATTTATATCAGGGACTTAGCATAAATCATCGGTTTCCAAATAATGTACACAAATCATGTCGTGTCACAGGGCAACCAAGCCTTTGGAGAGGGGAACGAAGGAGAGAGCGCTCACCATGGTTGCGGCTGCAGCGCTAGTGTTCCTGCTGCAAAGGCCCGGGCTGGGCGACGGGGCTAAAGGCACTGCAGCTTCCCCTCAGGCTCCTCCAGTCCTTGCTCAGCCCCAAGCAGTGACACCAACAGATGTGAAATGAGACATAAAAATAATTCTTTAGTATAAGCTAATTAAATTGCACATAGCAGAACTAATTTCTGTTGGTAATATCTCAACAGTACAAAAGCTCAAGCTAACAGAGCAGGCACACTACTATTTGTACTCAATACTCACTACTAATACAGTAATTAAGTACTAATTGGTCGAGAACTAACAGATCCAGAACTATCAGATAAAATCCAAACAGATCAGGAACAGACCAAGAAAGGACAGATCCAGCAGTACCAGAACACGAACAAGTTGTACTACTACAATATCCCCAGGATGAAACAGCTAGCATTGCACCAGTACCAAACTAGCAATTTCAGATCAAAACTTTAGGTGTGACTTACGATATGAAAGTATACAGTATAACTTCAGTAAAGGAGGGGGGAGATCTCACAAGGCAGGAGGTAGAGCTTGGGGTTAGGGTTGGGGATCCGCGGCACAGACCTGAGGAAACCCTAGCGGCGCGAGGAGGAGCCGCCGCCGCAAGGGATCCGCGCCGGGACCCCACTCGCCCATGCCGCGAGGAGGAGCAGCCACCGCCGCAAGGGATTCACGCTTGGACCCCACTCGCCCATGCGCGAGGAGGAGAGGCCGCCGCGAGGGATCGGCGCCGGGAGGGGATCCGCACCGCGAGGGATCGGCGCCGGGAGGGGATCCGCACCGCGAGGGATCCGAGCCGGGAGGGCCAGCCACCGCCGTGAGGCGCGCGTGCCACTAGCGAGGGAGGAAAGGGCAGCGGATGGCGGAAGATTTGGGGGAGAAGGATGGCGGCGTATCCACGTCGGTCGAGGTGAGGAAGGGGCGGGAGGAGAGCCGGGGTGGAGTGGAGGCGGGGCTAGGGGAGGGGAGCGGGCGGCGGATCCATGCCGGTCGCGGGGAGGGAGGGGCCGGAGGAGAGCCGGGATGGAGTGGAGGAGGGGCAGGGGGCAGGAGTGGGCGTGTAGTGAGGGAGAGAGGGAGGAGCTAGGGTTTCGAATCGTTTTATACCGTGGAGATGGAATATCAATCGTTGGATTAACAATGGACGGCTGAAAACAACTGGGCCGTTTGGGCCGGAACGAACCTTATTTTATTTCTTCTCTACTTAACGTTTTTCTTTTTCTTTTTTATTTTATTGTACCATTGTGAAGTAGCATATAAAAATAACTATCTTAAATTAACCAATATATTTTTCACACGTAGTAAACAACATATAAGTTGACATGCAGGAGTTTCAAGAATTTTCAAGTAGATTTGCTATTTTCTACCATATAAATGAATTTCTGCGTGTTTACCGAAAGTAATTTGAAAGTGACCTATAGGTACCTCTAATAAGATTCAAAAAATTATAAAAAACCAGATTTAGGTGCCTATAGTCCATTCTATCCCACATCTAGGATATTGACAAAAATTCAATTGACTTATAGAGAAAATTCAAACTTCTACTAGTCATATTATTATTAAATAATGATAATAATAATGATAATAATACCAATAACTTCTCCAAAAATTCTGAAAATTGACAAGTAATAATTTTATGGATGTTTACACTTGACATAAAATTGAAAAAAGAGTGTACATTGTTCACATATTGAAAGATCTCTAACATAGTTTCCCTACAATTGAAATCAAACTTTGAGATTTCAACAACTAATAATATGATTGAACTCCTATGCACCTAAAATTTGGACATAGCCTCAGATTCACTATAATATCATGAAATGTGAAGTTAAATTAGCAGTTGTTATACAAAAACTATAAATTGAAATTCAAGTTCAAACTAAATTTAGAGAAGTTTTACAGAAACTCAATTTTTCTCCTACATTTATAGCTCAAATCAAAAACCTTTCAACATGAAAGTTGTAGAACCTTTCATTCTACGAAACTTTTGCTTTGGCCGATATTCGAGTTTCAATATATTTTTCTCTTCAAATCTCGGTCAAACATCGTTTGACCCCGGGTCAACTCTCCTAAATTTATTTTACTACATAAACCAAAGCTCAATTCAAAAATAGCCCAACATAAAAGTTGTAGAAATTTTAATTCTAAGAACCTTTTGTATTGACCGATTTTCAAGTTTCAACGCAAATTTTCGTTCAAATCTTGGTCAAACGTCATTTGACCCTGGTCAAAACCGGAGGAGCAATGGTGAACTTGGGCCAAAATTGGAGGAGCTATGGTGAACTTTGGCCAAAACTGGGCCGCTGAGGAAAAGAGAGGAGTTGGGCCGGGAGAAGGGAGCTGGGCCGCTCGGGAAGAGAAAGTAGGAGGGGGAAGACTAGGTCGAGAGAAAGAGTTGGAGGAGGAGTAATGAACTTGGGCCAAAACAACTTTTTTAGAGCTTAAAAGAAAGCAATTCAAATACGAATTTAAATTCTAATTTAAACTACAAGCAGTAAAAACATAAACAATTTAAAAGTTTTCAGTTAAACTCCAATTTAAAATTCAAGTTCAAATTCATTTAAAAAAGTTTAAAGGAAACTCAATTTTTCTCCTAGATCTAAGGATCAAATAAAAAACCTTTCAATATGAAAGTAGTAAAACTTTTAATTTTCAGAAACTTTTAATTTTAAAATTAATCATATTTCATTCATAATTGATTAAACGTTACAGTGTTTTGGGAAATATGAGAAATGAAATTCTTTTAATTTATGTTCGTGACGGATTTGTATAAACGTCACAGTGTTTTGGGTCGAACCATGACAGAATTGAAAAAACGTCACAATTTTCTGGGCTTCTATGTGCTTATCTGGGCTCAAGGCAAAATAGTGACGGTTTTCTGAAACTGTCGCCAGGATTCCGTCGCAGATTAAATAGTTTCTTGTAGTGGGTGCTGTGGGACTTCGTCGCGGAGAAGATAAACAGGAGGCAGGCCACCGGCGGGGTGGACATCCTGTCGCATTACATCGATGACCCAGACTTCTTCGACGGCGACGGCGACGGCGACGGCGACAATGCCGCGGAGCCGACGGAGTTCCTGGTCAGGGCGTTCATCAACTTCATGGTGGCGCTGCGCGACCCAGTCGGCGCCGCGCTGCCGTGGCTCGTGCACAACCTCGCCGCGCACCCGCGCGTCGTGTCCGCCGTCCGCGACGAGCTGGCCCGTCGC
>OAMR01000285.1:872155-894991 GCA_900205405.1 Echinochloa crus-galli | reverse complement strand
TCGCCGCCGCCGGCGGCGACGGCGGGGCGGCGGCGGAGATGTTGGTCCTGGAGCCGGAGGAGGTGAAAGGGCTCGTGTACCTGCGAGCGGCGGTGCTCGAGTCGCTGCGGCTGTACCCGCCGGGCCCGATCGAGCGGAAGGCGGTGGTCGCCGACGACGAGCTGCCGAGCGGCCACAGGGTTCACGCCGGCGAGACGGTGCTGGTGCCGGTGTACAGCATGGGGAGGATGGAGAGCGTGTGGGGCGGGGACTGCTGGGAGTACAGGCCCGAGAGGTCGCTCTCCGGCGATGACGACGACGGCGGTAGGGCGGCGCCGGCGGGGAAGCAGGCGAGGCTGCGGTTCGTGCCGTCGTACAAGTTCTTGTCGTTCAACACGGGGCCGAGGTCGCGCCTTGGGAAGGGCATAGCGGTGGCGCAGATGATGGCGGTCGCCGCGGCGGTGGTGTGGAACTTCGACGTGGAGGCGGTGGAGGGGCAGGCCGTGGAGCCCAAGCTCTCGGCTGTTCTACAGATGAAGAATGGGCTTATGGTCAAGGTTAAGAAGAGAGGGCACCGGGCACGTATGAGCAAGTAGCGCATTAGCTATATGCATGGTTGCATGTGGAACCAAGTCAGAGGCCTCTTACGTGTTGGATATGTTCCAAATTCACATCCACAATATAGGCCAGGCTTGGGCCGGAGCGAAGCGGAGGCCCGTCATACTGTGGTTTCTCTCAGGATTGCACAGTTTAGTCCCACCTTGGTAACGCAACCAAGCATGAGCGTGTGAGCCGCCTATATATATGTAAGACCTATGTAGACGGTAGGGTAAGACAGACAAGCCATGTATCATCCCTACTTGTAAACTCTCCTCAATAGTGATTGTCTTCCGTGGTTTTTTCCCGTATGGGTTTTTCCACGTTAAATCGTGTCTCGTGTTCGATCTTGTTTTACGCATTATTTTTTCTAACAGCCGTGGCCCTAGTGGCCCTAGGCCCATATCCGCCCCTGTCGCCAGCAGGTCCCTGAAACTTCAAATGGCCATAACTTTCTCGTTTTAACTCCGATTTTAGCGATTCTTGCGCTCACGCGATCGTTGTAACGAGTAGATTATTTTTGTGCTTCTGTTTAGTACTGTTGGAACTGTTTGGTGTACTGTTTCTTATTTGTTGTATTGTTTTCTTGTATGTGAATGCGTGATGCGTATAGGAAACGAGCCGTTCGAGGAAGTATTTGAAGAATCCGCTGTTGAAGACTTTGAGCAGCAGCAGGGTTGGGAAGAAGGCAAGTATTCCTTGATGAGATATTGAGATTTTGAGGAGATATTGGGATTATTATTGGATCAATTTGAGTTAATTTATTCTGATGTTTTGACAACATCATTCATGTCAGCCTAGTGGTTTATTTTACTTCTATGGAGTTGGTTAATTAAAGGTGAAGGTTCTGCTCTGAATTAAGTTTGAGGTGGAGGATTCTAAGTGCAACAGAGGAAGTTTTGTTTGACTAGATACTACAGTGTTTTGTATTGCGGGAGCAGTACGTTTATTGCTGTCTTTGCTCATGTTGAGGGATTTAGTCAAAGTTACTGCATAGATACTACAACGTTTTGTACTGGCATTCAGTACGCTTGTTGTTCAAGGTGGAGACGTCCGCTCAAGTCTATTGCAGAAGTTTATACTCCGTTGGTTGCACATTTATGCCTACATCTGAACCGTGTTTGAATGGAGCAGTAATTGAGTTCTTCACTGGATATTTATTTAATACCACAGGTGATATTGCGACTTTATGTCGTTTAATGATTGAGCATTATTGCCATTTATTTTTCCGAGGCCAGTTGCACAGACTCAGACTTTTGCTGGGATTATGAATTTGTTGAAGGCCCAGATTGTTCGTCTACTTTGTTGATAGGTGTGTGTGTTTGAACCTATTGGTTATTTGCTCAAGTGTTGGGAGAATACTCAAGTGATCTTATTTGTCTGATGGACATTGGTATTCAAGATTTGAATATGGAGGTTTATTATTCGTCTACATGGTGGAATTTGTCTCAAGGTGGAGTTTGTTGGATATGTTCCAAATTCACATCCACGATATAGGCCAGGCTTGGGCCAGAGCGAAGCGGAGGCCCATTGTGCTGTGGTTTCTCTCAGGAGTGCACAGTTTAGTCCCACCTTGGTAACGCAACCAAGTACGGGCGCGTAGCCGCCTATATATATGTAAGACCTATGTAGACGGTAGGGCAAGACAAGACAAGACAAGGCAAGACAGATAAGCCATGTATCATCCCTACTTGTAAACTCTCCTCAATAGTGATTGTCTTCCGTGGTTTTTTCCCGTATGGGTTTTTCCACGTTAAACCGTGTCTCGTGTTCGATCTTGTTTTTCGCATTATTTGCTAACATTACGTAGTTACATCTTGTAAAACAACCATTTTAAAGTATATTTGGTATAGCTTCATCCGATTTTGATTCTCTAAAGAAATTGATTCTTTAAGAGAAGTGATTATGTAGCTGAAAGTAATTCTCTATAATTCTCTAGCGTAAACTTCCAAAATTAGGTGGAGAATCACTTCACATAATCAGAAGAAGTTATTTTTTTCAGCTCCTAGCCTTTTAGTTCATTTTAGATAATCACTTCACAGAATTAGAAGAGAATCACTTCTGATCTCTTCAGAAAACCGTTTGACAGAGCTCCCTTGAATTCACCGTAGAATGAGCTCTGTTAAACGGAGCCGAAGTATATTGCTATGTGGCCCATGCCTGCATTGGCAAGACTTGGACTTTTTTTAATGACGCTACAGATCCCACACAACATAGAGGCATGGTAACCGAATAAAGAAAAAGCCGATCCACACGTTGAGCCCGCAAGGCCAGAAAAGAGCAGTTTCGTTGCTTGTCATATTGTGAAAGTCAAGCAGTAGGTACACCATTCCTACGACCAACATAATCTTCATTAGAATATTCTCCTAGTCACAAATGTTCAGCTACTGTATCCTTACATAATCTTCAAGTTGAAGAGCTTTGGCGATTGCTGCGAGATGATGGTGTGTGTGTGTGTGTGAAAATCCCTGCTTTTAATAATCATTCAGACTGGCGAAGATCTGATGACTGCGATGATGGTGTGTGTGTGTGTGAAAATCCCTGCTGTTAATAATCCTTACATGTAGTCAAAGAGAACAGTAAGGATGATTGGGAAGGTTATTGAAGAATAATTGAACGAAGGTGCTGTCATCCTTGAGCCTGATAGGCCTGGAAGAATAATAACCAGATACTCTGAATAATGTTCTGATGATGAAGAACAAGCTAACAATCGACATCCGGATTCCCATTCATCCACAGCCCAAGCCCAACAGGAGATACTTCACCCCAAACTGGGTGGCAAAGTAGCGGCCCACATTGGCCTGTAATCGATATCACTTGCATCATCTCTTGGGCTTGGGGCGGCCTCTTCGGTGCCGCTGCCTCTCACCATGCTGTTTAGCTTTCTTTATGTGTGCAAAACGGTCATGCTTTTTGGGACCTTATTGTGGGCATTTTGTTGCCTCCTCATTAGACTTTTTTCTAGTTGTAGTTGTTTGTAGGTTGTGCCTCCGAGGTTTAGTGCAACGTATGTTGAGGTCTCGGTCATTTTTTTGAAGTGTCCTTACCCGTTGTTTTATCGGTTTTTATCCTTGTGGTGGTGATTGTTGCTTCCCATGTTATTCTTTTTAATGTAATCCACTGAATTTTCAAAATTGAAAAAACACTACGGTTATCATCAACATACAGAGAGGTAGTTTGATACAAAGAGGTAGAGTGCAATAGAAGGAAATGCTAAGGTAAGCTGAAGCTTTTCTATTAAAGATCTAGTCAGTGATTAGAAGGCTATATGAAATAACTTCATACTTTGCAAATCATGCGCATTCATACAGAGTAAGGCCAAGGTTGAAGGACATTTTAGGAAGGGAGAGCTTTAGAAGAAGACACTGGCTGATAGAGAACATTCAGCAACTGGTAGAGAAATGTTCCCTTTGAAAGTTAGAGACGATGATTGCTACCAAGGGGAGGACTTGATATTATTGGAATTCAAAGAATTATTCCAATTATACAATTAAGACTCCTAGGTTATGTAAATCTTTATTGAATTCGGTAAATATTGTCTATGGTGTATATAAGTTCTTGTAATGATAATTTCTTTCGTATCGTGTAGAATGGAGAAGGAAGAATGCAGGAAAAAATGGATATTATCACTTAAACTTCATGGATCCAATGGTTGTCATCACGAAAACTCTACTTCAATATCGCAAGAAGACACTTGATAACTTATGCAAATTCTTAACTGTAGACCATTATAAGTCAATGATAATGTTGCCTTACAACTTCATGTGAGTGTTTTATTATAAGCATCCCTATAACGACCATTCATGTTTTTATTTTAGACTAACTAGTTGTGCATTTCGTATCAATGTGCAGTTAGCAAAGGATGCTATCCATCATAGTTCCTGACAAGAGCTTGGTTATAGTATCACACTCAATGAAGAAACCCAGAGAAAACTACCAAGACCTCATTGACGCGCTCAACAAGGCAGGCGAGTTCAAGGAAAAACTTGTAATCAAGACCGATTTTCCGGTATGTCACTAGGTACCAATTTTGATTTGATGACTTAGGATGTACAAATTTGATGACCAACCATGCATAGATTTGATGACATTATTTTCCTAAAGTGTTTGAGACAGGCGCAGTGCAACAACCTATGCGGATACTATGTATATGAGTTCATACATAGCCCTGTAGGTGACCAGCTCACAATTAGTCAAGGGAAAATAAAGTACTATACAAAAAATACATTTTGGTTTCCTATTTCGTATTTTTCATATATTCATTATTCAAATAAAATTTTTATTCTAGTTCCATAATATTTTCTTAAGTAATATGAATGATAGATCAGCTAATAACGAAGAGCTCCTTCTGACTAGAGGTACATTCCGTAATTATGGAGGTCAATTAAATAATACTTCCTAGTATCGGCAACGATACTTTTGATTTTATGTTATGAGATAATTTGTAATAATATATGTATATACGTTTCACCTTTTAACCTCAATTGTAATAATATATGTATATAAATTCTACTTTTTAACATCATTTTATATGCTTGCTCGAACGTATATAATAGTACCTCGAACGTATATGGACATGTAACAGTAGTGTATACAATACATAGATTAATTAGTAAACAAAAAAGGAAATATTAGAAGAAAAACGGCATGGTAAAGAAAAAGAAAACAATGGACCTTTAGTCCCAATTGTAGCAACCAAGACTAAAAATCAGGCCTTTTAGTCCGGGATTCGTTGTCTCGGTTGCCAATCCAGGACTAAAGCTCCCTATGGAATAGGGTCTAATGCCCGGTTTTCCACTAGTGACACAAAAGCACAAGACATGCTTATACATATAAGAGAGAGTTTTCAGAAATGTTCCTCAAAACAAAGAATTGGAGAAATATATATCTCACTATCAACATATTGATTCCATCAGTATACATTGAGATGACAAAAAATAGTTAATATTTCATCATTGGAGAAGCCAAACTAATTTCACCAAACTAAAAGATGAAAAATTGCTAATTCACCACACAAAATGACAAATATGTCATCATTTCACGAAGTGATATGCTAAATCCAATGACTGGACCAGCAAAAATGAATTCTTTCATTTGAATAATATGTTAATCTAGCTCAGGCTTACATTGCGCAGCAACAAATGTATGCAGTTTCGCTGCTGTTGAGAAACAGTGGTGGCTTCCCCGTCATGCTGGACCCAACAACAATGAAACTGCACCTACGTCGCTGCTGTGTAATGTAAGCCGTAGCTAGACTAGTAGCAGGGTGTTGTTTAAAGGACATAATTCAGTCTTGAACGAGTTTAACATATCTTTTGTTTTTTGGTTGAACGAAATTAGTTTCAGCTACTCACAAACGACAGAGATAACTAAATTCTACATGCGGAACAGATGTCGCGCGTGCTGAGGGTGGATGAGGGTTGTGGATCTCTGGCATCTCAAGTGAACGAAATTAGTAGAGCCTCCGGTGGTACCGGGCCAGGTGAAGTGGAGGACCATCTTCATCTTCATGGTGTGTTTAGTCCAAAAAGAGGAAGAGAAAGTTTGGTGAAAATGTCGCATCGAACACTGTAGTGCATTGTATCACTTTTTGTTTGTTTGTGTTAAACATTCCTATTATGACCTAACTAGGCTCAAAAGATGTACATCAAAACCATGTACTTAGTTTTTTTATTTACCTACATTTAATGTTTCATGCACGAGGAGAGAGATTTGATATGATTTGATGTGATAGGTGAATAATGAAGTTTAGAGAGAGAATTTTTAGAAAAGTTTGGGAACTAAATAAACAGGGCCCGTAGTGCACGTATACAGAACCTTGGTGAGTGTGTACCGGCTTGTACATACGCTTTTAATTGTATATAAAAGAATTGAAAAAGACAGTAGGGCCTCCCCCTACTGTTTCATAAAAAAAGACATTAGGTGACAAACAGGGGGCGGATCAGAAAAAAATTAGTGGCGGCCCATAGCACTCGCTACAGTAGAACAGTTACAATTACACTGCAAGTTTGGATTTTGAGTGGCGGCCAGTGGCGTCGCTCGTTGAACGCCTGCTAATGAACACATACATGTGCACTCCGAGTCATCCTGATACTGACAAGAAGCTATCACGGAGGCAACCTGCTTGCATATCCATGCATGCAGGAGCAATAAACATTGATCAATAAAAGATCATGATATAACTATATATAGAATCTTCGATATAATGAACACGCTAATTAAAAATCACGAACAAGCATTGATATATCACGCCTGCTAATGAACACATACATGTATTATATATTCAGAAACAAATTGAACTTACAAATATTTATGTAGATGGTTGCACCCTTTCATGGTTAAATATATCACTGGCTGTGGACCTAGCCATTGGAAGCTGCGATGTGGTAAAAGTGATGAGCACCGGTATTTATAGGGCTGCAAGCAATGGTTGGGTGGAATCAAAACAATACCTGCATTGACAAAAAGGAGTGGTTTGCATAAAAGCATCAATAAAAGAGTTGTTTTACATGAAAAAAGCAAAACCATTTGCATTTAACAACACGAATAAGACAATATATTACATTAAAATACAAAAAAAACATGAGATAGTAGTTTTTTGTCTGAAATGGAGAACACGTAAATTACATTCTTAAAATTTACCACTAAAACTGGCAAAGTAAGGCCAGCATGTACTCATAGAAATGGGAGTAGAATAAGAATCAAACCGTGCATCCATGTTCAGGCATGGAGCATGACTGATATGAGACAACACTATTTGAAATTAAGAATACTTAACGAGGGCAATGGCCAGAACCAGCAATCACAATATATGTTAAACAGTGAAAGGTCGAAGGTTTAATGATGCAAAAAGAACAAGTGGAAACAAACAATCTGGAGCACATGCATAATGCATAATAAGAAAAGCATGTCTTGGGCCCTCAGGAAAATGTACTGTGGAGATACACACGGCCGCTCCAACCTAACGGAGTAAAAAATGGATACCAACATCATCATAGATATACTCTTTTGCCGTTATGATTTCTAGGCCATAAAGAGCACGTTTTTTTTTAAACTTTACTGGCTAGCTTACATGCCGCGTCTGAAATCGTAGCCCCACCCTCTGCTGCATGTGGGGTACATCCCTTGCCATTTCACTCCTTTTTGAAATACCCTGGCATCACGACCTTGATAGCTGATTATTAGCTGATGTTCCTCGTCCTGCCATTTTACATCCTTCCAAGTTGCATCTTCAGGTACCGTGGACTACATTAGTACAGCAATTATTTGTGCAGGCGATCAAAATGGATTTGTGCTGATGATATTAGCACCTGCCAACAACCTTACGCCAACACAAATCACCATTTGTGCTGGCAGTTGCGCAAACCCGCTAGCACAACTTAATCTGAAGATATTCAGAGTTAAAATAAAAAATAAAATGGAAAAAATATTTTCCCATTTTAGTAGGCACTCACAATTAACACTCATCCTTTCAAACAACTACGATATTCTTTTCAACACACATGCAGCGTGTGGGGTTCCAACCTCTTATCTCGCGCGTAGCCCCTCTACTGTATCACCTACATTTCACATTTGATGTACATAAGGGATGCTATCCTTTTGACATCACATTTTTCAAATCTTATATTAGGTTTTAGAATTATAAATGATCTCAAATAAAAAAAGTTGTCAACTATAAACATTTAGATCTCATTGAGCACTAAAAAGAAATCAACTTTTTGTTTCAAAAATAGAATTAAAAACTTGTAATGAATACTTGACCCAGTAAATGATTTGAAATAAAAAGTTTTCAGTCACAAAATTTTAGATCTTATCAAACTCTATAATTTTGATATAAAGTATGTATTCATCAGACTTTATATAAAAAATATAAATTTCCCGTGAGAAATTAGCAGTACATGGTATTTATGCTGGCTGTTGGCAATGATGACTGTCAGCACAAGTCACGCGATTTTTTCACTCATAAACGCGGGTGCGCGGCCGCGTGGATTCGAACCCATAACCTCCATCCTCGCGCGTTGCATCCTTAGCATACCACCCATGCATCACATGTGACGGGAGATGTATTCTTCTGAAGTAACTCGTGGAGTGAGGCCCATTTTGTATCGGGTCACGACATCCACCGATACTAAATGTTACACTTTTGAAGTAACTCAAATGCGACTTTTAGTACTGCTGATGTTTTGAGTCAGTTCTGAAATGGCTATGGTGGTTTTCAAGTTTAGACCCGGTAGTAAAATGGCTCTGTATCACTTTAATACTGAGTCCTTTATATACATTATTAGATACGGGGTGGACGAATGTGATTTTTTCTACAACGAGGGTCTCGTTATCAAACGGTACCACTTGGTGTCTGCAACATGTAGAGCCTTGTCACCGTCTAGACACACAGGTCACTATTCAACAATCTATAGCCTGTTGATTTTAAATTGTCTTATCGCTTTCTTCGCATTATATGATCTTGTGTTACGCGGCGACAAGTCTATTGTGTCTTTTAGATTTTTTTTAAAAAATTACCCATGTCAACGTCATGTACTCATGTTTTTCTTATCCTGCTTTTTTGACATTGATATCTATGGCCATTATGTACGTCCTTCTCTATAGATACTCGGCTTTGTCTATATCCTCATACGATTGGCGGAGAGATCTTGATTTCATCAACATCTAGTCTGTGACTTGGACCTTGCCCTATCACATGCTTCACATCCAATCTTTGAACCTAATTGTAAGCTTCATATACTGACGCTCATGTGTTAATTTTACATGAAAAGATTGAATGCCGTGGCTTCTTTTATCTCTCAAATATTGGAACAATAGACTTTTCTAAATGTTTTAGATTGTACTTTTATTTGAGATGTGGAACCATGTTGTGAAAGCAACCCATCAAACGCTATCAAATTAAATCATCACACCGTTGTAAGAGAGGAGTGAATGAGCTGAGGTTGTTCCGTTTACAGAAGCGCTTTTATATTTTGAGATACTGTTGACGTAAAGATATGCCAACACACTCGAGAACGCACGAACGCGCAGCACGGCCGTCACAACGGCCAACACCCCGACCTCCCGGGGCAAACCGGTCAGACCGGTTCCTGAAACCGGTCAGACCGCTTTCAGGCGGGAGATCGTGAAGACCTAGAAACTCGAGCTCGGGAGGGACCCCGTCGGAGCTCAAGCAAGCTAGGGTTGCTCTAAGGTCGGCAGGCCACCTAGAACGCCCTTGAACGCCGTAGAGACGAGCAAAAAACAGAATATGGGGGTTGGAAAAGACTAGGGTTTGAGAGATAAAAAGTAAACGAACCTCAATCGGCCTTGAGCCTTTATATTTATAGGCCAGGGAAGTTGTACCCCTTCAAGTTCGGTTACAATACGGGATAAAACATAGAGTCCTAAACCTACTCGAATTACAGACCCAAACCGGTCTGACCGGTTGGGCAAACCAAATCTTGTCGAAGTCGCAACTCTCTCATCCGGAGTCCAAATTAGACGTTCCACATATGCATCTTGATCGCCTCGACGAGAGCTACACAATGGTGAAGTCCAAATCGTATTTTGACAATATTACCCAAACCGGTCTGTACAATATTACCCAAACTGGTCTGACCGGTTTGTGCACACCGGTCAGACTAGTTTGCACTATTGCCAATTTTGAGTGTTAACACATGCCCCCCTGTTTCTTGGTAAAGCTTGCGTAGCAAGAAACACTTCTCCAAGCTAAAATTGGACATACTGCTCGTATCCTTGCATCTCCCATGAGATATGAACCTGAATATGTACTACTTCGACCATGATTGTCTAGAATTTGGTTCAATGTTGTAAACCATCATGGATGCAAAAAACGACCAAATTGCTTTAAATGTTAATTGGTCTTTGAAATACTTCAACTTGAGAATTGAAGAATAATAAATTAATTCAGTATTGCATCCATAAATCATCCAAATCAAAAAATAAGTAATCGGCTCAAAGAACGAATATAAGACACATAGCCGGATTACTCGTGAATTCCTCTTTGCTCTAATGATCTTACACGTATCGTTCATATACGCCCGATAGTGATGGATTTGCTGCTGGAGCCACTTTAAATATGGATGGACTGAGCAAACTGGTCTGACCGGTTCCAAATCCGGTCTGACCGGTTTTAGGCGACTCACTTGCATGAGCCATTGATTATAACAAACGAAACCGATTTTTCATCGGTTTTAACATAAGGACAAAATATATCTGTTCGCAACTGAATAATTCTCAATCGGACAGACAAGCCCGATAAGCCCTTAATGTTTATCATGTGCATCAATAAAAATCAGGATCGATCATTTGAAAAAAAAATAATTGTCACCATGTACCACCTCAGTCTCATCACCGATCCACTGAATAAGTAATTGATGCAAGGTAGACGGCACACATTGATTTGCATGAGTCCAATCACGCCCAAGAATTAAACTAAAGTTACCTTGCACCTTTGCAACGAAGAAGACTGTATCGAGCGTCTTGCTTCCAATAGCCAATTCAACAGAAGCAATTCCCTTTATACTTATATGATTATCTTCTCCCACGCCAGTAATCGTCGCACTTGTCTTGATAAACTCTTCATCTTTCCCGCCAAGTTCCTTGAAGAGAGTGTAAGGCATGAGGTTTACAACAGCCCCTCCATCGACTAGCATCCGCGAAATCGGCTTTCGATTGATATATCCTTTCATATATAAAGCTTCCAAATGATCAATCGATTTCTTTGGCTTATGAAACACAGCATCATGAGGTCCAAAGTGGAAACAAACAACTTCCTCTGGTACCACAAGGTCATCAAGAACTGAACCAAGTACCGCTGATTCGGTTGACTGTCTTGTACTGGATTTACTGAAACCGGTCTGACCGGTTGGCGAAACCGGTCTGACCGCTTTGGCCACTGGCTGGCCACTTGACTTGATTCGCCACTCTTTGCCTTGAGGAACCATGTGTTTGTAATTGTTGAGTTTTTCATCTCTTGGCATCTCTGTTTCCTGCTCTCTTTTCTCCTTATTACGCAAGCGTTGCAATTTTCTTTTCTGCGTATGAGTTAAACCTGATGGACACCATCTGGGTTGATAGTATTTTTCTGCAAACTTGCTACTGCTAACTTCATGATCATCTGTCTCAACAGGGCCTTTATTTGCAACAGCAACCGAATTTTCAATAACAATCGGCTCTTTATCCAAATTTTGCATAACTACTGGAATATCACCAACTGTTGCAAATCCATTAACTTTAACTTGATTTGGACCAACTACAGGCTGCACATCCTCCTTCTTCTTCTTGACACGGTATTCTTGCTTAGGAGGAACACTTGGCTTCTGATCAGACCGAAACCGGTCTGACCGGTTTGATGAAACCGGTCTGACCGCTTTAGTGGCTGGCGCTGGACCTGATTGGTATGAGCCCAATCGGCCATGTACTGGAGTTCTTGGGCTTTCCCCCATATAATCCTGATGTGGTTGTGGCATAGGGAAGAGTTGCATCCATACCCCTTGATCCCACGTCGGATTTTGAGAGCTTGATGTAGGGAATACCCATGGTATGGTAGTATAAAATTTTTGTGGAGGAAATACAGCAATAACATCACCTTGGTGCTTGCTATTCTCTCTTGAAGCTGTAGAATTATTCCAACGCGATGTTGCTCTTGGTTTCTTTTTTGTTGGCCGATCAACTTGAACGGCCTTTGTGTACTTGTTCAGGAGCTGATCATCCACCTTACAAGTACCCACTTCCGGACGCCTAGGCTTGAAAGTTCTTGGTCGGTCTTGGGACAAACCGGTCTGACCGGTCGGGAAACCGGTCTGACCGGTTTCGCCTGATCAGTGAACCGACCTTCGGTTGATGAACTCTCTTGACTCCAATGATCACATTTTTCCCTTTGGCTTGTTTGGCTTGTTCCGGCTGAATAAGTATTTTGGGATTATTCAGATTCAAAGTATGAACAGATAAAAGAGCTTCATCACTTTGTGTCTCAGCTAATAGCAATCGTCCTTCATTAATAGCCGATTGTATCCGTCGACGAAAAATATTACAATCATTAGTTGCATGCAAAAAAGAATTATGCCACTTACAATACGCATGCCCTTTCAGATCCTCCGACGATGGAAAAGCATGAGACAATTTAATGTTGCCACTCTCGAGTAGTTCATCAAAAACATGGTCACATTTAGCAACATCAAAAGTAAACTTCACTTCACCTTGCCGACTTTTCTGTATCGGCTTGAGTGAAGGGCAAGAACATGGCTCGGCCTTTGATGGCCAAACAAATTCAGCAGCACAAATTTCCTTACCCTCATCGTCCGAACTATCAGAATTATGATCAATGATACGCACCTTGGACTGATGAGTTTTAGTGGACTCTTTTGAATTTTCCAACTTAAGCTCTAAACTCATTGTGTTTGTTAGGAAAAAAAATCAAAATATGGTTTACGCATCCGCGTTTGGATCTTTTAAAATTTCAATGTGTGTGTGTTGGGAAGTGGTTTCACGATAGTATATTTTTGCTACGTGGAAATTATTAAATTAAAACATCGGTTCTTAACATCTTGAAATCTTCTAAAATAATCAAGGACCGATTCATCACGGCCTTGTATAACCGATGTCAAATCCGTCACTTTACCTTCGTTCTCTCTATTAAAGAAGCGATCATGAAATTTACGGTCTAACTGATTCCATGTTTGTATAGAATTCGGAGAGAGCGAAGAGAACCAAGACAAAGCATTTCCAGTAAGAGATAATGAAAATAGTCGCACACGTAAAGCCTCATTAAAAGCCGCTTTTCCTAATTGGAATGTATATTGGCTCACATGATCCCAAGTCGTAAGAGTACCATCACCATTAAATTTAGTGAACTCAGGAACATGCCAACCAGCGGGATAGGGAACAAGATCAAATTCCTGAGGATATGGTTTTTGACATAAATACTTGCCTCAAAAAGAAATTCAAGATTGCCACTTGCTCTGAACGTTCCTCAACGTAAACAAATCAACTACAAACAAGCACACATGCACAACTAAGAACAATACACCAATAAGTAACGAAATAGTTTTGAAAAGCGTACTACAAGCCAACACTAGCTACACCGAACGCAAACGGCACGAGAAGCGCTTAAAACGGAACTACGGTTCAAAAGATAAAGCTAGTGAACATTTGAATTATATATAAAAGGAACAACTATATGTGTTGTATTTATTTTAATTTCATAAAAAAGTATGTTGACGTAAAGATATGCCAACACACTCGAGAACGCACGAATGCGCAGCACGGCCGTCACAACGGCCAACACCCCGACCTCCCGGGGCAAACCGGTCAGACCAGTTCCTGAAACCGGTCAGACCGCTTTCAGGCGGGAGATCGTGAAGACCTAGAAACTCGAGCTCGGGATGGACCCCGTCGGAGCTCAAGCAAGCTAGGGTTGCTCTAGGGTCGGCAGGACACCTAGAACGCCCTTGAACACCGTAGAGACGAGCAAAGAACAGAGGATAGGGTTTGGAAGAGATTAAGGTTTGAGGGATAAAAAGTAAAGGACAAATATGTTGGTTCGATTGGGAACACCTCAATCGGCCTTGAGCCTTTATATTTATAGGCCGGGGAAGTCGTACCCCTTCAAGTTCGGTTACAATACGGGATAAAACATAGAGTCCTAAACCTACTCTAATTACAGACCCAAACCGGTCTGACCGGTTGGGCAAACCGGTCAGACCGGTTTCCCTCGAGAGCAAATCTTGTCAAAGTCGTAACTCTCTCATCCGGAGTCCAAATTGAACGTTCCACATATGCATCTTGATCGCCTCGTCGAGAGCTACACAATGGTGAAGTCCAAATTGCATTTTGACAACATTACCCAAACTGGTCTGACCGGTTTGTGCACACGGGTCAGACCGGTTTGCACTATTGCCAATTTTGAGTGTCAACAGATACAATATCAGTTCTTAAATAATAATTATTTACCACAAGGCAAGGTCGTCCATGGTTAGGAATCGTGGCACAAATCCATTCAAAAAAAAATAATGTTTTAGAGTTTTTCAGACACAATAGAGGCAGATGAAAAAGGACACATGCGCATTCAGTTAGTTGAGTTTCTATGTAAAAAATAGAAAGAATTCATTTACATTTAATGCATGCATGAGGTTTATTTTCATAAAATCATGCATGCATGCTAAAACATCATTCTTTATGTGACAAATTTTGAATGCTAAAATATCGTTCTTTGTTGGACGGAGTGAGTAAATCTGAAACAAAATGGCCATATGTAGAGTCACCAACAATTTATTTTTCAATTCCTAGAAATTGTAATGGTGTGACAGAAAATAATCTTTTATTTTGTTATTGCAGAATTAAAGCGAAGTAAAAGTTAGCTTTTAGCTAACTTCATAGAGATCTTGCGAGTGGTCAGGGCCTCATGGGCAGTTAGTTATGTTAGCTCTCTCTCCTGTCCTATTTTCATGAGCCGCACAATATTGCTTAGTTTTTTTAGACAATATTGCACAATATTTGCTTTTGTACAAAACGAGGTCACCGTTGAAGGCCCCATTACAAACTTGGACCAAGCATGAACCCATATACAACAAGAGAATGCTCATCTCTTTTTGGCGAAGGCCCACTGAAGCCCATTCTTCTCCTACCCAAGCCGAAAGGCCAACCCAATATCCCTTCCGCTCGTACGCGGGCTGGGCCCAATTTCCGCCTCTCCATCTCCGCAATTACCTTTACTCGTTCATCATCCCATCTTCTCAATATAAAAAAAGAATTAAAAAACTTTTCTCGTTCAGACACCGGAAGGGGGAAAAAAATCTGCGGCGAAGGAAGGCGATGGCGGCGCAGGCGGAGGCGGAGGAGGAGGTGCGGCTGGAGCTGGAGGCGGTGGCGGCGGTGTACGGCGGCGACGCCCGCGTGCTCCGCGACCTCCCGCCCCACCTCGTCGTCCACGTGCGGCCCCGCACCGCCGACGACTCCTCGCAGCAGGTCCGCCCCCCTTCCCCACGCGCGTAGCCCTCTTTCCCTGCTGGCCCTCGCGGTTTCCGCGTCCGCTTCCCCACGCGCGTACCCTCTTCCCTGCTGGCCCTCGCGGTTTCCGCGTCCATCGAGGTTGCCGGGTGTAGTGAGTCGCGGATGGAGGACTCGCGCTATCGATCCGCCGGCTGGCCACCCCTCGTTGTGCTGTGCCCCAATTCCCAAATAGTGGTAAACAGTAGCTGGTGCTAGGGTCGCCGCTGTTCTTAGGTGAACCCTAGCTCTCGGAGAAGAGAGGGGAGATTAATGAGGGGTTAAATTTAATCCAATGCGGTTACTAGTTGAGCCGTTGAGAAATTCAGGATTTGTGTGTGTAATGCTTGTGGGCTTACAGATTGATTAATTTATTAGGGTGTGTCGATTGTCTCATGATCCTGATTCTTGTTGGTTTAAAGTTTACTTTGATTGATTGCTGTGGCAGTTGGTTGGTGCCGCTGCCTTGTCAGGTAATAGAGGGGGTATGTGCTTAGGAGCTGAGTGGGCATTCTAGTGCATTGCAGTTTGATTACACAGACAATCTAGTACCTTTCAGTTTGATTACACATACAGTTATTACGACTAAAATGTGACTAAAATGCATGGGACTTTAAGTAGGAACAATTCAACCTAGAGGACTAAGAGCCTAAGCACAAGAGCAACTATGTTCAGGTGATGTAGTCTAAGCAGAATCATAATGGAAGTGGCAGTATGGCTGCCAGCGGTAACTTCTTAGGTTTTTTATATTAATTCCTTTGGTGATGAGCTTAGTTTTGGTATATTTTGTTGTGTGAAGATTAAAAGCATATATATCTACTGTTCTTTTCTTAGACTTTGACATTGCACGCTGGTACTTTGATCAATATTGCCCTAAATTCCACCTGTTTCCCTGAAGGGTTAACATAATGACCTGTTTGCTAATGGTGATTTTCTCTCCTTTCAGTTTGTGGAGCTCTTTCTTGGAATTAAAGCATCTTCACAGGTATGAACATCAACCACCTTTCGATTTCGAAATTTTCTGCTCATATATCCCAACCTATGGAGTACATGGTTCGAAATATGCATGTTAACAAGTTTTCTCGTGCATTTAAACAACTCTGTTCCAATAATGCATAGAAATAAATTGTCATTTAAAAACCTTTGTTTTTGATGAGGCCAAGATATTCCCTGAAATTTTATTGCCTTGGAATGAAATTTGATAATGCTTGTGGTATCATAGATTTACAAATTTGAACAGAAAACATCTCATATCAAGAAAACATTTCAAACTACAGAACTCATATTGTTTCTTGATATTGATATTCAGCATGCTTGTTAAATGCTGCTGCCCTTCTCACAGAAACAATCTTGTTCATAATACTTCATTAGATGGTTAAATTTTTGCTCAGTCTTAATTGTTAATGCATTGTGTATTTCCAGTATCCAAAGGAACCACCTCATATTTATGCTGTGGAAAGTAAGGGCCTTGATGAGAATCGACAGTCGTATCTTGTTAGCAGCATCCAGAACAAGGCAAAAGAGCTTTCGAACTACCCAATGCTTGTGACATTGTGCGAGGTATTCATTGTTTTCATATCATATCATAAGGTTCAAAAGAATTTTCATAATTGTAAACTGTTAGTTGAAACAGTTCTTACATTTGCACATATATTTAAAGTATTGTGGGTGCTAGCATTAGACTCAGTTCCTTTAGCTTCACTTCGTACTCATTATTTGTATATGAAGGGAGTTAATAAGTTGTATTGACATGATGCTTTCATATTGTGTACCCTATACTAGGCTCCTAAAACTATGGTATCTTTAGGCAACTATAAGATGGTATCTGCATGAATAATTATAAACTATGGTATCTTTAAGAAACTATGAGATGGTATCTACATGAATGATGTTATTAAATAATTAGGTTTAATTTTATCCTAATAAGTGATGAAAGAGCGAGAAATGATGCCAAACTTGCATCTGTAAACAAAGTTCTGTGTCAGAATTACCCAAAACAGTGTTTGTATGCCCCAATATTCACATGTCAGTGGATACCAAAGGAATCTTGTACCAGTAATCTTTTAATGTCCATTGTAACCATTGTCGTCGACAAGGGTGGATTGTGGTTCCATGTCGATTAAACATTTAAGTGATTTTACATGCAGGAAGCTGGAGAGATCCTCTCAAATATGAATCATCCAGCAGGGGATTGTCCACTGTGTCTATATCCTCTAGTTGGAGAGGATAAGGATGGCTCTGAGTTGCCTTTTATGAAGTTGATGTCATGCTACCACTGCTTCCACAGGTTGATGAGTTGTGCATCAACAGAACTGTACTGTAGTGCAAGTAATTTATTCTCTCTAGTCTCTAGTGGTAGCTTACATTTTTGCATTGCAGTAACTGCATTAAGAGATGGTGGGAATGGCTTCAACATGGTGATGCTAACCCTAAGGAGTGTAATACCGGAGGTGCGGTTATTTCTCATTTGTCCAGATTGAAATTCCGAGCATAGAAATGTTTCATGTAACAGTAGGTTGATGACTGATACCTTAACCAAAGCTGCTTACAAGAATTATAGTGGTTATAGAATTACAATGATTGATACCTGAGCCAAAACTGCTTGCAAAGACTTGTTAGGTTGATATCTGATACCTGAGCTGCTTAGAGATTTTTATTCCCATGGAAAATTTTCATTAGGAGTTTGCATGACATGAAGTCAATAGTATGCTGCCTTTTGTGAATTGTAGTTGGTTATAGGCTTTAAGTTCATTCACTCTCTAGTGGCATTAGTACGGAATTACTATTATAATGAAGCCCATTAAATTGGCAACATTTGGGATTATTTATTTCTAGCTTACAATGTCACTCGGCATTCTGTCAATAGCCCAAGGCTCCAGATACAACCATAAATTCTTCCATACAGTTACTACTTTTGTTTGTTGATTCCATATGCTAAATGTTATTAATCTTGACTTGTGCAATTAATTATTAATGCTTCTAAAGGATTTGATTTTTCCAGCTCAGGCAAGCATTATAATGTGAATCAGCACAAAGGATTTTGCCCAGTTTGCCGGAAAGTGTTTGATGAGAAGGATATTGAGCATGTTCATGATTTGTTGGGTGAAAGTACTTCCCGGCTGGTATGTCTCAGAAATGATTCATGTTCAAGCGAACCATTCTACATTTTCAGGCGTTGCCAGTTCAAGTTTACTGCATTGTCTTGATCATATTGTTAGACACCATATCACTATTGCCCACTATATCATATAATCCATATCGTACATAAATGAGACCTGCCATAACTCTTTTTCTGTTTTTACTTGTTCACCTCTAGGCATCATTGACATTTGGCTTGGGTGAAGATGAAAATGAATTGCTCCATTCTGAGGCAGAGCAAATCAGGAGAAAAAGAATTGAAACACTGGTTAATCTGCAGCAAGAACGAAATGGCCTGATCGAACCGAAGAAAGACCTTGCCATACAACCAGGAATGTATGTTACTCTTCCTCCCAGCGCACCAGATACAGCTGCAGAAGAGAGCGCTGATGCCAGTGACGACACCGCTACAACCTCAGGAACAGAGCAACACAGCCAGGCAAACGACACCAGTGGCGATAAGCCCAAGAATTCTAGACATCGAAGGAGACATCGAACTAATACTTCAAGAAGACAACCTCATGGCCAGCCTCACGGCCAGCCTGGTAGGCAACAGTGGCAGAGGAAAGAAGCAGACACGTCACACCAATAACACATTTAAGCAATGAGGATGTGAGTTGTTTTTTATCGGTTATGTATATTGATGATGCGCCCTGCATTTCTTACATACATGCACGGCATGACTCAACAGCATGGTTTTAATGCTGTTATGATCAAGAGTTTATGCAAAGGGTCCGTGGTACACTGGAATTTCTTTCTAAAGAAAGAACAGTGCATTGGAGTTCATGTCAATGCAATGTTGAATCAAAGCTTATGCTACAAATAACACTGGAAATAAAAACACTGCATGCTTGACTCCTACGTATACTCTGTATTTTTGTGTTATTCCCCGGTACTCTGTTGTTTTGCCTTCTGGTAGTAGTCACATTCCAGCTCAGGCAAGCATTATAATGTGAATCAGCACAAAGGATTTTGCCCAGTTTGCCGGAAAGTGTTTGATGAGAAGGATATTGAGCATGTTCATGATTTGTTGGGTGAAAGTACTTCCCGGCTGGTATGTCTCAGAAATGATTCATGTTCAAGCGAACCATTCTACATTTTCAGGCGTTGCCAGTTCAAGTTTACTGCATTGTCTTGATCATATTGTTAGACACCATATCACTATTGCCCACTATATCATATAATCCATATCGTACATAAATGAGACCTGCCATAACTCTTTTTCTGTTTTTACTTGTTCACCTCTAGGCATCATTGACATTTGGCTTGGGTGAAGATGAAAATGAATTGCTCCATTCTGAGGCAGAGCAAATCAGGAGAAAAAGAATTGAAACACTGGTTAATCTGCAGCAAGAACGAAATGGCCTGATCGAACCGAAGAAAGACCTTGCCATACAACCAGGAATGTATGTTACTCTTCCTCCCAGCGCACCAGATACAGCTGCAGAAGAGAGCGCTGATGCCAGTGACGACACCGCTACAACCTCAGGAACAGAGCAACACAGCCAGGCAAACGACACCAGTGGCGATAAGCCCAAGAATTCTAGACATCGAAGGAGACATCGAACTAATACTTCAAGAAGACAACCTCATGGCCAGCCTCACGGCCAGCCTGGTAGGCAACAGTGGCAGAGGAAAGAAGCAGACACGTCACACCAATAACACATTTAAGCAATGAGGATGTGAGTTGTTTTTTATCGGTTATGTATATTGATGATGCGCCCTGCATTTCTTACATACATGCACGGCATGACTCAACAGCATGGTTTTAATGCTGTTATGATCAAGAGTTTATGCAAAGGGTCCGTGGTACACTGGAATTTCTTTCTAAAGAAAGAACAGTGCATTGGAGTTCATGTCAATGCAATGTTGAATCAAAGCTTATGCTACAAATAACACTGGAAATAAAAACACTGCATGCTTGACTCCTACGTATACTCTGTATTTTTGTGTTATTCCCCGGTACTCTGTTGTTTTGCCTTCTGGTAGTAGTCACACAAGACACGAATTATTTTGTTGGTTCGTTTTTTCTTCAAATTCTATTGCCACTTGCAATATATGTTTGAAACACAATGAATACATTTTAGGCTTTGGGCAGCTGGTATGCAAAGTATGTAGGGGAATTGAGTAACAATGCTTTCGAAGACTTCTGTATATATATGCTACAAAATTACATGCAACGTGGTTGTGTGGTCCAGGGATGAAAACGATAGGCAAAAGGTCTAACACTTTCATTTTTTTTTCTTAAAAAAAACAAATTATCTGATCGGAAGCACATCCATAACGGTCGAGAAAAATATTGATGGTCCGGAATACCGAATACGTTCATCTCCCCCCTCAACGGAATTCCAGCTTAAAGGTCAGGTGCTTCAGACGTTCCAAAGCGAGCAGAGAACGACTTATCTGGCCCAACAAAAACGTATTGTTGTCTGAAGAAATATTGGCCGAGCAGAGAAGGAACGAAGGCGTTTGGGTACAAAAGCGAACATGAACCAACCATCTCTACTCTACTGCTAATTCTTTTATTGCGGCCGTCAGCTGTTGTCTGAAGCATATACATTGGACGGCCACGGCCTTAAAATTACATAGCTTAACTATCTTACCCAAGAGTACAAGTACAAGATAGAGAGGGAGTCGTGATTTTTTGAGATGGTTGGTTCATGTTGATTTGTCCAAGGCTTTACTCTTATATATATGACGTCTTTTGTATAAGCATTGGTGTTGGTGTTATTACTGCTGCTATTATTTTGTTGTCGTCGTTGTTTCATTATCTAGATCTCCTTGTTCCACACCACTGTTGGGAATAGTATAGAATGAGAAAGTGGAGGTTCTTTACGTCCAAACACGCCGAAACAAAATTGGATGGAGCCTACAGAAGTAGAAATACAATTTGTGCTGGTAGTCAAAATGCGGAAACATTGCTGGCCAGTACACACAGGGTGATTTGTACTGATGGACGTATAACTGCCAGTAGAAATGCATTTATTTCAGAACAAATCAATTATAATCATTTAGAGATTTAAATGCAAAAAGTAAATCATTTTATGCTGGTCGTCGCGTACATTGTCCATCAACATAAATACAATCCATTTGTGTTGGCAGTTGGCATCCAATAGCGACTAACTGTCCTAAAAAATGTTATCGTGCTAGCACAGACTGTTATTTATCGGCGGTGCTTAGGCCATTGTACATAAGCTGGGCCAGCTAAGATTTGTTTCAGCTCCTGCCTCGGAGTACGGTGTCCCAACAAACAAGAGATACAAAACTAGATTTTTCTAAGAGGAGAATCAAGATACCATGTAAATTGATTGGAACAGTTTGCACCTCATGGTGCTATGTATGTTTATTATATAAGGCCGGCTCAAGCCAAGGCCAAAACATTTACAATTAACGACTATGGATTGCTAATCCTAGGAGGCCGATACTCTCTGTATTCTAACACTGACATCCTCTGTACTAACTCACATCAACGACAGATGGTGGTGCATGGCTTAGAGGCCGGAGGAGTCCGAAGTAGTAGAGGCTGGGCACTTAGAGCCAATTATATACTGACATATTTCGGGAGCTCTTTTACGGTGTGTCATACTTGTACCTGCTAGTATGACAGTATAAACTAGATACTGACAGGGGTATTATGGTAACATAAAAAAAAATCCCCCCTAAAAAAATTTCCAGGCGGCCGGACTCGTGCTGTCTCGCCCGTGTGCGCACCCTTGTCTCGCCCGTCCGAGCTACCGGATCCAAAAAAGATATGCCATATTTACATATCTGTCATTCCAAACTTATATGTCAAAATTACATATCTGCCATTTTATTTTTTTCCCATAGTACCCTTATACTACCCATACTAATAAAACGGTTACAGTAGTATACAATTAATCTGGTCCGTCCGATCTTTACATACTAGTCCTCCGATCTTTACATACTAGTCCTTTTTAAGGCTAGCATGGCACAACGTAAAAGAGCTCTCACGGCAGCACCGGTTGCTTGCAGGCCATCTGGCAACTATAAACTGCATATGTGAGCGTATTTGCAAGGGCCATTGTCAGCCTCACGTGAATAAAAAACATGGCACAATGCAGAGGGCAATTCGTTGTGGCTCCCCGTTGAGCAATTCCACCATTGGGAGGC
>OAMR01000285.1:839828-862529 GCA_900205405.1 Echinochloa crus-galli | reverse complement strand
GCCAGCTGCTCGAATGGAGCCGCAACTGCTCCGCTGCCTCACCCTGCAGGTACCGCTACACCTACAAAGACGACGGTGTCTACTCAGCCGGCGTCTCGGCCGTGGAAGTCTTTCACTCGTGGCGCAGCTCGGCGTCGGCAAGTTCTCCTACTGCCTCACCGACTTCTTCAACACCAGCTTGAGCAGCCCGGTGCTGTTCGGCTCCCTCGCGAAGCTGGTTGTGCCCCCCGGCGGCGGCGCCACCACTGCTGTGCAGTCGACGCCGCTCGTGCAGAGCCCGCATGATCCATCAGGGTACTACGTCTCCCTCGAGGGCATGTCGCTCGGCGGTTCTCGCCTGCCAATCCCGAACGGCACTTTCGACCTGCGCGACGACGGCACGGGGGGATGATGGTGGATTCGGGTACCACCTTTACTATCCTTCTTGAAAGTGCTTTCAGGGTGGTGGTTGACCACGTAGCCGAGGTGCTGGACGACAGCCGTCCCCGGTGAACGCCTCCGGCCTTGACAGTACTTGTTTTTCCGCGCCAGCTGCTGCGTGGCGGCTCCCGGACATGCCGGACCTGGTTCTGCACTTCGCCGGTGGTGCGGAAACGAGGCTGCAAAAGGGACAATAACTACATGTTCTGTGATGAAGAGGAGTCCTCGTTAAGTTTGGCCATTGCAGGGAGGACGAGGACTTCAAGTTTGGGAAATTTCCAGATGCAGAATATACAGATGCTGTTTGACATCACCGTAGGGCAATTGTCATTCGTGCCCACAGACTGCAGTAAGCTCCGAAATCGGCAGGATATCTTACTATTACTAATTGGAGGCTCCTTTTGGAGGCTCTACCTTAATCCTCACGAGACGCGCTAGAAAAAAGATAAATCCTAGAAATTCTCACAAAAATCAGAAACATCTGACCATTAATTATTTGGACTTTAATCACCATACATGATAATAGCCATTGGATCAATTATATTTCTAAAAAATTACCCACCACTGCCATTATAAAAATTAACTTAAAATAACCCCCTAAACCTATATTTAAACTACCCACCTGCCATCAAGTAAAACCATTTCACATCACTAAAGAAAGCTGATCTAAATAAAGCTTTCCCGCAACCCAGGAAAATTAATTATTCGATCTCATCCCTGTGAGCCTTCCAGAACATAAAACCTGCCGCCAATGTCTGGCAATCCAGCCATCCCGTACGTCTTCTGTGTGGTGGCTCCGACGAGGTGACCATTCTCTTCCTGCGCGCCTACACACAGCATTAGCCCATATAGCACTAATCATGGAACCGAACAGCCGGTGCAGGCCGCATATGGAAAGGAGCAAGATCGCATCGAGCTGTGGGAGATACACGGTGTGGCCTGGGGCGTCGTCAGCGTAGGGACGGCTGCGAGAGAGCAGCTACTGGAAACTGGAAGACCAAGTATTGCAGACGATTATAGCAGGGATCGTAGTTGACAGTTTCGGTAGATAATAACACCACCGCTCTAGAGGAGAACAACGGCCTCGAAGTCAGCCTATGGAAGAGAGTCTCATGTGAAGGAGTGAGATGAGATGTGATCGATCGTCATCGTACGTGCGTACATCAAGTATAGGTACAACATGAATACATATGCTACTATCGTGCGTACATCAAGTACAGCGCATATTTTTTTTTTATCATTCCAGTGTCCCTAGCCTTGAGGTGCATCTAGGGAAAATAATAACAAACAACGGGGAAAGAAAGCTCAAATCTGGGGCTAACATAGAGCATAATCGGTAGACAAGCATAAGGCTATCTATAGCACTTTGCAGTAGTCGGACAATGCAAGGTGCATGATGGAGTAATAGGATTGGTTATTTCAGATAAATAATTTAATTGATGGCACAGTAGCTGAGACGAGGCAAGTAATTAGTACGTTTGTGCACTCTCAAGGTACATTAATTAATAAATCCAACAAATGGCAAATTGTAGGAATTTTGAAACATGTCTGTAGTTCTGCCATAACTAATTTCCTTTCATTTCTTACATTCACCATTATCATTTGCATTTCCATTTGCGCCAAGAACCTAAACAAGCTACAAATTTTTCCTTCTTTTTTATTTTTTGTCGAAAACAATACATGCACATTCAACCTCATGAATACATGCATGCAAACCGTGCCCCCTACGAGCATCTTTGGAAGACTAGACCAGCGGATATCGAGATTGACAAAGTCATCACAGACGCTTAACTGTCGACCGACACATTGCCTACAACTTATTAATACTGCTGAATAATCCAATAAAACACGACACAAGTGTTGACTCAAGGAACTCCAATCGAGATGGTAGAAACTTTACCAACTAACCTGCGATCAGTTTGCTTAAAAACCTACATAAACTATGAGCGCATATTTCCTTTTAAAATATCTAGCCCGTGCAGGTGTACGGGTTGATTGACTAGTAAAGAAAATTGTAACTAAGCACCATTAGGTTGTCAAAGGCCACGAAATCGTCTACCATTTGAATCATCTAGCTAACAATTGCAAGAAACAATCCTGCTTATCTGCAGAAGCATCCCAACATCAAGATTATGAGAGCCTCTATTTCGTAAATAGGTAAAAGAAATCTTCTGTTGCACTTGTGTTGCTGGCTTTGCTCGTTGAACTTCCACGGTGGATTTGCTTGCATACATAGTACTCCAGACGTAGTTACGTAGAACCTATTGATTAGGCTAGCTACAGCTAGACATCTCGTATACGGCCTTGTGGTGTGGTTCTAGTGGGTGCTGGGAGAATGAAGGTGCGAGTTCATGTGCCTCAGAGCGACCGAGCCCCGTATGGATTGGTACCAGTCTAGCATGACTCAACTGCAAGGAACCTAGCGGCTAATTAACGAAGACGAAGGCCAGTGCATCCTTTAAGAAACGATATGAATCGGTTGCTTGTTCTATTGAGATCCACGGAGTAGAATATGTAGGGATCCGATCAACAATGGATCAAGTATACATAGTAATTAAGATTATTTTTTAATGGCACAGGTTGGTAATTTGAATGCAACTACTGGGGGTTGTTTTAGGCTGTTTTTCATAATGGCAAAGGTGGGTATTTTTTTAGAAAACAAATCTAATGGCTATTATTATTTATTATAATTCCTCGTCTTTTAAATTGAGGGCTAGATGTTTCTGATTTTTGTGGGAATTTTTGGTATTTATCTTTTTTTCTAGCGCATCTCGTCAGGATTAACATGGAGGATCCAAAAGGAGCCTTCAATTAGTAATTGTAAGATTTTGAGGTTTTAAATGCAAAAAGTAAATCGTTTTATGCTGGTCGTCGCTTGCGTTGTCCATCAACATAAATACAATCCATTTGTGTTGGCAGTTTTTGTAGTGGCACAGCTTGCCCCTCATGGTGCTGTGTATGTTATTACGTAAGGCCGGCAGAAGCCAAGATTAACAACTATGGATTGCTAATCATAGGAGGCCGATACTCTGTTTATTCTAACACAGACATCCTCTCTACTAACTCACATCAACGACAAATGGCCGGAGGAGTCCGAAGCAGTAGAGGCTGGGCAGCTAGATCCAATTATATACCAACATACAGCTTGGGATCTATATATATAGGTTTCTCCGCTCCAGATGATGACATCTTCGTCCATATGTGCTCAAGGTCGATAGCAGAACTCCAATATAAATAGACTTGTTAGTTTCAACTTGACTCTTCAGCCCCAGCCAGAACCTCCTACAAATTTACTCTCGACCTTTACAACAGTCGTCCATGCTGATGCGCAGATGCATTATGGGTTCCATTATTCCCGTACAAGTCCTAACCTTACTCCTACTTTCCTCACTGCACATCAGCTCGATGGCGCCACCACCGTCCGGCTACCGTTTCATGCTCACCCACATCGACTCAAGAGGCAGCTTCACTAAGTCCGAGCTCATGCGCCGAGCCGCACACAGAAGCCGCCGCCATGTGGCCACAATGCAATCAGGCAATTTTATGAAATCTTCTAGCTTAGACCCCCGCCCCACCAGGCTCCACTCGGGCCAAGCCGAGTACCTCATGGAGCTCGCCATCGGCACCCCGCCGGTGCCATTCATCGCCCTCGCCGATACTGGAAGCGACCTTACCTGGACACAGTGCAAGCCATGCAAGCTGTGCTTCCCACAGGACACGCCTATCTACGACCCCACCGCCTCCTCCAGCTTTTTCCTAGTCACTTGCTCTAGCGCAAGCTGCCTGCCCGAATGGAGCAGTAACTGCTCTGCTACCTCGCCCTGCAAATATGGCTATGCCTATGACGACGGCGCATACTCTTTCGGCATCATGGGGACGGAGGCACTCACATTTGGCATATCTAGCAGCTCTAGTAGTTCTCCAGGCGTTTCCATCGGCGGCATCGCATTCGGCTGCGGCGTGGACAACGGGGGCTTGTCGTACAACTCCACCGGGACTGTCGGCCTTGGCCAGGGGAGCCTTTCCCTAGTGACGCAGCTCGGGGTTGGCAAGTTCTCCTACTGCCTCACCGACTTCTTCAACTCCAGTATGGGCAGCCCACTCTTGTTTGGCTCCCACGCTGAGCTGTTGCCGGGTGCCGCCACCGTGCAGTCGACGCCATTCAGGACACAGGACACATCGTGGTACGACGTCACCCTCGAGGGCATATCGCTCGGCGACTCTCGTCTGCCGATCCCGAATGGCGCCTTTGATGGCACTGGGGGAATGATGGTGGATTCGGGCACAACGTTCACTGTCCTGGTGGAAAGTGCTTTCAGGGTCGTCGTCGAACACGTTGCTGATGTGCTCGGCCAGCCGGTGGTGAATTCCTCCAGCCTTGACAGCCCTTGTTTTCCAGCTCCCGCCGGTGAGCGGCAGCTCCCGGAGATGCCTGAGCTCGTGCTGCACTTCGCTGGCGGCGCAGATATGAGGCTGCATCGGGATAGCTACATGTTCTTTGATGAAGAGGAGTCGTCGTTCTGCTTAGCCATTGTTGGGATGACGTCGTTTTCAGTTTTGGGAAATTTCCAGCAGCAGAATATACATATGCTGTTTGACATCACCGAGGGGCAATTGTCATTCGTGCCCACCGACTGTAGTAAGCTCTGAAGTGATTTGGTAGCTGAAGAATTGGAAAATTTGAAGGCAAGCAATATGCAATCTGTAAACACTTTATGTGCTTCGTTATCAATAAAAACAGATACAGCACATCCTGGTGCAACAAACAGGCGCCCATCTTATTTTCACTAAATGAAACAAAAGAAACGGACACAAGTAAACAGATTGTAAATAACACTGTGTTGTCACTTCAGTAAGGATGTATACCCACACCGAGGTTCGCAGTAGATCCCGCGCTGCCGCACCCTGATCCCGTGGACGCGGTCCTTGTGAACCAGTCCATGGTGGACCAGGCCCACCATGACCGCAGCCAGCCGCAGCCTTCACCAGGCCCTCCTGGGCCGAATCTTGGCCTTGTTAGGCCGAGCCGGCCACATTCGGCCCACGACCAGCCCGTGACCTTCTTTCTCCCTTTCTTTTTCTTTAATCTGCTGACTACGTGGCCCCACCTGTCATAGACGCGTGGAGGCTGACCAGTGGGCCCATCTGACCCTGCTGACCCACTGACTTTGATCGTTGACCTGGTCAACATTGACCGATCAACGCTGACATCATCCGGGCCCACGATGACATCAGCACATTGCCTCTCGTCTTGTTGTTGGAGTACCGAGCAATGATTGAAGCCCGAAACGCTGCAGGCACATTGCAAGCCCGAAACCTTGTTGGTCCCGGTGATCAGACTGGTACAATGAACCCGATGCCAATGTTGATCGTTATTTGTGCTGGCTTTGAAGTTGGCACCAATAGCTGATTATGGTACTCGTCCGGCAAAATTGTTATATGACAAGGCACAAAGCTTGAATACGTTAAATGTGAAAGCTTTCAGGGAGTTTTCATTAAAGACTTCTCCTGGAGATGTCCATCGACTGCAAAGATTTCATAGCACCAATATTTTGAGGAATTTGATTTCCAACCATATAATTCCCTAATAAATTAAAATTCTTCAATACTCCGTATATTAATTAATAACTCGATAAGTGAAGTCAGTGATTCGGTCCGGAATTTCACATGTTAAATGATTGAGGGACAAGTCTATGCCAACCAACTAACATTACTGTACCGGTGACAAATTCCGAATGCTGCCGTGTATGCGTGATGAGGAAGAAGCTGCAGGTGTCACATGATAAGCATCATGGACTTGGACGACCTACAGATGGTGCTATATATTTAGAAGTGGTCTGTTATGTGCTTTTGTGATGCAGCCGTGGTTTTTTGTCCATGATTAAGACAAGATGAATGATATCATTTTTTTCAGTGTACTAGCTCACGTACTGTACGTGTGGGGAAGAAAGTTGGTGACATAAACATGTGGAAGCTGTCAGTGTTACGATCGTCCTTGGTCATTCCCAACCGATACGCTAGACAAATTATTCCATTGCACGTAAATTACCCCAGAGAAATTATATTCGCGAGGCTTTCTAGCTACTAGGCTCGTCGTGGGTAAACGAGAGATAGACAAGTCTGACTAAACAATCAGAGTCGTTAATCGCAACAAATGATTTGCACTGGCGGTAGTCAAAATGAATAATACTGCACTGTAGATCTTAGAACTTGGCTCAAACGTTGTCCCGAGTATGGCTATGGAAAGTTTTCCAAGAACAACGACATCGACGGTGGCTGCAATATATATGTGTGTCTTCAATTTTGTAGCACAAAGAAAATACGATATATATGGACTATTTAGGATCGGAAATACGGAGTACATCGGACATACATGCATGAGGGTAGAGCAGAGATCCCAAATACGTCTTTGGCATTCAAGATGTGGTCGCCACCAAAGACAGAATTTCGGCGGTCTGCCATTTGTGTTGTAGCTTCTGGCCACCTGCTATACAGATCTTCCACAGCCTCACGTGTGGGTTCCCTCAAACGCCAGCTTAATAAGAGACAAAACTCTAAAATAAAATCAATAGAACGAAAGAGGTGACGTTTCACAAAATCAAAATCACTACAACATATTGGCTGTGCGTTTAGAATTTTAATAGAAAAAATTAAAGTTGTATATGATGGCTCTTCGCCATCACCTTCGAACCAAATTGTCAAAAAGAACAATGCAAGTAGCCTGATTATATTGAAAAACCCGAGCCCTCTACATGGACCATATATATTGAGCTCTTTTACGGAGCTCCATACTAGTGTTTGAAAGGACTAGTATAAAACATCCGATGGCTAAGATTAATTGTATACCACTGAAGACTTCACATATAGTATAGGTAGTATATGTGACTAGTATAAGTAGTAGAACGATATTATGTATAAAAAATATGGCATCATTATTATATATATTTTGACTCTAGAACAAAGTTATAATGTTATTGACGCCAAAAAGATCGAAATAATTACTAAATTATTCGTAAAATTGATGATTAAATCTTCTCTATACTAGTATACTAATAAGTACTACTCCCTCCGTTCCTATTGTCGTTTTGGCTTTTCTAGGTGCATAGTTTTTGCTATGTATTTAGATATAGTATATGTCTATATGCATAATAATATCCATGAACCTACAAAAGCTAAAACGACCTACAAATAGGAACGGAGGGAGTAGTATGGAGCAGACCAATTTAGCTACTTTGTCCGATCCTAGTGAGACCTCATCTACACCTTATCTGCCATGGTTGGTGTCATAGGATATAAGTAGGAAACTTACGTTTCAGATACTATAGTAGGGACGAATGCAGTCTGGTGGACAGTTTCACTATCTAAAAATGTTGTGGCATTTGATAAAGACTTAGTGCCTTCATACTTGTGGGTACTCTTTATAAGGACGCACTGGATTTGTTTCTGGTTGCTGCTAAAAAGGAGTAGAGTCATCATGCATCTACCATGGGTTGCAGAAAACTTGAGTCTATCGCCATGGAAGTCTTTGCCGCTCATGGTTGGAGTTTTATCAATATAATTGCCTCCAACCAGAAATAAGTCATGTATTTAAAAAAATTGGAAGTTCAAAATTATTTCTGGTTTAAATTTATAATGATGCACAGCTACATCCCTTATCTAAAAAAGCCTGGTCACCATGACGATCACGGCATGATGTGCTTGGGCTAGTAAAAAGTTAAGGGACTTATATACCGGCCCATTTGCCCCTTATAGTCGCATATGGGAAATTTTACATATCTTCTGTAAGTTTTTCATAGTACTTTTTAATATCTGAAATCCGTGTTATTAGATGATGGTTAATACGAGATATGGAAAAGGAAGAGTTAGACGATCGACCTGTACATATCTGATCCGTTCCTTTTTTACAAGATCAAGCTCGAGCATGCATGTTAAGCTCTCTGCGCAGATAATCTGTGCCTTGAGAGGACGATGCTGACATTTTGATCCTGTCAAATTACATTCATATACTAACAGTTGCACAGTAGTGTCCGTGTTGAACTACTTGCGCAGCAGGTGCGGTGTATCTACTCCCGGCACCCAGCAGATAACGAATCCATAACCACCAACGTGTAGAAATCGAAGAGTAAACTATACCACGATGCCTTCTATTTAAAGAGAGAGAACCGAGGTAGTAACCAAGATCAAATGTTCACCTTCAGTCCAAGACCAACCATGCGTCAAACAGCCCTCATGTTGATGCACCTCCTCACAGCCGCCACCTGCAGCTTCCTCCTGATGATCTTCCATGGCGATGGAAAAAATGTCCGTGCAGCCTGCATACCACATGAGAGGGACGCCCTGCTGGCCTTCAAGAATTCCATCACCGGTGATCCGGCAGGCATTCTCGACTCGTGGCAGCATCCTGATCGACATGCCGATCAGGACTGTTGTCAGTGGAGAGGCATCAGGTGTAGCAACCTTACCGGCCATGTCCTCGAGCTTCGACTTGGTAACACCAACTATGACACCTTCGGTGGTACAGCTTTGATTGGCAAGATAAGTCGCTCTCTGCTTGTTTTGGAACACCTGCAACACCTTGATCTAAGCTACAATAACCTAAATGGATCCACTGGTAGTATCCCAGAGTTCTTGGGCTCTCTCAGGAACCTGAAGTACCTTAATCTCTCTGGCATAAGTTTCTATGGCAGTGTGCCCCTCAGCTCGGAAATTTAACAGATTTGCAATATCTTGACCTTTCCAGTATGGGTGGAACATATTCAACGGATGTGTCATGGCTAACACATCTGCGTTTCCTTCAGTACCTTAATCTTGATTCGGTCTATCTCAACACTGTAACTGACTGGCCCAATGTGGTTAATATGTTTCCTTTTCTAAGATCCCTTCGTCTTTCCGGTTGCGCTCTTAGTGGAATGCTACCAGATTGGGTGGGGCAGTTAACAAGTTTGGTCATTCTAGATCTCAGCAGGAACTTTTATACAGGACCTCTCCCAGAATTTATAGGAAACTTGACTACTTTGAGGATACTTGACCTTAGCTGGAACAATTTTACTGGTCCGCTACCACCATCTATAAGGTGTCTTACCAATTTAAGGATCATAGACGTCTCTTACAATAACTTTACTGGATTACCAAACGAGATTGGTACCCTCGGTAATTTGACCGACCTGTATGTAAGCCACAACAACCTGGATGGTGTAATCACAGAGGAACACTTCGGAAGCCTGAAGAGCTTGCAGCACATAGATTTGTCTTCCAATTTCTTGAAGATTGACATTACTTCGAAATGGCGGCCTCCATTTAGATTGCAGAATGCTAACTTTGCAACTTGCAAAATGGGCCCGCACTTTCCTGCATGGTTGCAATGGCAGGTGGACATAGATTATCTTGATATCTCAAGTACAGGTATAAGTGACAGGATTCCAGATTGGTTACCTAGTGCCTTTTCAAATGCTAGATATTTGTCCATGTCCAAGAATCAACTCAGTGGAGAATTGCCAGCAAATATGGAAATCATGTCATCGTTGGAGGTACTTGACCTCAATAACAACTCATTAACCGGTCTAGTACCGAAGCTTCCACAGAACCTAACCTATTTGGACATCTGCATCAACTCATTATCTGGATTTTTACCTGCAAATATAGGACTTTCAAGACTTCAAGTATTTTCCATAGCCTCGAATTACATTACTGGTCATATTCCGAGATCTATTTGCAAAAGTGAAGGATTAAGAACCTTAGTCCTAGCCAACAATCATCTTGAGGGAGGACTACCTGAGTGCTTTGGGAACAAAGTGCTGTTGTTTTTAGATTTAAGTAACAATAATCTTTCAGGAGTGTTGCCATCATCTTTGCAAAACAGCAAAATGCTCCAAGTCTTGGATTTATCTGGAAATAAGTTCTGTGGAAGTTTGCCCGACTGGATTGGAAAACTGAAGAGGTTAAGGTTTCTACGGCTACGTCAAAATATGTTTACTGGGAATATTCCAGAAAACTTTACTAATCTTGTGTGCCTTCAATACTTTGATATATCAGACAATCGTATATCAGGTTCTTTACCAAGAGACCTATCAAAGTTAAAATCATTGAAACTGAAATATCCCAAAAATAATTGTTTGGGTGCTTTTCATGTAAAGGTTTTCTCTCATAATTTTTCTACATTCCTAAAAGGGCAGCTTCTCTTCTATGGTTCCATTCCTAGAATTGTTGATCTGAATATGAAGATCATTGACTTATCAGCCAACTTTATTACTGGTGAAATTCCAGAGGAAATAGCTATCCTTGATGGACTTCTAAATTTGAATCTGTCACGGAACCACTTAAGCGGTAATGTTCCAGGCAAGATTGGAGTAATGCAATCTTTGGAATCATTTGACCTGTCAAGCAACAAGCTTTCTGGTGAAATACCATCAAGTCTCTCGAATTTAACGTTCTTAAGTTATATGGATCTGTCATACAACAATCTTACTGGAAGAATACCATCCGGGTCACAACTTGACAGCCTCTATGCAGCAAATCCAAATATATATACGGGCAATATTGGTCTTTGTGGGCCTCCTCTCAATAAATATTGTTCAAGCACTCATGTGTCGGAACAAGGTCAGTCTACAGGAACAAAAGAAAGTCCTGGGACAGAATTCATTTACATTGGATTTGGATGTGGTTTTATAGCAGGTATCTGGGCGGTTTTCTTTGCACTCTTAGTGCAAGTACATTGCCAGACGTCAAGTAAGATATTTGATGGTGTGGAGGAAATTAAAGAGAGGGAGATGAGAGAAAGATATATGTGATGGTTTCATGAAACAACAGCCTCGTGATCTAAAGCTTAGGACCATAAGACAACTCTCCGAACATTGTATAAGTTCTTATTGACATACAACACACAATTCTGTTTCACCCACAAAATAAGGGATGTTGTATTGCAATTATATGGGTTTTTATTAAAAATCATCTAAAGATTATGTGTCAATATATGAGACTATCTATTAGATAGTACCAATATATTTTCCCTTATATTCAAGAAATGATGGAGCATATCTTACTTACATATCCTGGACACGGTATATGACAAAGCATATGTGTTTAATTGTAACTTAGGCAATAGTAGTTATCTCGTGTATATTTTGTCCATTGTGCGTCGATTGCAACTTCTGTGATTGTCTCGTGTTCTGTCCGTCCGTTTTCCGAACTTTGTCACATCAACTGTGATTCCGACATCAACACTACCGTGTCTGGACTAATTGCGTCAACACAATTTATGAACAGGCAGCAGGTATACATCTAAATTGTCGTGAATAAGATTATACAGAGTGCATCAACCCCATGCGCTTGTTAGTTATTTTGAGAGACATGCATAAATATTAGAAAATCATAAAGAGAAAAGTCTAAATTATGTTTTGGTCCGTTTTACATCCCCAACTATCTTAATCGGTTTAGTTTATCCCTTTGTAATATTTCTCTTTTTTTCCTCCATGTACGCTTGTTATTTTGAGTTGAAATTTTGTGTTATAATAGAGAGGATGATAAATTATATTTAGAAAATATATTATGATTATTATTACTATTATTATGAAAGGCTATGATATGTAATAATAAATTAACTATATCAAACTAAATTTTATGAGAAATGAAGACAAAAAATTCATATTATATTTTTAAAATACTATATGTGGGTCTCTATATCATCTTACAAATTAAAATTTTAACTTAAAACACCACTTGTGTATGGAGAAATAATAAAGACAAAACTTATAAAAGGGTATATTGAATCGATTGGAATAGTTGAGAATGAAAATGAACCAAAACATAGTTTAGGGAGTTATCCAGACTTTGTTCATATGCGAAGTTAGTTTGGTGAGATGATCTCACTCCTGCCACGTGAGTGCCATAGGAGCGTATATCCCTACCAAAGTTTACCGGACCCTCAGCCGCGAAATGAAAAATTCAATGGCCGCCAGAAGCTGTCCCGTTTCTACTTTTACATCAAAAAATTTGTTCTCCCTATCTGTTCTCTCAGACCATTCGGATTCACTTTTCCTTTACTCCTCTCACATGACGGCAGAGAGGTCACGCAGCGTCGGCGAGCTCGCATGGGCAGCGGCATCCCGGGCGTAGTAGAGCGGCTCCATCGAGTTCTCGCGCAGCAACAGCTTACGGAGCGGTGCTCTGGTGAGCTCAAGCGGTGGCGGCGGCAGCGGCGAACAGAACAGAGAGGCTCCAGCGAGCTCTCTCTCTCTCTCTCTCTCGCAGCAGCTTGCCGGGCGGAGCGGAGAGGGCGAGGCGATGGTACGGACGAGCGGTTGCGGCAAAGGGGGACTTGGCTCCGGCGCTCGCGCTTTATGGGTACGGAAGGCCGAGGATGGCCTGCGCGCACGCCAAGACAGCCTGGAGCGGCGGCGCTCCCGTGCAGCGGTGAGAGTGGCTGCAGTTGGGCCGTGTTGGGCTGGTAGCTGGCCGCAGGCTCGGCCCGTGGGAAAGAAAATGGTAGGGACCACATAAGAGAGAACAGAGAGGTGTGGCGGATGGGCTGAAGTGGGTGACGCGGATGGTTGAATCCGGCCCGATAGTGAATTAGGATTTCCTTTTTATTCTCGGAAAACATTTTCAAGAGCAGATATTAATCAAAAAATCCTAGATAAATCATTTAAGCCATGAAAATAAATATCCAAACATTTCATAAATCTCCAGAAAAATCCCAGAGATATAGTTAGATATGAGGACCCCAAATAAAACATTTGGAACTCATGAAAAAGTTTCCAGCACATTCCAAAAATTAGAATTTGCTCTAGAAAAATAGCAATAATTTCTAAAAATTCCGTTAGGCTTATAACGTATTTTTTGAAAGCTTTGCACACATAAAGCCACCAAATGCAACCGGCATGAATGCAAGGCAAAGAACATTATAACCTATATTGTTTTAATTAATTCAGAAAACAATTTTTTCCCTGATAAAATTTTTAATTTGGAAAATTAGAAATTGAAAAAAAGTATTGTAAAAGTTGAGCTTATTATTCACATCCTAAAATTTAAAAATTTAGTGAAGCTTCAGTTGGATGTGAGATAGATTGGTGGGACCAGGGCTGCGTGTCAGTATCTCACAGTCCTTGGCCCATGAGAACGGATGGGTGGGAGTGAGTGGAAGTGGTGAGGGTGGAGAGGCTAATGGACGAGCATGTTGGTGACATGGACTTTAGCACCATCCATGTGTTATCACGTACATTGTGTCTCCTCTATGAAGAAAGGTTGAGTGCTCTGGGATTATTGCCCGCAGCTAGTTTTGGCTGTGATTTGTAACTAGGTGTGGCTGTGTTGGTAGAGGCCGGGCAGCGAGACACACCCGTGGGTATGGTCCTCAATGGTCGGCAGGGGATCATTGGAGCTTTGGTCATTGCTCTTTGGTTTTGAAGCAGCAAGGACGAGAGGTGAGGGGATTCCTGGAGAGGATTGGCTCGTCTCTTAGGGGTGTTTGGCACCATATGTGGTGAGTGCGATAGCTTGCTCGTTGGTCAGGATATATACACGGCAATCAGCAACACCGGTGAATGTGAATGGTAGAGGCACAGCGGTAGATGGCCAAGTAATTAGCTGGTGAGGCTTGCTACAAGCTTGGCCTAAGTGCTATGAGTGCAGCCTTTGGCTGGATCAAGGGCCAAGAATGAACAACAGCGAGCGGTTGTGTGTGGGAGTCGTTGGTGATGGCGCATCATGGAAGGCGCACGTGTAGCGTCTACAATATGTTGGCAAGGTGGTGGTTCGGTTGCACGAAGGTGCTAAGCTGTGGCTCGATGGCCCGGCAGGAGATGTAGACGAGCCCAATATTGTGCTTGCTAGCTAGGATGTGGGTGGTAGTGGCAGCACACTTTGGCTATGAAAATCCATTGAGGAAAATACATGAAAGATCAATAAACTTTTCTTGTGGTGTCATATAGGTCCCCAAAGTCTTAAAATACATATTTGAGTCTCTAAACTTGCTAAACTGTGTCATCTAGGTCTAAAGTCTTGAAACTACCCTTATGCCTGATGATATGGTTGGTAATTGAGCATGATTTTCATACTATTTGTCTCTGCAAATCAGCTATTGCAATCACAATACAAATATCAGCAACATAAGGGTATATTTGAAATTTTGGACCTTGATGACACACTTTAGCAAGGTTAGGGACCCTAACGTGCAATTTAAGAGTTCTATAACATAAATGACACTGTAGGATAAGTTTGAGGACCGCTAGTGCACTTTACTCAAATATATTTTGTAATTAATCCTTCTGTGATTGGAGGGTAGGTCATCTGGTTTAGATCATAGGTTATTCTAATTAATTTATCATAATGGCAATGGCTGGTAAATGTTTAGAAATGAAGATAGATCTAATTGTAATGTTTGTAGATAATGATTACAGTCTACTAAATTGATTACTAGATGTTTCTGATATTTATGACAATTTATAGGAATGATCTCTTTCCATAGCAAATTTGTGAAGACATGGATGGATCCGCTGGAGCAAAGCAGTGGTACAATATTTATCAGACTTTGAGTTGTTCAGCTTCACAAAAGGAACGTGTGCTGTTTATGGTCTTGATGGGCTAATTCCGAGAAGGAAGAAGTGGACTGAAGCCCTAAAAGGTTTTATAGAGTTGCTCAAATTGATTCGGGAATTGATCATCGAATTTATGTTCAAATTCTGAGTTTGGTTAGAACACAACTCTATGCAAAAGGACAAGAGAAAGCAAATGCAATATCAATTGATTCATGCAAGTTTTTAATAATTTTAAAGGATTTAGATTTCACTGCACCAAGCTTTGCCGGATGTCAATTATATCGTTGCGATTTATAAAAAAAAAGATCTTTGGGAAACATAGGGTGGTACTGGTGTCTGGTGATACAAATAAATGGCACACATTATTCTACGTAATACATACAGGCCAACATCTTGTTCAGTTGTTTGGACATACTAAAACAGGTATGGAGCTATTCCAGCTGCAATCCACGCACTATGGCCGTTGCTAGTTAAGTTCATCACTTCTCTTCCTAATCAGCCTTGCCCAAATAACCACAACAATAACATATGCTCTATCACAAAGGTTGTCAAATAGGCCAAAATAAGACATCCTCCAGTGTTTCATAAACAATAAAGAGAACGAAACCAACCAAATGCCTGCTATGAAGCCATATCCGAATCCAATGTAAATGAATCCTGGCCATCCGACTTCTTGAGTTCTTGTTGAGTGACCTTCTGTATCGGTTTTCGTACAACTATTGTTTAGTGGAGGTCCACAAAGACCCATATTGCCAGTATACATATATGGATATTCTGCATATAGGGTGTCAATTTGTGACCCAGATGGTATTGTTCCAGTAAGATTGTTCCAAGACAAATCCATGTAACTCAAGAATGTCAAATTTGGCAGACTTGATGGTATTTCACCAGAAAGCTTGTTACTTGAGAGGTCAAGTGACTCCAGTGACTGCATAGCCCCAATCTTGCGTGGAATGTTCCCGCTGAAATAGTTCCGCGAAAGATTCAAATTCAGGAGTCCGTCAAGGTTAGCTATTTCTTCTGGAATTTCACCAGTGATACCATTGGAAGACAAGTCAATGATCTTCATATTCAGACCAACAATTGTTGGAATGGAACCAAAAAGGAGCTTCTGTCCTTTTAAGAATGTGGAAAAATTGGTAGCAAAAACCTTTACTTGAAAAACATCATTACAAATTTCTTTTGGATATTCCCGTTTAAATGATTTTAAATTTGATAGGTCACCAGGTAAGGAACCTGATAAACCATTGTCTGATATATCCAAGTATTGAAGGCATGCAAGATTGGTAAGGTTTGGTGGAACGTTCCCATAGAACATATTTTGACGTAGCCTTAGAAACCGTAACCTTTTTAATTTTCCAATCCATACAGGCAATCTTCCAGAGAAGTGGTTTCCTGATAAATCTAAGACTTGTAGAATTTCGCAGTTTTGCACAGATGATGGCAACACTCCAGAAAAATTATTGTTACTTAAATCTAAAAACAACATCACTCTGTTCCCAAAGCACTTCGGCAGTTCTCCCTCAAGATGATTGTTGGCTAATACTAAGGTTCTCAACTCTTCACTTTTGCAAATAGATGAAGGAATACGACCAGTGATGTGATTGGAGGCTACTGACAACACTTGAAGATTTGGAAGCCCAATGTTAGCAGGTAGAGATCCTGACAGAGAGTTGATGCAGATGTCCAAGAAGATTAGATTCGGTGGAAGCTTTGGTATTTTACCGGTCAGTTGGTTGTCACTGAGGTCAAGTTGCTCCAAGGATGTCATGATTTCAATATTTTGTGGTAATCCTCCGCTGAGTTGATTCTTAGAAATGGACAAATATCTGGCATTTGAAAAGGCACCAGGCAGCCAGTCTGGTATCTTGTCGTTTATACCTGTTCTCGACAAATCAAGATAGTCTATGTCAACTAGCCATTGCAACCAGGCTGGAAATAGTGGACCCAGTTTGCAAGATGCAAAGTTAGCAATTCGTAGACTCAATGGTGGCTTCCATTCCGAACTGATTTCAATATTCAAGAAATTGGAAGACAAATCTATGTGCCGCAAGCTCTGAAGTCTTCTAAAGTGTTCCCCTGTGATGACTCCATCAATGCGATTGTGGGTTACATACAATTCGGTCAAATTACTGAGTGCACCAATCTCGAGTGGTAATCGAGTCAAGTTGTTGTAAGAGACGTCTAGGGTCCTTAAACCGGTTATGTACCTTATCGATGCTGGGATTGGGCCTGTAAATTTGTTCGAGCTGAGGTCAAGTGTCCTTAAACTAGTTAAATTACCTATAAACTCCGGGAGGTATCCTGTATAGCTGTTCCGACTGAGATCTAGAATGACCAAGCTTGTCAATTGCCCCACCCACTCCGGTAGCATTCCACTAAGAGAGCAACCAGAAAGGCGAAGGAGTCTTAGAGAAGGAATGATATTAACCACATGGGACCAGTCAACTACTGTGCTGAGATTCACCGAATCAAGGTTAAGGTACTGAAGGGACGGTAGATTTGTTAGCCATGAAACATCTGTTGAGTATGCAGCTCCCATACCGGCAAGGTCAAGGTATTGTAACGCTGTTAAATTTCCGAGCTGAGCAGGGACACTTCCATTAAAACTTATACCAGAGAGATTGAGATACTTGAGGTTCCTGAGAGAGCCCAAGAATTCCGGGATACGACCATTGAGGTTATTGAAGCTTAGATCGAGGTGCTGAAGGTGCTCCAGAAGGAGCAAAGAGGGACTTATCTGGCCAACCAAAGCAGTATCACTGTGGATGTCATAGTTGGGGTTGCCAAGATGAAGCTCGAGGACATGGCTGGTACGGTTGCTGCACCGGATGCCTCTCCACAAGCAACAGTCCTGCTCGCCGTGGCCATTATCTGGCTGCTGCTGCCACGTGTCGAGGATGCCTGCCGGGTCGCGGGTGATGCCTTGCTTGAAGCCCAGCAGGGCGTCCCTCTCGCGTGGTATGCAGGTTGCACCAACAATGGCGTCGCCGCCATGGGTGGTCAAGAGGTGGAAGAAGCTGCAGGCGATGGCTGCGAGGAGCTGCATCAACTTGGGGCCTGACTGACGCATGGTGGGTGCAGTGGTTGTGGGCTGGTGATGCTCGCTTCATCATGCGGTTAATCTTTAAATAATTAAAACGAACTGGTATAGTTTAATATATCTTGGATTTCAATGCCGTGGTGGCCATGAATGAAAAGTATTAGATACAACTAGTCGTGAACCCGTGCATTCACACGGGCTGGACATATGTTTTTTCGTTAATTTTGATAACCATGCTATTTTGTTACTTATTTTTACTAATACTAGCGAGAATGCACGTGCGACACACACATTTAATAAAAATACGGATACCATACTCGACGATTATATCATAGGGTTTGCACAGAATTACAACATACTAAAAGACTGTGAGTTGACTTTTATAAATATTAAAGAGTTTTCGTAAAACTACAATGGTTTGATTGAGGAAGCGTAAGTTTTGAATCACGCGCGTGCTACCTTTATTAGTCCTGGATTTATATTTCATAGGGAATGTAACATTTGGTTCCTTTATATTTTGACGATGAGTAGTTAGGTTACAGGTCTAACAAAACACAAGTGCTTATTTAGTTAATTAGTTTATATCAATGACACAATCATATGCCATCCTGCAAAAAGCGGATCGCCCCCGCGGCAACACGGGTGGCTTTCCTCTCGCGCCTCAGGTTGTTCCTTCTCTCTTTGTCTCCTCCCACTTCGCCATCAGAGTGAAACGTTGGAAGCCCGACAACCGCAACGAGGACATCGGCTGGGTGATTGGCCAGGCAGCATGCTCACCGATGACAATACCGTCCGTGTGAAGATGGCCGATCTCGGTCGATGGCTCGTAACATGGTGCGAACTCTGGTGGTGGCGGTAGAAGCCAAGAAGTCCACGCACGAAGGATCATCGTTGGCAGTTGGCCACTACATCGACTAGATTTAAGTTTTGGATTTGGCATCGATATTGGATATTGGTAAATTACTGCTCACGACGTCTTTTAATAAATAGTTAGTACTTTCCATACATTCCCAGATATCAGAGTCACCTTGGCGTCGACTTACGGCATCGCGTACTCTGAACTGGATCCTATGGACTTTGTACCGTGTGCCTACTAGTTACTTCGTAGCATAATCTTCGTGGGATGATGAGAGATTGTAGCTGATCGTAGTTGGCGAAGGCTGGGTAATATGGTAGTATTATCTCAGAAAGGAGGAGAAGGAGGTAACACCGTGGAGCCACGCTTTGGGTATTGATTCCTTGGCTCGGGAGAGAATCCTGTAGTTCTAACCTTAATTGGTTGTATCTAGCAAGTCATTGTTTGAGGCCCTAAGAATCGTTCTCTAAGGTAGAAACCGATGGTCTGTTCTTGACAGATTGGACCATGGCAACGATGGTGCGGGTGCTGCCATTTTCTTGCTAAAGATGTTGCTTTTTAGAGAGCCTTTTTCGTAGCCCAGATGTTTGATAGGATGGTGTAAGGAATAGAAAATTAATTTATGTGCTGTTTTTTAGTGTCTAGATATATGTTGCCATATCTTTTTTTATATGCATCCTAGTTATGCAGATGCCGGGAATAGTCTTAGCATATTTGTATCATCTTGATGTATATGTCTAAGATTAATAAATTTTCTCTTATCGAAAAAACCAGTGATTGAGATGCAGTAGAGGTTTACAAACAAATACATGGTCCAGCTTAATTGAGACGTACGGGTCACTAAAACAAGAATTTAGTCAACAAAGCCTCAATCATGGCACGCATAAACGAAAGAAATGAATGCGTTCTCACTAGAATCCACCATTGACTTAAAAAAAAAGAATCCACCACAGCCTGCTTGGTGTCCTAATCTCTCCGCAGCACCATGGATTTGGTCAAGCAAATAACATCGAGCTGAGCTACGATAACGCAGTGTATACTGAATTTTGCGTACCCTGGTAGGTGTGCCAACTGAATGCAACCACCAAAAATAAACAAGCATTATCAGGCTAGAGCCAGCCTCAGGGCCCTCGGGAGGGCAGGGGGAGCTGGGACACCTCGCTGCTGTTGCCGTCTCATCGAGCAAGGGAGGAGGGGGCGGGAGCGGCGGGCGACCGATTTCTTCCGCACGCTTGTTTTATCTGTGACATCACAAAATTAAAATCTATTAAATAACTTGTTGATTGCTTCTTCCAATTAGAAAAGTTTCTGTTTTTTCAATTAAAATCTATTAAATAAACAAATACGGTGCAAATGACTTGGCAGTCAAATACTTTCTCTAGCTAAAACTTATATCTTCCAATTAGAAGAAAAGTTTCTGTTTTTTCAAAACAAAAAGAAAAGTTTCCGTTTTTCAATATCTATTATATTAATATAATAGAGTTAAAAGGAGCCACCACGTTCGCCGAGAGGACCAAGAAATTCCCACGTTAATTAATCCAAAAAAGAGAAGAATATATGCCGTCGGATTTTATGAAGATCTAACGGTTATAATATTCCGTTAATCCAAAGAAAGAGAAAAGAATATATGCAGTTGGATTTTATGACGATCTAACGGTCTATAATATTATGATAATCCAAAAAAAGGTAAGAATATAAATCGTTGGATTTAATGAAGGTCTAACTGTCTATATTATTTCGTCCGCCGCCACCCTTCCGCGATCGCCGCACAGCAATCTGCGGTCGCCGTGCGAGACGTCCGCCGGCGCCGGCGCACAACCGTCCATGGCCGTCGTAGGAGGCCTCCACCGTCACCGCGTGGCCATCCGCAGGAGCCCTCAATTGCCGTCGCGTGGCTGTCCGTGGCTACCACGGGAGTCCTTCGCCGTCACCGTGCGATCGTCCGCTGCCGGGAGGCAGTCCGCCGCCATGGGAGCCTTCCGTGGCCGCCGGGTAGCCGCCTACGCGTCTTTGGACTTCGAGGTTCGTTGCCACTGCCGCACAGCCGTCCATGGCCGACATAGGAGGCCTCCACCGTCGCCGCGTAGCCGTCCACGGGAGCCCTCCGCCGCCGCAGTGTGGTCGTCCGTGGTTACCGTGGGAGTCCTTCGCCGTCGTCGTGCGACCATCCGCCGCCGCGGTACAGCTTGCGCGTCTTCGGAGTTCAGGGTCAGCTACTGCCGCCGCCGCGCAGCCATTCATGGCCGCCGTAAGAGGTCTCCACTGTTGTCGCGTGGCCATCCGCGGGAGCCCTCCACCGCCGGCGCATGGCCGTCCGTGGCCGCCGCGAGAGTCCTTCACCATTGTCGTGCGACCGTCCGCCGCTATCGTCGTCGTGGGAGCTATCTACGGCCACCACGGCAGTAGCCTGCGTGTCTTTTAGAGTTCGTGGTCCGCCACTGCCACAGGTAGCCATCCATGGCCGCCGTAGGAGGCCTCCACTTGCACACTGTGTGGCCATCTGTGAGAGCCCTCCACTGTCGCCGCGTGGCCATCCACAGGAAGCCTCAACCGTTGTCGTGTGGTCGTTAGTGGCCACCGCGGGAGCACTTTGCCGTTGTCGTGCGACCTTCCGCTGCCGGGAGGCCATCTGCCGCAGTCGATGTCACGGCAGCCGCCTGCGCATCTTCGGAGTTCGGGGTCCGACCGCTCCGCGTGCCGCTGGAGGCCGACGGGACTGAAGGCTGCCGGCTGGGGAGACCGGCACCTCTCTCCGCCGCCACTACTAGAGAGAGAGAGGGGGATAGAGGGAGAGAGAGAGTGGGGGGAGTGGTGGCGTCTATGAAAGAAAAGGAGAAAAAGATATGGGTGGGCTCATATGTTAGTAGTTGGTATAGAATATAAGATATAGAGGATAACAGGTGCATAAAAAATTGATATAGAGGAAAGAATCTCAATGACTAGGCAAGAATATTCCTTTCAGAGGATGAGAATGGAGTACGACGAGTGCGGACAGCCCGAAGCCCCATGTGCCCAACCACGTTCTTCTATATAGGAGGCAACATTCAACAATAAACGAGGACAACACGCCGATCTGCACCTGTACCTGACGAGAGGTGCTCAGATTAGGGCATTCAACGAGGCTGTGACCACAGCGGGAGAGCAGCATGGTCGCGTTCAGCACTTAGTATCTTTATCAACACAAGTGGAAGATCATCAAACGGGTTACCCGCTCTCAAACCCGTTTAATGGTCTTTGTTAACGAGTTGATGCAAGGAGCGGAGAGAGGAAAAACAAAGCGGAGAAACTGCGGTGGTGTAGCGTTCAACAATGAGTAGAGGACATCACGTTGATTTGTGCATGTAACTGATGAAACGTGTTTAGAGTTAGGGCGTTCAACAAGATTGTGAGCACAATGAGAGAGAAAAATTCCCTTGATAAATAAATAGTCGGTTCCCGCGCAAGCAGCAAGTGGAGGTCGCTCTTGCTGGAGAACCCGTCGGCCACTGAAAGCTCTAAATTAACCCTATAGACGGTTATAGAAGCGGTGGACGGGAAGAGACGATGACGACAACATGATGTATTTACCGGGAGATGACCATGATGCCCGCACGACCGGGAACTCTTGCCCTACCCTGCGCTGACCTCTGCGTCAGGGCGGCTCATCTGGTGCCACCGCGCTGTACCCCTCCACCTTCCACCCACCCCTGAGCGCTCGAGTCATCAAGCTCCACCCTCATCTCATCCTCCTTGAGCCGTGAAGATGTAGTGCTACTGGGAGGAACATAAAGGCTAGATGAAGAAGATGACATATGGGGTCCAAGGGTCTAGGAGAGGGAGAGAAAGAGATGGTGTAGCAGGAGCATTTTGGG
>OAMR01000285.1:797953-820554 GCA_900205405.1 Echinochloa crus-galli | reverse complement strand
TATATATATATATATAATATATAATAACCCTTATGAAAGGGGGCGGGTGCGGCGGCCGGCCGGCGTGTCCACGGTAGAAAAAAAAAATTTACGCCATTCGATTACCATCTAACGGTTGTTTCTACTGCAACAGATGCAGCCTAACGTGGCACTTTAGGCTTGGCTGGAAGTTTCTCGGCCCCTCTGCTATTCACGGTAGAAAATATCCGGCCTTCCTATCTCGTCCGCTTCATCTTTCTTTCTCCTTCCGCGGCAGCAACAACACAGCGACGAGCGGAGGCGCAGGGAAAAAATCACACCTCCTCCCAGCCATCGCTGAAGGTGTTGTCTCTGCTCACCCGTCGTCCACACCGGCCTCCGTTGCGGTATCATGATGCTTGGGGTTTGGGCACCGGTTTCTCCTTTCCCACGCTTGTGATTTCACATACCTGAATGAATCAATCTTGGGTGTTTCCTCGTTCGATTTGGAGTGCTCCCCGCTCTCGTAGAGCTTTTCATCGCTTCTGTCTTTTGCTTGTGCGGCCGTCTGTTGTCTGCTTGACTCCCCTCTTTTTCTTTACGTGACCGTCGCTGTCTGCTTGATTCTCCTCCTCTACTGGCTTCTTTTTATGTGCGCTCGTCGCTTTCTACAGCCTATGAGGACAGCCGGTCCATCGCTGTCGAAGGAGCTGTTTTTCCTTTGTATTTTCCTTTTTCCTTTTGTTTCTTGTTTTGCATGTACAGTTTTCGATTCTTTTCGTTTTTCCCTTTCTTCCCTTCTCTGCAGATGGTTGCTGTGTAGATCTGTGAATCCCCTCCATTTTTTTACTTTACTGATTTTCCCTCTCTCTCTAGATCTAAGTTTCGTCCATTGCCTTCTTGTCTTCTGGTCTTTTGATTTTTTTTTCTCTTGGGAGCGGCCGTCCGTGGTGGAGCAGAGGGAGGGGGTGAAGCGGCGGCGGACGGCGCGGGCAGCTCCCTCTGCCGGCCGGCGTGGTGGACCCGGCCGCCAAGGCCGTCGGGCTGGAGCGGCACGCGGCGGGGGCGGCGGTGCTGCTGCGGCGCGCGTCGGTCGCCAAGCAGCTCGTGTCGGCGTCCTTGCACCTGCTCTTCCGCGCCACCGTCCTCGCCACGCTCGCGCTTGTTGTCCTCTTCGCCGTGCACTACCCGTCCATACTCTCCCGCTCCTTCACCCTCTCTGCCTCGCCCTCCTCTTCCTCCTCCGGCTCCTCGCTCTCGCCGCGGCGATCATCGCACCGGAGGCTGCTGGGCCTTCCTTCTGAATATTAGTTCTTGGTGCTCCCGCTTTTTCACACGGAGCTGCGACTGGTGTTCCTGGATCTGAAATTTTTCTGCTTTCTTTTTCTTCCGCCGCGCCTATGCCATCACAGAAAAAAAGGCGCCGTTGGGAGACCTACCGTTTCCTGTTCCCTTTCTACCTGCCGTCGCTTCTGCTCTAGCTCGTCACTTCTTTTTTTTTGTGCTGCTTTCTTCCTCGTTGGTTTTTGCTTTACCCGTTGCTTCTGTGGTGCCAATGAGTGGAGGTGCCGCGATGCGCCTCTAACGACGCCGTACCCCAATGGTCGCCGACACGGACTCAGCTCGCGGCGGAGGCGCAGAAATTTTCTTCTCCGTCACGGCTGTTTTGCTCTTTTTTCCCCTTCACTAATTCATTTCGGTTTTGTTTTGTATGCTTTTGTTTCCCCCTTCGCCCTTCCCTATGCTCTCTCTGATTTCTTTACATGTTGCATTTTCTTGTACAGGGTTTCGCTGGATAGCATTAGATGACCCGTGCATCCATTGGTTACTGAGCTCTTCGTTCTATGCTCTTGGTAAGTGATATCTATTTTGATTTTTCCCTTTGTTGTTTCCTCTTTTATTTAGGTACATAATTATAAATTTGAGATACATGTTCTGAGAAAAAAGGAATTTCTTTATGTTATAGGTTGCCAGTGGTTGTCGTGCACTGAATTTGTTCCTCGGTGGATTAGGGTTTCCCTTCTAAACATCAGTACGTATTAGCTCTGTGCTCTGCGTTTATTATTATCTATGCATGTTATGTCCCGTTCGATATATATATATATATATATATATATATATATATATATAGCACAGTTGTTTGATAATCATGTCATATGGCTTATTTTTATCCGATATGTATATGGTGCGAGTGTTTAACAATTTTGCTGTACTACTTAGTTGTATGCTCCTTTGCATGTTGCTTCGTCTAAATGTTATTTTTCTGTGCTAATTACTACGTTTAGGTGATTGCTATCTGTTTAGTGAAGATGTCTGCTTTAAATACTTGAAGAAACCGATTCTCGCTATATATTTACGTGATTGTTTATTTTACTAATTATATGTTCCTTTCCTACAAAACATACTCAGTATTGCTGACAGGCTGAAAACATTGAGCCTACTCTCCAAAAAAACACTAATTTATGAGCCGTATGTTGCTAGAGCCTAAAAAATGTACAAGCTGTAAAAGCAGGCGCCTTAGGCATTTAGCCTACTCTCCAAAAAACACCAATTCGCGCGCCGTAGATTTCTAGATACTCGCTCGCAATATTTTTTTTGCCACTGTAAAAGCTGCTTGACTTAAGCAAAAGAGCCGCCTTAGGTTAGCTACTGGATTATGCTCTTTCTTTTTTTTGGTGAGGTGCTGGTCCATGTTCAGCAAAACTCCGGTTTAGTTTTTTTATTTGTTGATATGCCGTGTTATCCAATTTTCCCTTGCTGTCAGTGACATGCTACGATTTCATTGCAGTAAGAAATAATCATGTTTGTAGTTCTATTGAATATTGCTATTTTCTTTGCTTAGGATAATTCACAATGATGCCATTTCTTTTTCTTCTGCATATTCAGATTTATTGACACATGTGTCTCCAAGAAGCTCTTCTGCTTAATTTTCAGCGGAGGGGAGAAGCAGTGCAGTATCAATGAGAAAAAGGCACTGCACAGCCTCATACTAAAGTTGAGATTGAGCAATGTGAGTGCAGGGCTCGAATTGCTTAACTTTGCCATGAGTTAGAATTGAGTTGTGAAAACAGATTTACGGTTTGTGTTTTGGTGGTTTTTGGATAATAGGCTCAATGTTTTCATGTTTAATGAGGAGATTGGACCAATAAACTAGCTGCGAACAAATACATGTTTGCTTTATGTGAGATTGTCTGTGTAATAATTTGTTTTGTGTGTTTCCATCATGTTACTACAGAGAAGAGGCTGGAGAGACCTATATCGAATTATTGATAAGGGAACTCAAGAACGTAAGGCCCTTACACTGCTCCAACAATTTCTTCTAATGTTTCTGTTTTGTTTTCTATTGTTGCTTATTTTCTTTGTGTGTCGGATGCAGACTTAGGGTGGAGGTCCCTTACAAAAGTAAGCTTGTATGCATCCTGGTGGCAGGAACACTCAAACAAGGTGCCTTCAATTTGTGTAATTCTCCATCTAATTTATGATCATTCTGTTTTTCAAATCTCATTAACCTTTGGAGGGCATGAGTAATATGCTTCATGATGTTCAAACTATATATTCCCAATCATAGTTGTTATTAAGCTCAGTTACTTAAATTGGATGGCAAATACAAATTTTGTGCATCTTCCTTTATTTTCTATTTAGGAAAGGAGAAAAAGCATTAGTCATATTTGAAAGAGTATTGGTCTCTGTATTCTGCACATCCACAAACAAGACAAATCTGAACATTGCCACTCCTGCATCTTCTGATACCTAAAACAGGAAAGTTCAAGGTCAATCTGTCCACAGCTGTAGCAAGGTACTTATGAGAAGGGGAAGCTTACATATTGAATCAATTCCAATGCAGGCTTAGATCCAAATGAACTGAGATTATTGCTAGAAAACATTAAAGGGAGTCTTAGTCTGTGTACTTCCAGAAATTTCTCAATGGTTGCATCCTCTCCAAATTTCACATTGCTTCTTTTCAGCTTCTGCACAGAACAGAATGGATCATGCTCTAAGTAGAGATGTTGTAAATAATATGAGGTGAGACATGTTTGTTCTTTGTTCAATAGCTTTCTGGACATAGAAATTATCAAGAGTAATCATAGTGTAAAATAGATATAGCCTAGAACATTGACAAAATTTGTTGCTCATCAGATCAGATCAAAATAGATGCTAAAAATTTTGCAGACAATCGGGTTCAATGTGACTCTGCAAGCTCACAATGTAAGGGAATATGCATCCTGTGGTGCTGGGAACACTCAAACAAGGTGCCTTCAAATTGTGTAATTCTCTAGGTAATTTATGATCATTCTATTGTTCAAATTTGGCTGCTTATACATTCTTCTTACATGTCCGTTCGCTTTTCTATTCTTTAAGAAGAATGTCATTGTACTGTCATTTAAAACTTCTGTTCAAAGATAAATGATCTGAGGCAACGTACATGAACTGGTGGTAGTGAGTTTCCACGAACAGACCACCATGGATAATTAACAACTAATCTTATGGAATACAGATGTTTTGGCCACACAAAGGTTCTACTGATGCATCTGTCTGCCCTAATGACGCTGCTAGAGGTAGTCCCCTCGTAAGGCATGTGTAAGTTTGCTTCACTCTCTTATGCTATCGTTACCTTTGAAGCAGTTCCATATTGTCTTATTATATAGCAACTATCTGATGCAGCATTGAACATCTAAGTTCCTAACTTTTCATATGTATATCTATTCTTATATCAAAGTTAGTAATAGTTAGGGTAATGATGTATAACCAATAATGGCTAACATTTTCAATAAATTATAACAATATTGGTAATTACCAATTCAAAACTCAACTTTAATATTCTACGAGAAAATTCTATAATTTTAATATTACAGTGCTTTCATACTGTAAAGATTATGTACAAAGTAACACGCTTTTGGTTCATGTAGAAAGGCAAATTGGTCTTAATATTGAATTCTTTTGCATTCTATTTTTTACAGGTAAGGTCGAATTATACATGCACAGGTGGCAGAGAGCTATATAGGAAAGCTGTAAGTTGGCCCTCTCTTGAGCCAAATCTTTCTACACAAGGGAGGATGGTAATAAGGTCCATCAATTTGTGGTAGAGTGATGCTAATTGTTCAAAATCCATATTTGTGTCAAACCCTTATTAACTCAACAGATAATTATGACAATTATGGTTACTTAAGGGAAGTTCACAACTTTGCATCAATATTAGTTATTAACAATTCAAATTAGGCCAACTTTAGAATGGCATGCTGCTGTCAAGGAAACTGCTTATCCATCTTTCTTGATTTCATCTTATATGCTGAAGATGATGAAATATGAGGCCTTATGATCTACGTGATTCGCTGTGATTGTCACAATAAAGATACAGAAAACCACAGTCAAATTAGCTCGTCATTAAGCATCAGAATCAATTCTGATATGAAAATACACATGTTTTTTTATAAAATTTACTTAGTGTTTATCTCCTAACAAGGCACTTCTTTCTTTCTCTGCTTCAGTCATTTAGGTGTCGTCGTTGACTTGGTTCTGCTGGTTCTGCGTTGATAGGATTTTCACCGGCCTGATGTGATTTCCTTTTTACCACTTTTAGGATGTGTTGTAGGATTGGTTACCACAAGCGGCAGCGTGCTCGAGTTCTTTGCAACGTGCATTGCATTAGGTGAGTTCTGTTCTGATATTTCCCCTGTATTGTTACTCATGGTGCCATGATAGTATATCATATTAGTTGCCTGTGCTAATAGTTCTTCTTTTCTTTGAGAACATTACTGCTCAACTGAAGCTTCGTTGAAGCCTGCGATGGCCATCCAGTGCCCATTTGGTAAGTGAAGTGGTATTTTTGTTTCTAGGATTGCAGTGTTTCTTGCTGAATGCTTAGTGTGGTTTTTACAAAAGCTATGCTTCTTCCAGAACCTGTGCTGCCTCATTCAAGATGTTGTCTTCCAGTGTTGTTTGCGATGAATTTATCTTCCCTTACGTCCAGTATATTAAAAAATTAATAAGAAAGCCGATGCTACTACTACGAAACATAGATCCATATTTGCTTTATACACGCTTCCACCATCTGCTGCAGACATGCACCTGATCCTTCTGTTTGAGTTGATATAAAGAGCAATTCTGATGAAAATGATCCCGGTAGATACAACTATTTAAATAGAGTAGTATGAAATGCATTGTGTAACTATATATCTCTTTATGTATTTACATTGTTTGTCTGACACTCTTCATCGACATAAGCCATTGAAGATCCAGATGTAGTGTTATGAACCCTCGTTTTTCTTCATGTAAAATATGTGATCTGTATGAATTTCTGTACTACCGGGTCTATAGCCTGATGAATCTATATCTACCTTTATGTGAACTTTTGTGATGTTATGTCATCAAACTTTTTATGCCACAAATTTAGCGTATGATATTACATTCTCATAAGCCCCGCGCGCGTCAATCACTAGTATATGTAATGCCAGCCAGCCATGGAAGATATGCTAGCCAATGTGTGGCACCGGGCGGATGACCGTGTTATGAGCACTCCTGAAGACAATAAGACGTACCACTCCAGCCTGTCGTGGCGGTGGGGCCTGGTTTGCAACGAGTATTGCAACATCTCTGATATCCGGTCGCTCTTTTTTGCAAGTTGCAACGGCGTCAGGCACATCTTCGCCCAAGCAGATCCGGCCACGAAGTCGGCTGTGCACCAGGCATGTCTACCGTTTCCTCCCTTTCGAACCTGTAATTGCCAACAAGCATCAATAATTGAGCAACAAAGATGTAGGATAGTACAGATACTATATCTTGCTTTCAAATGACAGCATGATTTACTTCTTCCATTTACTTGAAAGCCTTTTCTATTGACAGTGTAAGCCATCAGTACACCAAAATGTTACATGAAAAGTGTTTGTTGGTAACTAAAGAAAATATACATGCCAACCTACCAAAATGATCAAAGATCAACTTTATAGCTAAACCGCCCAACAGCTCAAGTACCTGTGCCTGTGGCTGCGATATGGATTCTACAGAAGATTCGTGTCTTTATATACACATACATGGACTCTTGATTTTGTAGCTTAATTGCCTTCGATATTAACAATGCATATACAATATCGTCTTTGTTTTGTATGGTGTTAATTAATTTTAGTATATCAGCAGATCACATTGTTGTTGATTAATGAAGTTGATGATGCCAATGTTGCATCTTCTTTGCCCCTAATTAAAAACTATCATTATCAATTTAGCATATCACCCTTGTTGAGCTTAATGGTGTCGTCTCGTGATGTTATCAATTCTGCTGCTTATTCCAAGACAAAGCCAGCATAATTAAAATTTGTTTACATGCCTTGATTGAAACTTAGTAAGTATGCATAAATGTGTATGTCGATCGAACTTTGAATGTAGTATTTCAGAGTAAATCTCAGAGGCCCATTAGAACGAATGGAATCAGAGGATCTACAGCATCAGGTCCTGCATATGAAGTTCGTGGATTTAATAACAAAGACAAAAAAAAGATAAGTTGTAACAAATAATTTTAGCATAGTCCTCGCTCCCGCGCCGCCGCCGCTGGCGGCCCTCCGCGCACCGCCGCTCCGCCTTCGCCCACCTCGTGCCCCTCCTCCGCATCGTCGCCCCTCCGTTGCATGGAGCTCCTTCGCGTCGCCGTCCCTCCGTCGCTGCCGCACCTCCGCACGCCGCCTTCCCCCACCGCCGCCTCTCGTCCCCGTTGTCGCCCTCCACCACGTGGAGCTCCTCCGCGTCGTCGTCCTTCCGCCGCCACGTCGAGCGCCACCGTGCCGCCGCCACGGCCGCTGTCGTCGCCGCGCCTTGCCAAGATGATAATGAATTTCTAGTTGATAGTCCTTGATCAATTCAAGCCATCTTCTTTGCCTCATATTGAGTTCCGATTGGGTGAAGATATATTTGAGACTTTTGTGATCGGTATTAGATATTGCAAGGGTTTTCGAGAAGATAGTGCTGCCAAATTTTCAAAGCATGAACAACCGCGGCATGTTCAAGATCGTGAGTTGGATAATTCTCTTCATGGGACTTGAGTTGATGAGAATTATAAGCAATGACTCGGCCTTCTTGCATAAGAACACAACCAAGTCCAATTCTTGAAGCATCACAATAAACATCAAATCCTTTAGTGGTATTCGGTTGAGCTAGGATACGGGTGGTAGTAAGCTTGATCTTGAGAGTTTGGAAAGCCTCTTCACAAGCATCTGTTCACTTAAATACAACTCCCTTCGTGGTTAATTCGGTCATGAGCTTTCCAATTTTGGAGAAATTTTCAACGAACCAGCGGTAATAACCCTCAAGTCAAAGAAAACTCCGGATTTCACCAACATTTTGAGGTTATTTCCAATTGAGCACATCTTGCACCTTGCTTGGGTCTAGCGCCACACCTTCTTCATAAAAGGACATGGCCAAGAAAAGACACCATCTTAAGCCAAAACTCACACTTGCTAAGCTTGGCATAGAGACGATGATCACGAAGTTTTTGGAGAACTATCCAGATATGTTTAGCATGGTCTTCCTTAGTCTTGGAGAAAATGAGAATATCATTGATGAAGATAATTACAAAGACATCAAGTTCTTCGAAGAAGCTGGAATTCGTCAAATACATGAAATAGGCCGGTGCATTGGTTAATCCAAAGGACATGACGGTATACTCATAAAGTCCATAGCGAGTAGAGAAAGCCGTCTTAGGAATTTCTTCCTCTCTAATTTTAATTTGATGATAGCCTAACCTAAGATCGATCTTGGAAAAATATTTGGCACCAAAGAGGATATTTATTCTTCACAGCCACCGCATTTAAAGGTCGACAATCCACACACATTGGGAGGCTATTATCCTTTTTCTTCACAAAGAGAGCCGGGCATCCCCAAGGTGAGAAGCTTGGGCAAATATATCCCCTATAAAGAAGATATTGCAATTGCTTCTTCTACTCTACTAATTCATCAGGCGGCATCTTATATGGTCTTTTAGATATTGGGGTCATCCCGGGGAGTAGTTCAATGACAAACTCCACTTCCTGGTCGGGAGGCATCCCCGGTAACTCTTCGGGAAAGACATCCGCAAATTCACATACCACTGGAATTGCCTCTAACTCTAGTAATACGGTGGCTTTGAGAGCAAAGAGTTGAGGTCCACATTTCTTGTGTAAGTAGAGAATAACTTGCGGTCCGGATGGGTGCCTAAGTTCAATGGAACGAGGACTACACCGAATAATCCCATCATGCTTGGTCATCCATTTCATTCCCACAATGATATTAAAATCTTCTAGATCAATGATAATGAAATCCACTAGGAAGATAAGTCCCCAAACCTCTAGTTGAGCTAAGTTAACAACTTGGTTGGTTACTAGTGTGGCTCCTGGTGCATCAATATGAAATGGAGTAGACACTACCCGAATAAGAAATTGATGTTGTATAGCAAAACTTCTACTCATGAATGAATGTGATGCCCCGGAATCAAATAATGCACAAGTGGAAATAGAGTTGATGGGAACCATACCAACAAGGACTTCCATGTCCTCACTAGCTTCCTCCGCGGTTATATGATTTAATTTCCACGTTTGGGATTTTGCACATTTTTCCCACCTTGACAAACTTGATTAGGAGGTGTTGGAGGCCTAGGAGCATTGCCGGCTCCATTCTTCTTTGGAGAGGGGCACTCGGGAGAAGTGTCCATGCCCACCACAATTGAAACAAGGGCCCCAAGAGGCATTTCCACCACCACCACCCGGCTGTCCAAAGGGGCGAGGAGGTTGACCTTGAGGTGCGCCGGGGGACGACGTGCCATCCACCTAGGTTGAGGAGTACCATAGCCCGACATACGAGGTGGAGGCGTTGACAGCTACCACCCGGAAAGGAAGTGGCAACCTGCTTGAGGCTCTCCATCTCAAACTTGTGGTTCTCCGCTTCAAGTTCTTTCATCTTGTACTCGGATTTGATAGCTTGACTAACCATGTCATTAAAATCTTCAAACTTATTGTTGCAAAGCTACTCTTGGAGCATTAAGGATAAACCATTCATGAACTTATCATTCATTTTCTCATCCGTAGAAACATCATCTCTAGCATATTGAGCAAGATGGTTGAAAGCAGTCACATATTCAATCACCGGTTTGTTTCCTTGCTTCATGTTGCGAATTTCATCCCTCTTGATGATGAGAGCAGCTTTGGGAATAGGCCTTGAACTCGTCCCAAGTAATTTGGTGTCCCACAGCAACATGAGCCTTGTAACCTTGCCACCAAGCACATGCAGCATCACGAAGTTGATGAGCCGCGAAATTTACCTTCTCGTGATCGTCACATGGGAAGAGCTCCAACTTTTGATCTGTAGTGCGAAGCCAATAATAGGCATCCAAAGGATCCGTAGTAGCACAAAAGGTGGGAGGATCGGTCCTATGAAAAGCGGAATAGCCGGTACGTTGGTTACCACCACCATTATTTCCTTTACGGTTGGCCAAAGCTTCCAATATTCGGTTTTGAGTGACTCGGTTTTCCTTGGACCTCCTAAGAATCTCCAAAAGTCCAGCGGGTAGTGCCGGAGGAGGAGGAACTTGATTGCCATCATTGCCACCTTGATTTAGAGACATCCTATCGCCAGCCACAAAATAGGTTAGCGATAAGAGAAGGAAAATTGACATAATACAATTGCACAAAATAAATTGCACAAGAGATAAAATATCAACCGCAAATGTGTGAGAATGGAAATTCTATGTCATGAATAAGATAGATCCTTGATTGGAGATGAAATAGAAATTTTGGACGACTAGGGGATAAAATTCATCTACCATATACTCATGGTCATATACCCACTAGTTCATATATGAATAAAATGCATGCATGAATGATGTATGATGATATGTCGCAACCATACGAATTCTCACAACGACACGCAAATAACAGAGGTCCGCATAGATATATTACATAGGCATGATAGATAATTAGTGTCTCACATCGTCTCACCAATTAACTATTCGGTTACATAAAATAGGCAGTACATTACAACGAGTCATATAGCTCGAGGAGTCTCACAACGCCATAAGAGTTACATAAATGGCCTAGAAAGGGACATAAGGACCTCTCACGAAGTACGGTGGGAACTCGTCAAGGAAATGGTAGTTGGGTGATCCGGTGTCTCCGGGGTTCTCCGGGTGAGTGAGAGCTTCATGCTTGTACCAAGGATCATCTCCACTGTTGCCTCCGGTTGTGCAAAGCGACGAACATGTAGCCCATTGGAGATGCGGGGCTACATTCCTACGTGTTGAGGAAGGATGTAACCCGGCACATGAGGATGACGATACTCCATGGGTGCTATTTCATGTGGAGTGAGGTCATTTGGTCCATAAAGCACACTTGAAGGTACATGGCCCATGCGAACATATGGCTCAATGGTACATTGGAGCTGGTTGTAGCGACGCCTTGTCTCCACCAATTCACTTCAGATGCAACGAAGGCTTCGATCTTGTGCTGCAACTAATTCGGACATATACGCCTCTCATAGATGGTTGCATTCACCATGCCCACATCGAACTCATTTACTCCTTGAATTAGACCAAGCCTTGGAAAATGAACGAATGGTTGACACTCAAGCTCAATGATCTCTTGGCGAAGGATGGTCATAGCCTTGTATGCCACTTCTTTAATTGCCATCTCAATCGAAGTTCCATAAGCTGAAATTTGATGCTCGTGATGAACTCCTTCAGCAAGGCGCTTCGGAATGGTCACGGTAGCCACATAGTCCACCATGCCCGGTCCAAGACCTCTTGCATAGACCGAGTACTCCGGCCTATAGGAGAAGTTTCCCCTACAAAGCATCTCATCCAAAAGAGGTGGGAATCCCTCCGCATCTCTACCACGGGTCACAAAAACCAAGCGTCCGAAGTTCCCGTTCATCTAGATGTAACAAGAAAAGTTGAGGTAGTGAACAAATTATAAGAATTAATGTGCAGCCGTAGGACAGAAATAGCTCTAAGATAGAAAAGGGTTACATATCATATATGAGAAATATATCTTTAGAAAATCAAAATTTTACAAGCAAATTATTTTAGGTGATCACCAATTAATTTCTAGCGTGCCTCACATGATTTTTTAAGTGATAACCATGCATGAAAATGCCAACTAGCTCTGATGCCATGCTGTGACGACCCGACCAAATTACCCTCATTTAACCAAGTTATCATCCATTGATCAACCCAACTAAAAGAGAATAATTCTGGTAATCCCTGAGATGTGCCCGATAATTATTCCCTGGCGACACACCTCACTAGCACATTATAAACACCTTCACAAAGATATAAGCAAGTCCATACATAATTATAACACACATAAAAATGATTTAATTTTACATCATTATGTCTTAGAGTTTTGCAGCGAAAAGTTTAACATCGCGCTCATACGATACATAACAAAATATGAAGGTTCGCACTACATGCCACTAGTGCCCTTCCATACGACATAGACCATCTACTGCTCGCCCGCACCTCCGTCCACGGGAAAGAAGTACCCAAAGACGGCCTCCAACTGCGGCTCACCTGAAACAACTTAACAGCTGCACCGTGAGTACAAAAAGGCACTCACAGGACTTATCCGAGTATGGTTATATTCATAGACCGACTCCAAGGAGAATGCAATTGGTTAAAGTGGCAAGGATATGGCAAGGTCATTTATTTTGCATAAAAAGCATCTACATTTGATCAAGTTGTATTAAGCAAAAGACATAGCATGCTAACTATTCTAATTCAAGCATCAAACAATTGCATAAATAAAGTGATCACGAAACATGAGCTCAATCTTCCATAAGCTCTTCATAAACTCTACATTGAACCCCAAATTCATAGAGCGTGCTCATGACCGAGAGCGTGGCTATTGCAATAGATCAAAACCCTGCAGGGGTGTACAACTATTTCCACACGAGGCGCAAGACCAACGACCATACCCACGGCCAAGGATAAGTGTTAATTCATGCCCTCAACCTTTCGTATACCCGCTCCCGGAATTGAACGAACGGCCGGAGGAAATAGATGCACCGGAACTACCGACTACACCTCATTTAACTCGTGCCAAATCCGCCCAATACCTGGTGCAACTTATGGTACTTGGCTTATCATTACCATATTTAGACATGTGCTTAGTACGGAATGGTGCTCAAGAACCCGGCAACAATGATATCAATCCTTACTCATTAATGTCAATTGCTCATATTTTACGTTTCCTCATCTATTCATGGTTATCAAACATTTAACCTATAACTCGCGAGTAGTGGTGCCCTTGCCACCACTCGGCTTCTACCGTAGCTAAGCATGGCTAAGAAATTTATTGGTGACACCTAGCAATCATACTCATTTAATGGGAGCATTCTAGTCAAGGTTGATAATGCAACAAATAGGTGCTAAGCAATCATGGATAGATAATATAGACAACGCACAAACAAGACTCATATACACATTTGATCCAAAATATGGAGAGCAACGGAGTCGGGGGGCCGTGACGAGGCGCGGGAGGGAGTGCCGACGCATGGCGCATGCGGCGGACAGCACATCACGGTGAGGAACGGCGTGAAAGATTTCCGTCGGGGGTGTCGGACTGTCCGCGGGGCATGGGCGGGCAGTCCGTAAATTGATCGAAATCACTCAGGAATATTTGGCACCTGCGTTCCAGGGGTCAGACGGTCCGTGGAGAAGGATCGGACAGTCTGCGATAGGTGTTGGACAGTCCGTTGGTAGCGTCGGATAGTCCAGCGAAACTGAAAATCTAAAAAGTGATCTAGAAAGCTCTAACAATCCTAAAATTTTTCCAGTAGACACTTTGAATCAACATGAATCCATTTTACTAAAAACTGGCATGATAGACACTCTAGATTGGAAATGAAAATTCTTCCCCGAATGCTATTTTTGGACTTTCGGGTAAGCTGTTTGGCCTCAAGATAGCTTCTAAATATCCGGGAAAATCACCAAAATTCAAGATTCACATGGTACTATTTTATCAAGTCAACTTCCAGCACAAGTGCTATGGTGAAAATCTAAGTTGCTTCACAAACCATATATTAAACATCATATTTTAATTAAATTTCAAGTCCAATATATTCCAATTGGGCTCAAACAATGCAAGGATGCTAAATATGATGCTCATGTATGCTCCATGTCATGCTTAGTTAAGTTTGGTTCTTACAACGTCGGTGTTGCCGTGACGGTGCTGGTTGCCGATGCATCCCTCCTTCCTGCGTTCTCCTCCTTGGCTCCTCCCTCTCTTCTCTTTCTTGCTAAACCCCATATGTTGACAAGCGCTGATGAAAATAAAGAGTGAAGGGAGGCGGCGGTGTGCTGCGTCGCAGCGTCTGCAAGACGCTAAAAGCACCCGCAATGGTTGTCAATACGCTCTCTACAACAAGATATCACATACGACAGAGAAACGAGAAGAGAGAACGAGCTGCTGCAGTGACGCTATGGCTGGCGACAGCCGATTGCACGCGCTCTGTGACGAGCGGGCCCCAATAAAACTGTTGAGTCTGAGCCACAATTCCAGAGCAAAGATATTCACTTTTTCGGGACAAATACCTTGCATGACATCGGAGTAATTTCAGAGCAATTCATATAAGTCAACGCATCCTTCTCGAGCAATCAAAATCATTACTTCAATGTTTTTTAGATCATCTAATATTTGGTAGCTTTATGGCATACATACATGTTTGATGAGCATATATTTCGTAATTGGTAGCATACAGGGAACACATATGAATTCACAAAATGGAGTTCTATCTGCAAGTCCTGCAACATAGCAAATCATGTCTTTTTAATAATGTTTTATTCTGCAAAGAATTAGTATGCGCTAAAGCAGAAGGCGTGATGCTAATGCTAGCTAATCCTGATGGACGATGCCATGCATATGCTTGGTCTGGGTCCACTGGCAGCCCACACCAAGCAAGTTTAGGAGCCTCTCTCCGATCCTTTTTGCCTCCTTGGCTGCTGGCCTGACTGTTGCACAGCGCACACACCAACGCGGCGACTCTTGCACCTTTAGCACCAGTTATTTGACCCTTTAGCACCGGGAACGTAGGACCGGTTAGGAAACCTGGTACTAAAGGGATTTCCCAACCGCTGCCAATGCAACATCCTCCGGTAGTGTGGGATTGTGGGAAGTGGGCTTCGTCATCTCGTTTAGGCCTGCTTGGTTGTTTTCGTCCTCTTGTTTAGGCCTACAAGTAGCCAAGGCCTTAGTATAGGTACTACATATATCTCCAGAAAGGCGGCCCTGACATTTGTGGGCCCAGGGTGGTCGCCCCTCCCACACCGGCCCAGGGCTGGCCGTGGTACAATCACTGCGTGTCAAGCATTGCTCTAGAGTTTACCTTAACATGTCACGCCACGAAATGGACTATGTACACATGTGATTGAACCAAGCTTATAATAAAGGACAACACACTGTCCATTATTTCATATATTGATCACGCAGTACATATTTTTATGGATCAGCCATGCAACCAAGTCCAGATACACTAGATATCTTGAATGCATGGAGATGCATCATATCACACTTGCTGAAATTATTTAATTCATGGTACCCTTTATATAAGGAAGCTATATATGTAATTGCAGCCATGGAAGAGAGGCTAGCCAATGTGTGGCACCGGGCGGATGACCGTGTTATGAGCATCCCTGAAGACAATAAGACGTACCACTCCAGCCTGTCGTGGCGGTGGGGCCTGGTTTGCAACGAGTATTGCAACATCTCGGATATCCGGTCGCTCTTTTTTGCATGTTGCAACTGCATCAGGCACATCCTCGCCAAGCAGATGCGGCCACGAAGTCGGCACTGCACCAGGCATGTCTATCGTTTCCTCCCTTTTGAACCTGTAATTTCCAACAAGCATCAATAATTGACCAACAAAGATGTAGATAGTACAGACACCATATCTTGGTTTTAAATGACAGCATGATTTACTTCTTCCATTTACTTGAAAGCCTTTTATATTGACAGTGTAAGCCATCAGTACACCAAAAATGTTACATGAAAAGTGTTTGTTGGTAACTAAAGAAAATATACATGCCAACCTACCAAAATGATCAAAGATCAACTTTATAGCTAAACCGCCCAACAGCTCAAGTACCTGTGCCTGTGGCTGCGATATGGATTCTACAGCAGATTCGTGTCTTTATATACACGCACACGCACTCTTGATTTTGTAGCTTAATTGCCTTCGATATTAACAATGCATATACAGTATCGTCTTTGTTTTGTATGTTGTTAATTAATTTTAGTATATCAGCAGATCACCATTGTTGTTGATTAATGAAGTTGATGATACCAATGATGCATCTTCTTCGGAGCTAATTAAAAACTATCATTATCAATTTAGCATATCACCCTTGTTGAGGTTAACGGTGTTGTCTCGTGATGTTATCAATTCTTCTGTTTATTCCAAGACAAAGACAACATAACTAGAATTTGTTTAAATGCCTTGATTGAAACTTTGTAGTTATGGATAAATGTGTATGTTGTTGATCAAGCTTTGTATGTAGTATTTCATAGTAAATCTCATAGGGCCACTAGCGTTGGAGGGGTACACCATTTATTAAAACGGTATTGCTAATAGACGAGGGTGTTGGGGTTTTACTTATAAAACCAACCAACTCCTCATGGGAAAAAAAGCACCACAAACTACTATATGGAGGAGCCCTAAGAAAAAAATTGGTAACTAATGAAATTGTTAGATTATATGTTAGATAATCCCGTACTGCTAGTTGTATCCACGGACAAGTCTCTGTACTCTATATATACCGGCCGAGCGCTCAATGCAATACAATCAATCCATTATACCAATCCCATCTCTCTACATGGCGACACATCCTCCCACGCTGCCATGGTGGCAGCCGCGGCCTAACTCCGTCCCCGTGCTGCCGCGGTGGCAGCAGGGGTCTTCGACCTCAACGCCGGCGGATCCCCTGGCGGTGTCGCCCCTTCACCGCCGCCTCTCCCCGCGCAGGCTCCGGCGCTGCCATCCGCGGCAACCCGCGCCGCTCGGCCTCCTCTCCCCTCCACTCCTCCGATCTGTGCGGCATCGTCGTCCGTCGTTTCCGTGCGCCATCGGTCTGATCAACCGATTGGCGCGACATGTGCGGATTTGGGACGGATGTCCTCAGCACGTGTACCTCCGCCGACACGAGAGTTGCGGCTGCACCGCCTCTTCGGGCTGTAGTGCCGCCCTCCCTGGTCCTCGTCGTTGCATCTTCACCGCCGTGGACTGCGTCCTCGACTTCGTCCACGCCGGCCTCTTCGACCGCGTCTCCGACATCGTCTACGACTACGTCAGTGCGCGCTTTGCGCGCACATGGTCTTCACCGAGCTGTTCGAGTGTCGTCTTCTTCGAGCTCCGCCGCTGCGTCCTCCGGATCATCTGGCCTTGCGCCCGATCGTCCGGGGTTACCTCTTCGCTTCGTCTAACACCACCTCGCCGCCAGCGTTGCCATCTGATCCTACTCCTTCGTCTACTCCAACAACTGTGGGCTGCATCGGCATCTTCTACCTCGCCGTTTTTCTGTGCCTGCGACCGTCATGGAGGCCTTCTCTGCTGGTCCCTCAGACAACAACGTCTTGGTGATGCACTCTCCTTGCACGTCCGGTATTGGCAACACCGGTGCGTGCCATCGTCCCCGATGCATTCACGGGTCTGGCAAACCCGGGGATGTGTCGCCCGATGGCGTGTCTGCATCGACTTCGGCATCGACTCCCTCTTCGACTGCCTCGACGCGTCGCCGTCTTCGTCTCCGGCGTCTTCTCCGTTACGCCTCCACCATGGCGCCTCCTCGTGCGCAACATGGTCTCTACGCCGGTCGTCCCCGACATCGCCTCCACTCCTCCGATCTGTGCGGCATCGTCGTCCGTCGTTTCCGTGCGCCATCGGTCTGATCAACCGATTGGCGCGACATGTGCGGATTTGGGACGGATGTCCTCAGCACGTGTACCTCGCCGACACGAGAGTTGCGGCTGCACCGCCTCTTCGGGCTGTAGTGCCGCCCTCCCTGGTCCTCGTCGTTGCATCTTCACCGCCGTGGACTGCGTCCTCGACTTCGTCCACGCCGGCCTCTTCGACCGCGTCTCCGACATCGTCTACGACTACGTCAGTGCGCGCTTTGCGCGCACATGGTCTTCACCGAGCTGTTCGAGTGTCGTCTTCTTCGAGCTCCCGCTGAGTCCTCCGGATCATCTGGCCTTGCGCCCGATCGTCCGGGGTACCTCTTCGCTTCGTCTAACCCACCTCGCCGCCAGCGTTGCCATCTGATCCTACTCCTTCGTCTACTCCAACAACTGGGCTGCATCGGCATCTTCTACTCGCCGTTTTCTGTGCCTGCGACCGTCATGGAGGCCTTCTCTGCTGGTCCCTCAGACAACGTCTTGGTGTGCACTCTCCTTGCACGTCCGGTATTGGCAACACCGGTGCGTGCCATCGTCCCCGATGCATTCACGGGTCTGGCAAACCCGGGGATGTGTCGCCCGATGGCGTGTCTGCGTCGACTTCGGCATCGACCCCCTCTTCGATTGCCTCGACGCATCGCCATCTTCGTCTTCGGCGTCTTCTCCGTTACGCCTCCACCATGGCGCCTCCTCGTGCGCCCGCGGCTCCCTGTGCGGCTCCTTACCCCTGGGCGACCTCGACAGCTCTACCACGACCACGGCTACTCTCCGCACGACTTCTTCGACCACGGCTACTCGTCCTCGTCTCGGATTCATCGACATTGGCACAAAGGGCTACCATCCGCATGAGTTACTCGCCGGTTTTTCTCTCCTGTCGCAGCATCCGCACTGCACCAACGCTACAACTGTGGGGGGATGTCAGTCCGTCGGTTCCCACCTTCGGCTTCTCCTCCAGTCTCACCGTCTGCGGTGCTCCCGCTGTGACTGCGGGGGGATGTTAGAGTATATGTTAGTTCTTGCTGTCTCTTATACACATCTAGATGTGTATAAGAGACAGATATATACCGGCCGAGCGCTCAATGCAATACAATCAATCCATTATACCAATCCCATCTCTCTACAGAAATAAATAATTTTATATGTATGAGAAAACCTTGAACTACTTTAAAGTTCTTATATAAATACACGAGCTAGTAACAGCTGTTCACATACTTGGTTCCACGCTTTGAGTTGAGCAAAACATATTTGATCAAAGAGTTTCTCAAATCCCTAGTTGGAGAATTCGAACAATAGACTATGACAAAGAAAATAAAATAAGTGATACCATTAAACAAAACACAAATTCGAAATTCTAGATTTAGAAATGCATGATTCGCTTATATCACATATCAACTGAAGCTGTCTTGGAATATAAGAGTATGTGCCATCTCATACCATAAAGCTCCTGGTAAGAATATATTCTGTTTCTAGTAGTCAACATCATATATAAAACAACAGAGGGAGTAGCTATAAGCACGAGCATATTTACCATTCTATAAGCAATTTAGCTTTGAGCTTTCATTACATCAGTATGAGATTAATTGACTGCAGGGAATGCAAAAATGGTGTTATTATTTGAGTTGAAGGAAACAAAGGGACGGAAAAAAAAACAGGACAAGATAGCAGAACCAACAAGGTAGCATTATTCTGCTTAAGCAGGAGTGCCAGTGAACAAGAAGTGGAATCCTATAGGACATGTTCACCGAATTAATCAGTTGCTAATGTGGTTTCTGAAAAAAAGCATACAGTTGTCTGCTTAAGCAGGTAGACTGACCGAACCTTGTGGCATGATGAGTAGATAGTGGTTTGGCTGGTGAAGGGGAATAAAAATTCCGGAGCAACAAATCCTTCATTCTACCAACCAACGGAACTGTCGCAGGCTGCTAAGACAAACAAATCGCCATGCGCCAATATGACTGCGCAATTAAATCAGTGAACCAACCTATGAAACTTGTCATCATTTGCGAAGCGCAATACAGGGGAAATCCCCATTGTCTGGTAGCACAACTAAATGAGGGCTAAATCCCCAAATAGCTGAACGGAATGAAGCAGTAGAAGCTGGGCAGAGAGTGAGAGAGAAGGGAGGATTGGATTACATACCTTGTAGACAGGGCCCAATCCGCTACGGCCGAAGAACTCACAGGGGCTTGCACTCGTCCTGGCCGCTCACAGCCGTCGTCATTGGCACACGGGAGCGAGCACCGGAGGTCAGATCCGGCAGGGACAGACGAGAAGGGACGGCGACCGATAGCATTGCTAGAGGGCTTACCCATAGCGAGTGGTGAGCCGGGCTTCCTGTGGTGGTGACAGGGACGGGACAGGTGAGGAGATCCGCCGCCGTTATCATGGCTGTGCGCCCCCGTGAGGAAGAGGCGTACCGTCCACGCCACGGGGCCCAGGGACGCGCGCCGGCGCGAGGTCTCCATGAAGGGAGATGGAGCAGCGGCAGTGGTTCATGGGAGGTGCAGTAGAGGAGGAGGGCATCATGGTGTGCGTGGTGGACAGAGTGAGCTACCGGCAGATCTGAGCGAGCGGCTGAAGCAGGAGGGAGTGAGCACGGCCGGGGACTGGAGGTCAGGGATGTGCGGTGGGAAGTTAGGGTTTGGTTTGGGTAGCAATTTATATACTATGGAAATGTGATGGGAACGTCGAACCCGTCATGGACGGCTAAAAATAGCTGGGCCATTTGGGCCAAAACGGGATTTGTCTCATTAATTTCATCTTAATGTTTTTTGTTTTGTTTTTCATTTTAGTGCACCAATATGAATTAATACACAAATATAATTATCTTATATGCATAAATATATTTTTCACACATAACAAACAACTTATAAGTTGTCACGTGGGAGTTTCAAGAATTTTCAAGTAGATTTGTTGTTTTCTATCATTTAAATGAATTTCTACGTGCTTACCGATAGTAATTCCAAAATTGACCTATATGTACCTCTAATATGATTCAAAAATCTAAAAAACTATTTAGGCTCGTATGGTCCATTGTAGCCCATACTTGGGATATTGGCGAAAAATTCAATTGACTTGTAGAAAAAATACGAACTTCTACTAGTCATCTTATTATAAAATAATGATAATAATACCAAAAACTTCTCCAAAAGTTCTCAAAATTGATATGGAATCATTTTGTGGATGTTTACACTTGACACAAAATTGTCATTAGGTTCCATGAACAAAGAGTATACATTGTTCACAAATTGACACAAGTCTCACATAGTTTCCAACAATTAAAATCAAACTTTGAGATTTGAGCACCTAATAACATGACTCAACTCGTATGCATCTAAAATTTGGACACAACCACATGCTCACTATAGTATAATGAAATGTGAAGTTAAATTAGCAAGTATTATATAAAAACTCTAAACTGAAATTCAAGTTCAACCTCATTTAGAGAAGTTTTAAGGAAACTCAGTTTTGCTCCTGAATCTAGAACTCAAATAAAAAACCTTTCCACATGAAATTTGTAGAACTTTTAATTCTGAGAAACTTTTGTACTGGATGATTTTTGAGTTTCAATGCAAATTTCCATTCAAATGTTGGTCAAACGACATTTAACACTGGTCAAAACTGGAGGAGCAATAGTGAACTTGGGCCAAAACTGGGTTTGCTGAGGCGGAGAGGTGCTGGGTGGAGGCGAACGGAGCTGGGCCGCTCGGGAAGAGAAAGAAGGAGGGGAAGACTAGGCTAAGAGAGGGAATTGGAGGAGCAATGTTGACCTTAGGCCAAAACAACTTTTCTATAGCTCAAAAGAAAGAAATCCAAATGCATTTTAAATTAAATTTAAATTCTAATTTGAACTACAAGCTATCAAATCTCAATGCAGCCATCATGAATGCAACATACAGTGCAAGATATTTACTTTCTAAAAATAATTTTCTATTCTAAATTCCCTGTAAATTAAATAAAGTTGAGAAATTTTTTTTGGAAATTTGCAGTGTTTTGGGTTGGACGGTGACAGAACTGAAAGAACCATTAAAATTATCCGGGCCTAGAGCAAAATGTTAACATTCCTGAAACCCTTGACAGGATTCCGTTGTAATTTCTGGGCTTATCTGGGCTCAAGGCAAAATGATGACGTTTCTTGTAGTGTTGCTACTGAATTTTCATCAATATGTGCATCCAGATAGAGGACTGTATGAATATAAGCACATCATACTTCATATCCACATTGTATATACATTGCAGCATAGTGGTAGTTATACCTATTTACAAATATGGATTTGTATTTACATTGCACATATATAGATTTCTAGTTAAATTACTCTCGATTGCTGCTCCTGTTACTATCGAAAATAAACTATTAAGCAACCATCAAATCTGTGTTATGATCGAGGATGCAGTGTCTAAACAAATTCTACATATGAAAACCTGTTAAATTGAAACATCTCACATCCATGAATTCACCAAAGTGTTCAAATTTTTGCTAGTAGCTTCATATATGGTCCATTGGAATACCTTGCAGTTTCAAGAGGTAACTGTAACATAAGCAATATGAGCATCCTTTTCTGAATTTTTAATTAGCGTAAAACTAAAATATGAGATCCATCGATTTCAAGTAATTTGGCCAGACATTTCTGACATTCATGATAGAATACAGGTTGCAAAAGGAGTCTCCCAAAATCAGCACTTCATGGATATTTTCCTCACTGCAGCGTGGGAACTATGGAAAATGAGAAATTCAGTGATCTTTGA